>CM068832.1:28437316-28442316 GCA_028554795.2 Sinohyriopsis cumingii | reverse complement strand
AGCAACAGGTTGTTTCCATATTTGTATGAATCGATGTATACAATCGAAAACATTTACCATAAAGAATAGAATAAGCATATTTCTTATGAATCGAGAAAAGTCTGATATACATGTAAAATATGTTGCCAAAATGAAACGATGTTTGTGAATTGTGCGTGAACACTGACATCCACATGCAATAACTTGAGCACTAATAATATTGGAGAACATGTTGATATGACATTGAACATTGCGACATTTGTCTAATATTGTTTAAATCTGGGTACGTTTGTTACTTTTCAGAATAGTTTTCATGGAATAAAGTAACAACATTGCAAAATGTTATGTTGATAAAGGCCATCAAGAACAGTCTGGTCCAAAATGCATCACTGGCTGGGGACCTCTGGCCCATGGCCTAAATGGTTGGAGTGCCCCCTATCACCCCGGCTGGGGTAGACGCCAAATTCCATTTCTAAATTTCGCTTTCTCCTTTAAAGAACACAATAGCATTTGGTAGAAAATCTTGGAGCATCTGAATGACGAACTGCAGTAAGTTCGTCATAATGGCGTATACATTATGTTGTCCCAGTGCACGGTAGGGTGCTTCATTGATGTTCCATAATATCTGGTTATACTTCAGAGGCATAAAAAGTAAGCAGATCCATGAACACATATCTGTATTAATGGGCTTTTGCATTCAACAGTAATGCATATAAAAAAGGTAAATCGATGTTTCAGCACCTGTAAGAATCTCATCTCAATGGGTCTGGTCGCTGTTTGGCAATTGCAACCCGAACCAATTACTTATTTAATAACAACAAAAGCGGGTCATTTCGCACACAACATTTGTTTCAAATGATCATTCAATACAAGTGAAAAGAATTACCCTTATAATAACATAATTATCTTTCACTGCGTATCGAACATTTAAACTGTCTACAGCATTACAAAAGGGAAAACCAGCTAATGGCATGTGTCATTGGGCAGGAAATAAAGCATGTAAATGCACTTGGATGATTCTGTATAATTAACACGATGATAAATCATGACGTAATGCGAGACATCCCTCTTAGAATAAGAAAGGATTGATATTCATAATTTTGTCACAGAATTACTATCATGTCATCAGTTACTTTTCTGGTTTGGCAATTTTATAGAGAATATGCACCTACAAAAATGACAAAATCAGGAGCTATTATAATAATTATATAAGATCGTAAAACTTCTACCAAGGTATGTTAAGGATTTTTCAAGATATTTAATTTAGTATAAAATTATGCGAAATGCATTCATATTTATAAATACTGACAAACAACAAAATAGATTGAAGATGATTGAAAAAGTTTTAATCATATTTTATATAAACGCATAATAATGTTAATTGTCTTGCCATTTTATGAAATAGGAAACCTTTACTGATAGTGCTACACAGCTACGGAGTTATTATGGATAACTGTAGCAAGATTGAAACATTTAGATAGACAGTAATCAGTAAAATCTAACTTCCTTTAATTCTCATCATGAAATTCGACAAATTGTGTACATTGTTCCCTTTAGTCTTCTGCAATATTGCCGCTCTAAAGAATATATGTTAACTTAGATTAAATTTAAGTTTTTTGTACTTTCGGAAGCAGAAGATTAATGATGTGAGCGTCCCATAATGAATGGTTTGCCCCCCCCCCCCATATGAGGAGTGTCACCCCTTGTTCTTGTCAACAAAATATATCATCTTTGTACACAAATTGTTAAAAATATATATTTTCCACTTTACTCACATCTCGCTTCCAGCGTAGTGTATTTATGATAATACTGCATGAGATCGCATGACTGGGTTAAGAAGAGGAAGAATAGTAATTTTCTGATTTCAAAAAACATAACAAATGGCATCACTTTGATTCTGTTGCCAGGGTCAGTTGTCTTCAGTGTTTGAATCATGTCAACATGGATTTTAGTACGAGTGATCAGAGGTAATTCAGAACGGATCAAATATTAATTTATCTGCAGCATGATGCTCAGCAGTACTAGACATCACTATGAACTGCCACACTGCAGAAATCGTAGCGATATGATTGAAAAATTTTTAAAACTACGTTAAAAATCCAAATCACTCACTCACACACAAACACACACACACACACACACACACACACAAACACAAACACACACAAACACTGATGAAATTGAACCATTCCTGAGTAGCCGAAGTAACCGTATGAGTAAACAGTTACCGACCTGAAGAAGAAAAAACCCACATAGATTGCGATAATTGCTGCGACGCTTCTAGCGGTGGCACGATATTTCTCACAACAAACACATTAATGGTTAATAGTTTAATTCAAACTGTATAAAGCGCAGAATACGCTTTGATATGTGCGACTTTAAACTAATTGAGCGGGATATTTTGCTCATCAAGCTTTCAATCTGACATAACGTGTGCGTGATATACGCACTCATGCACCCTGGCAGCACCTTGCATTTGGTAATAGATACAACATTTACATTCTGCTTGTTTTGCATTTTCTTCCAAGAACTGGAGCCAATCACAACATCTCAATTTCAGCATCGTACTCGAACACTGCTTTGTTCAGAACAAGAATGTTGCTATTCTCGACCTAAGATTATTTTGATTAAAGTTAAGTTAAAAACTGACTAGTCAGCCCTAATTTTCACTCCAGTCGGTGCTTGAAAAATACTGTAGATCGCTTTAAATTCTCAGTCGCCATTTCAAATTAATTTATTAAGTTTCATACTTTGCATCGCTAAAGTCATTTGTGTGTTATCTCCTTGAAATACTCCTGTAATGTTAAATGCAGACCCATGAACCTTGTATCAGTGACAGTTCTACGGCTGTAGATTGTGCTAACTAATCAAAAACTTTCGTCACATACCAAGTGGTGGTGCCAGAAGGACAGGGTGATTGTACGTGTATTTTGAATGATTTCTCTGCTGTATGCCTCACATGTATCATAATTGGCATATGATATGATAAATAATCTACTTGTCAAGATAGAGATATGTCCATGATGTATTTCATCCCCTAAAATGTTGTTCATGCTCATGACTTGTGAAACAGTTAAGATCTGCGACGTATATCGACATATGCACTTTATCAGCATGAACATTACAGGTTATTAATGCAACTGACATTGCTTTTGGGGTTTGTCCTTATTCCCATTGACTTAGCCTGTGGGTCAAACATTGTAACAATATATTAAAATACAAATACAAATATTAAAGTTAACCTAAAACAATCCTTACTATCATAGTCTAATGAAAACTGCCCAAACATCTGTAACTAGTGACAATGGTAATGTGGTGCATGTAATATGTTTTATCATCGACTTTTAAATTAAGAAGTCCATTATATTCAATCAAGAGGTTTGATAATGCATTAACTTCCATCTATCATAGTTATCAAACTCGTTACATGGCTGCAGATCTACGTATGGTCTGCAAGTAGTTCTAGTTGACGTTTCTCACACCATGTCATATAGTCAAGTGAACTTAAATTACGGCTTTTATCAATTGGGCTTTCTCGATCATGCATAGTCTACCAAACTTTTTATCTATTTCATACTGGACAAGAATTTAGCTTCCTATGTCTATCTGAGCCATAATATACTGGATTATAGTCAAATTAATATCACATCACACTATATACAAACCGTTTGGCCCAAATAACAAGTGAACTGGTCTTATTAGACAGACACGTATGCAACAAGACATTATGGGTAGGAGCGGAATGAATCTGGGCTGTTGACATTGCATCAAGCTGCTAAACTTTTGTTTCATGTTTGCGTTGAAATGTATAGTTTTCTTCTGGCAAAGATAGTTTGACAAAACTACCTCCTCGTATGCCCCTGATTTTGGCTCACATTATATTTTTGGCTAATGTCAGATGTTTAAAATATATGAAGATCACATGGGTTAACTGTTGTTTTAAGGTTACTCTTGCTTTTTGCATCACTTACAGAGCAAACATTTGAAGAAGGATATACACAGAAACTGCACCAGTTTGAAGAAGTAATTGCAGTCACAGTTTACCAACGGATGGAGCGAAATCCTATCGAAAGCATCGATACAAAAGTAAACACCATAGCCAAGAAGTAGGTCTTCATATTTGTATCTTTATCTCAGCCTTTATATGTCGTTTGTTCAAACTACCACATCACCCTATGTTTAAGGACATAGGACATATTCAAATATTTTGATGCCAAAAATGTTAGAGACCAGAACTACAAATCCTAACATAACTGTTGGAAGTCATAGCGTATGTGTATGGCATAATGTTGATCTATAATTGTTTGCAATAGTTTTGTGTCGATATATGTGAAGTACGAATGCAAATGTCACAAATACAGCCTTTGCGTACAAGATGAAACTGTTGCAGTTGACTCTATACTCGATTTTGGAGACAGTGCATAATATCAGGCCACTGTGATTGAAAGAAGCATGGTTTCCGCATAGTATGATTTGTTTTCCAACCCACACCGGAACACAATTTTGTAGCAGAAAAATTAGCAATGGTTTTTGCAAGAATATATTTGTTCCCGAAAATGTACTTTTAAGATTTTTGGACGACTTAGGGTACACTTTGCCACAAAGGAAACCTACTGATTTGTTAAATTTCAGAAAGAAAGTTAAATGTTGCAGTGCTCAATATGTTTCTTTCAGACGCAAACACAATTAATTAAATGATCAGTCCATTTAGTTTGTGATATTGGACTCAACCCTTGTACACATAATTTCACAATGTCTGCATGCTCAGATTTGGAATTATTACTAATTCTTAATACGCCACATGTCTTGCAGTTTTTGTGTGTTCTCCACGTTGTCTTTGGGTTGATGTACAGCCTACGTCAATCACAAAATGGTGCTAACAGCTGCCTCACCTGGCACTCAGCATTAGGAGGTTAGTGTTAATGCTGGTTGGCCTGGTGTCAGGATAATGTGACAAGGTGGGACATCATGCTACATGTCTGCGACAAGATGCCCAGTGCAAGATATCACTTTAAGCTGCC
>CM068832.1:28004816-28432316 GCA_028554795.2 Sinohyriopsis cumingii | reverse complement strand
ATACAAAATATATCACAATTCCAAAAGTATAAATTATTTTGAATGATTTCCAATGTTGCTCCGAATGAATTCCAACCTTGACTGTGCTGATGTACCAATTTCCTGGAACAGTGTTGTGTCCTTGACTTAAGCCTTTACTTTAGAATGTTATGTTTTATCTCTTACATTTTTACTTTTTTAAAGAATTGTCATGTTTTAAATGTTATATATTATCTTCTGACTTCTTCATACAAAAACTGTCAAGCTCAGATCGTACTACCCATCCATTCCTTCATCTCGCTATCTCTCTAACCACAGTAATATAGAATAAGCCTTATGTTCAACGATGTATATTATAAGAGATATGAACTGTGATGGCTACTCCGTTAGTTTAGTGGACTTTCGAATCATGCCATTCTTAGCACGAAATAATTTACTTGTGTTGCTGTGCCATAAATCACCAAGCCAACCAATGTCTAACCATCGCCAGAAGATAAATCATTCATCTTGACATGTCATCAAATCCTCTATCTAAATCAAATTTACCTCCACCAAGAATGTGAAATGTATCCTATATCAGGGTGTCTTCCATTTATGAGAGAGCTGAATTTCAGCCCATAAATTTTGCCGTCATGGATCTTCTTGTTTTCTACTGACCATCCATACACGCTATGAGATGACTATTATGTGTCAGTAGTGGCCAAAACTTTACTCAAATGATTAAATTGTCATAGTTTTGTAATAAATGACATTCCATCTTAGCAAACAGGACTCTCGAGTAAATTCCCTGAGATGATGGCAGGAAAGAGCATGAAGATTATTTTGCATAACGCCATTTTTGTCAGTTTTGTAATAGGGTAATTGATTAACAGACTCCAAATTTGCTGCAGTTTTAATTGAAATGTTATCTGGTATTATCTTGGGGGACAAATTCACATTTAATATTTGCAAAATGAGAGGTATGCTTAGTGTCCACTAGCCATACATGATCAAATAATTAAAAAATACTGGTTGATTCACCAATTCGTCTTCAGTAGAACCTGCCCCAATTAAGCAACTACGTAAAGAAATGGAACTCCTAACCTCTGTCTACCAATACGATCAGCTAAGTATATTTGAAATTATTTAATGCCTTAACGTGGTGGTTTACTTGCTCGTTACAATGTTCTTAGCAAAGTCATCAGTCACATATGCACTATAAATTGAACCATTGTGGCAGAACTGCTGATAATTCGGATCAAATAATAAGGCGTGCATATCACTGACTTTGCTTTCTACAACTTAAGTGACAATAAAATCCAGTATTTTGTCTTTGTTCAAGCCTAATTATTGAGAACTATATGCTTTGAGAACAGTCTTTGAGAACACCTGAGAACTTACTTACTTATGATTAAAATATTGATATCATTAAAAACTGATGATTCCACTAATGCAATTAAATGTTTGGAAAAAGAAGTCGGCAATATTTTTACACCAGATTTTAGCAGTGAATAACTTTATCAGCTTATTTATTGCAGTCTGGATTAACCTATTTGCTGGCAAATGCCTGGATATAGATATCGGTGTAATCTTTAATTATCTTTTTTGTCTTCTATTTTGGTGTTGATATTTTGATTTAATTGATATACCCGGATAAATGGTTACTCAATGATATGTACCTTTACTTAAACCATGTACTCTGAAACCCATTGAAATAAAGTACATGAAGATACTACTTGTTTTTGTTTTCTTTTATAGTAATTTTCTAATCATAATATGAGCACTACATAGCAAATCCTTGCAAGCACTTCACATTCTGAATAACCCTAACCCATTCTAACATTGCCAATGGATAAAAAACACTTTACTTCTCTAGTTCAATGAAATTAGATGAGCAATTATTTTGTATCTTACAGTTGAATAATATATCTGATGTGTTGCAATCGATCAACAACAAACTTGGATCCCAACAACATATCCCCGGGGAAACTGGTGTAAAAGTAGAAGGTATTATTATTGTCGTTTGATTTTCGTTCACACTAGTTTCGGAGGCTACTGATTTGTAATTATCAAAATAATGATGAATATTTTGAAATATATTTTTCATACTCATCTGTTAAATACATGTTTTTACAAGTTCTTAACGTTTAGTTTAGGATGTTGTTTCAACTTCACATGACATTTTTTAAAATACCTCATATTAGCTGTTACACTGGCATCAATGATGCTTTTGATAAGGTCTTTGCGTTCATTAAGTTAGTCATCTCATATCGTTCTTCTTCAAATACATTACCTTATTATAATACCTCAGGTCACTAGCTCGAAAATAAATTCTGCCCTTCTATTTAGATGTTTAGCTATGGGAGGTAAATCGTGGCTGATCACATATGTGGCGGTCAGAGTGATGTGCTTTTAATATATTTTATTTATTACTTCCAATCGAGCTGAACAGCATATTTTCCTCTATCAACGAGACCGAACAGTCCAAGACTATCTGGATGCAAACATAAAGGAATTTCCCTTCGACGGGGAAGCATTCTCTTTCTACCTTATCAATATTTCTAGCTTATTTATTTCATCAACCTTAACTATTTCGTGCTTCTAAACATTTTAAGTATAGGTGCTACAATATATGCCTGCAAAGGTCATTAATTCTTTCCAGTTAGTATTGACTTGGTAAATAACTCACTTAAACCGTATTTAGTATGCGAAATAATTTACTTTTAGTGAACATTATACACTAAATACAGCCTATGCTATAGTATTTGTGGTAATAATGTGAAGTTCAGTACGTGTTATTTACAGGCATTAAGTATGATTTGTGCTGTAATTATGAAGCTGGGTGCATTTTAAACAGGGTCTATAAATACACGCTGTATGGTAATGTTATGAAGCTACTGAATATCAATTATTATTTATACAGCTTATATCTGTATATATTATCTGCATATACTACTGCAAGTAGGCACTAAATATGCTATTTGTAGTAATGATACAAATCTGTAAACATGTTATATAGGCACTATGTGCAGTCTGTGTCGGATATAAAGAACAATAGTATGGTTGTCAAAATTAATAGTCAGAAGCATTTGCAGAACTCTTAACTTTATTTTCCTGATAATTACATTTGTCTTACTAGATTTTAATGTACAAGTTATCTTGAATAAACATATCGTAATGTGACATCTAACTCCGAATTGCTTCGCAGTGTCTTCTATCACCTGGATGTGTCAATGCAAATCCTGCACCGGTCAGATATCAATGTATTGCATGACCTGGAATCCTCAAAAAACTCATTCAAAACACTTGTGAAATATGAGAGCAGCATCACATATCGGATATATTCGTTATTACAAAACAGTGTCACCAGTCTCCTGATTATATGAATGTAAATCCTACACATATGTGTGCCAGACCACATAACAGTTTCTTCTTAGTGGCCAGAACTGGCTAAAAACTTCCAGTAGAGAAATTATTTTTTTGACCTT
Source organism: Sinohyriopsis cumingii (assembly GCA_028554795.2). Classification (NCBI taxonomy): domain Eukaryota; kingdom Metazoa; phylum Mollusca; class Bivalvia; order Unionida; family Unionidae; genus Sinohyriopsis; species Sinohyriopsis cumingii. The sequence continues at coordinate 28,428,870 of CM068832.1, read as the reverse complement.
CCATAGTAGATAGAGATATGATTGACACGTGACCCGTGTGACATAATGCCCCGCAGACCAGTGACTATACCTCATTGGTTTAAAAATTCTGAATATCAAATCGGATCCGGTGTAAGATTCCATTATAAAACGATACTTGTTAGAGGGTGAATGTTGCACAGACCCCATTGAATTATGCAATGGTACTTTGCTCTTACAATTCCTCAGTGTTAGGGAACTTCGCAAGAAAGGCAATCCACTTTTTTGTTCCATTGAACAGTGTTATAATGAGGGAATGCTGTATTAAAATCAGCATATGATGTGGCCTGGCTGTATATTATATGAAATATACCAAGATCTGGGCCTTATTCATTAGGTTTCATCTTATATTATATATCATGTGTGTTTTTGGTATGCGTTCTGTCTTAGATCTCAAGTGCGAGAGATATAATTGAATATCTAGCAAGAATTACAACCATAATCCCAGTCTGACGGTTTCCTAATAATTGTTTATATTTATATATGTATATGTGAGCACTTTTCGTATACTGCATACATGTGTGTGCTACAGTATTATCACTGCATGTTTTTATTTTAACTGTGTAACGTTTTATGATAATATCGAGGGTTTCGTTGCATATACTAATCATATATTTCTACTTCGTTTTAAAACCCTGATTGAAGATTTGCTAAGGTATGTATTCTTTTCTGAACATTAGTTCAGGTTGTATTTGTATTACATTTCATTTAGCCTTTAGGATGCCACAAGGTGCTGATAAATGGAACCATACAAAAGGTTCCTAGGGACAGTAATTTCACTTGCTTGGCATGTATAAAGTGTATGTGCAGGGGCATAATGTACTTTCTGTGCTTTATAGTCAAACATAGTGATGGATTTGGAAGATGCACCCAACACTCGTAGAAACGAGATGAAAGTATCCGCTTCATCGTCGTCTTTATAAAAAATATATCTGCAAGAGGTGTAGTTAACATTATCAGATCCTACGGTGTACAGTCAAAATCTCGTTAAGAGAACTATCCTGAATTTAGGAGGCCGTTCTCACTGTCAGAGTTCATGCCCTTCAGTCGAGTATTTCCTATAAACTTGCCAACACTCTTAATAGTATTTATTGAAGAAAATGTTGCTAAGTTACTTTTGTTTATTTAATATGCAACGTAAAATAATTGAATAATGCATGTATGATACTTAAGCATAACTCGATTAGAATGTTTCGTTTAGCTGGTACACACTTATCAAAATGAAACGAAAGTTTAAATTTTGTTTCGTACATAGGTATTATCCCCAATATCATTGTCATTTATTTATTTTAATTCCTTTTCAAAAGTTTCTAAATACATCGTATTTCCATTGTCTGTCGTTCAAATCTTCATTGACTTAATTATTCATCTAACATGTCAGGTATTCGTTAATTCCTCTTGATTCTCTTGCTTTGAATAAAACCTGATGAAATCTTGAGCAACGAGGAGCGTCTCAAATGGCTAGAGTTAATAAAAGGGTCGTGATGATTTATCGATGTAGTCAAATAGTAACAACATGACTCAAGATTCCAAATGAAAAGTTTCTGTGCCATGTTATGATGTTTTGCCATTATTTATACTGCCACTAGTATTGTACTAAAAATGAATGAAGGTGTAGCCTGATGAAAATTCTCAAACTGGACAGATCAGTTTAGGACAGATACCTTGAAAATGACTTATCTCGTGAACGTTTCCGCTGTATATACATGTCCTTATTGTCTTAATTTAGATGTGGAATATATCTCCCAACTGCAGATACATGTAAGGACGTTTGCCAGAATTGTGAGGTCATCCTGTGCACTGCCCTGTAATATATGTTAGTGACTGCTAAATAAGTGTGATGTTTACGGTTTTGAAATGAAATTGTGGTGCGGATATATATCAATGTACTACAATTATTAATACATTATTGTACTGTTTAACCTAATTATTTTATTTGTTATTTTATTCCAGGATAGTGTCACTGATATTATGTTTCCTATGCCCTGCAACTCCATACCACTCATATTTACAAGTAACATCCTGACCTCGGTGGCAAATCAGTGAATACCTGGTTCTGAGGATAATACATCTATAACTTTTATGGACTGTGTGCATATGTTAAGCACGTTGCATGGCGTGCCTTTTAGAAATGTCAGCACTAGATGGTTGTACATTACCAAGAAATAAATTTGTAGTATCAATAGTATATAAACTGAGAGCACTAAACTAATGGGTAATTTTCAGTATTAGACTTTACATTAACTGGTACCGATATAATATCTTATTTTATTGATTAATATCATATATATATATGATATCATAGGCTAACTGATTTCCTGTTTTGGATCTATAATAACAGAATGTATTTTTGGACCTCTGTTCTTTCTATGTGCAGTTTATAAATTAGAGTTTGTTGACAGTTATTTCCATTATAAAAGTATAGTGAACATTAACCTCAGAGAATGAGGCTTGAAAATTTATATTTCTTTTTCTCATGTAAATTAAAATTTGGCAGTAACAATATTAACATAATCATAAACAACAATTTATGGCAAGATGTTATGATTATGTTGTGAAAGCTCTCAATAACGAACACTCATGGGATCTTAACATATTCTTCTTTCTGGAAATATGTCCCTTGTAAAAATTATACTGGAATTTTAACTAATAATAAGGTGTTTTTGACGTTGTTTTTACTAACCTGGTAAATTTGCATGGATGTATAAGTTAAAATTTGTTTAACAGCAGTTGCTGAATGATATGCAGGGAAATATTGAAACTTTGCTAATAGTCAGCAAACATTATTTGAACGGACTCAAAAGGACCTCGAAATTATGTAGTTTGGACAGGTTTATTATTTAGAGTTTGGAGAGTAATTAAATAATGTTGGTTTAATGGCTATATGAGCAAGTTTTCTGCACTTGATGGTGTATATACTAGTTCAAATTTCATTCTGTTTTAATATTTTGTTATACAACTAAGTATCATTGTTTTCTGGCCACGTACATACTACAATCTTCGTAACATTTCTTACACACTCTAATTATTAATGCATTCTAAGGTTCCCCAAACTCAGTTTTTCACCTAATTGTTCATACACTGCAAATATTTCAAACAACATTAATGTATAACGATTTTAATTTTTCTCTCATATAATTTTTGACAAATTCAGCTATGAAAGAAAATGGTAATTAATTAATTTACTTTGATTTGTTGTACCTTTGAAAACATAATCTGTACATTCAAACACATAATCAGTAGAAACGCCTATGACAAATTAGGACATGCAGCTCATATTCTTGAACATACATCTTCATATAAAGACATGCTGATGTTCCAACGTTATCAGCACTTATGAATATATTGCTCGTGTACAGTAAATCACTAATGAATTATAGTTTTTCATTGTTTATTTAAATATATCTGCAAAGGTTCCGCTATACAGTTATTACGAACTTTTGCGAGAGTGGTCATTATAAGGTGAATTTTCCATGAACATGCATGGTGGAAAGATTTTTGGCATGTCTGCATGCTGCTTTCATGAACTGTGACTGATATTGCTTTGTATGTGGTAGTATTGTAAATGTACAGCATATCTTTGATTATGATGCCTGATCTTGTGATCGAAACATGAGATTGTGCAAGTTCAACGTACCCCGATGTAGTAGTTTTTATAAAAAGAAAAAAATTTTACAAGGGTAGAAATATTAGTTTCTGTATGGGCAGGACATTAATTATAAAATACATAGAAATTTCAAAAACTGTTATCGTCACGTGTTTTCAATTTACCTTTAACTCAGTTAATTACAAATGGCCGAGTAGATCCGGTAGTCGTTTCAGAAGTTCATGTATGTATCAAGCATAAGCAGCCCTTAATCATACGTGAACATCAATGGAATCAAAAGTTAATTTCAAAACTCTTAAAATGTGTAGTTCTGAATTTGTTTTGGATAGGGCATATATCTTTTGTTTCTTTAGCTCCAGAGTAACTTGAGAATTCTTTTTCTTTAAAAATCTTTAAACATCAAACCAATATTCAGTATTAAACGGTAGAGCAGAACAAATATAGATTGCACAACAAATATAGATTATGTTTATAAAACACATTTTATATGACTGTGATAAACTATATTTCGGCATTTAAATTATTTGAGTGTTTAAAAGAGAAACTGGAAACGTATATTACTGTTCTCAGTTCATATCAACATTTTCAGTTTTAATTCAATAATCAATACAAATTTATTGAATAGTCATCAATTGTTAAAGTCGTAATTATTCAATTTTAGTGAAGTGTTATTGTAAAGGATTCGTTTCATTGAGAACAAGTGATATACCAGAAATATTTATCTGTATATTTAATAAAGCAGCTTTGTTGAAACGTACTTTGTTGTAAAATCGTAAACTAACACATGTAATTATATATTTGTAAAATAATATCATACATAAAAAGTTACATGTGGACCGAGGTAGCTCATTCCATGGGTTATCTGTTGCTGGTGCACATCGAGCTCGGACAAAGTGTCTTTGTCCATATCTTAAGTTTTTTCAAAATGAAACTATGAATTTAAACACAATTTAGGCCATATTAAAATACGTGGCAGTTTTAATATAGATTTCTAATCATTTCCCTTTTTAAATATATAGTTTAAGTATTGACAACAAGAAAAAGATCTATAAAATGAAGTTATAAATTGACCGACGTGCAAAATATAAAACTTAATACTGATTGTGCAGAATGCGTGTGCATATTACACTCATACAATTGCTCAGGTGTGAATGTTTTGATAGAACTTGAAACAACTTAAGTCATTTAGAGGATTCAGTTCCTCTTTAGCCATTGTGTAAGTGGGCTTTTAATTGCTTTCTTAATAGACAGTTTTTTAAAATAAACTCTTAGGACCATAAATGGAAAGACATGCATCGATTGATTATTTTCGACGTATCTCAAACAATGTGCAAATATCAAACATATTTAACCCAACAACCAGTCTGATCCCAGTAAAAAGCAAATTTTTCGATAACAGCTATGCTTGAGTTTCATGTTAACATTTTACTCCTAGTGGAGTCTTAGCAGTTAAGATAGTAACATGTAAGTGATGCTCTATTCATGCCTCTATATTCTTGAAGCGTCTTAACTCAAGATCCAAGTTCAAAACATTTGACAATTTGCTACGTTAATTCAAACAAAGTTAGATTTTAGGAACTTTCAAGAGTTTCTTCAGTCTATTGAAAATGGGCTGATGTTCAGTGTCTGATATATACGCTAAGTATTAGATCTAATAGTGATGTTAGAGTTTTCCACTTTGGTTGAAAATCACTATCACAATTTTTTTCTTCTACCATTTGACCTTTTTCAGTGTATTCTGAACTTTCGGTTATGTATCTGTATATCCTGGGTATAGATCTGGTGAACTAGTTAAACATTCAGTCAATCACCCCGAATATGTCGGAGGTACGAAATCGATATTATTGGTACTAGTCGATGGTGCAAAATTAGGTATTACAGTCAATAATTCATATTAAATATTCAATAAAGTCAACAACATTAATGTAACAGTTTACATTGCAATCACTTAATTATGTAGGGAGCATATATTTATAAACCTATGCACTGAAGGTTCATTATTTCTCATAAGTTGTGTATAAGAATTATATGAAAATAGGAGAAAGAAACAAAAATAAACATTCTATTAGTGGAAAAAGTCCATAGAGTAGTTCCCAGAGTAGCCGAATGGTTTAAAGCGCTCGCATGTACCAATCAGTGCCTTATCAGCTTTTTTTGCATGGGTTCGAATCTCGAACTTGGCCAATGTGGGCATGTGAAAAAGCTACCAGTAGCTTCTCATTGGTCGGTGGTTCTTATCGGGGTTTTCCCAGGGTTCATCCACCACCAGTTATACTGGACATCATATATAAGATATCAATCGCTAAGAAATGGCCTTAAATACCACAACAACAATAACAACTACATTTAAAATATGGTGGGGGACTAAGTCTGGAATGAACAATCTGGAACTAACTCCTGCCATGATGCCGTTCGTGTGGGACATTGGATGCCTTGACACTTCCTGCACACCATGTCTTCATTTAATTCTGAATGAGAAATCAACAATCTGCACTACACTGTTGACAGAAATATTGCACACAACATGCTGCAACAAGATTATCGCAATATGTGCCTCGTTTTGTAATGTATTTCGCACCTCAAAAGTCAGTAATACCATAGTTTATCAACCCAATAATTATATATCATGCATATATATTAGTATCGTGAACTCACGTATAATATTAAGAAATAATAAAGTCGATGACTAAATACCATGAAACCTTTATTAATATTCAGTTTATGCTACTCCCAAATAAAATGTATGACACTAGTTGAATAACTGTAGCTTTTTGTTCGCCTAGGCTTGTGGCTTGTAAGATTTAGAACATATGCAATTATATGCCATTTTTGACATTAGCACTTGTGTAAGACAGTTTGTCCTGATATAAAATATGTCTGAGGATACATCCTATTTACCAAGTTTACATGACAGTTATAGTGCTTACTTTGAAGCCTTATTTGTACAACAGTTAAATGCATGTAATCCATTTCCACTAAGACGCATTAAGTTGTGTAGTCAAGGTTTTCTAGTCAATATGATAATTTTATGAAATGGAAAAGTTGAGCATCCAGCATTTACCAAGTGCCAGGTGTTAGTTTTCAATGCGTATTCAACTAAATGGTAAATGGGAATGTAGTTGAATGAATTAACATTATAAGATCCTATATGAGATCTCAGATGCAAATATGAAATAATTTTTTAACAGAGCAAAATGATACAATAGAGCAATACCTTTATGTCTTTTCATATGTAACAATTGCTTACTGATTAATTTTGCAAAAGGTTACTTTTCTATTAGTCAGGCTACTTACAACATTTGTAACCCCTGGATAGATGATTACTTGCTACACATAATTTATCGTTGTGTAATAAGGTTTAGTTTCCAGTCGCTTGCATAATACAATCGGGTGATGATGCTATTATCAGATGGTTGGTAGACTTTACATTCAATGTTTCCAGGTTATTATTTTCACTATGATAGAATGCCCCTTTTCTGTGAGTTTAATTGATCCAAATAAGCCCATGATAACAGCCAACTGAACATAATCCAGTACAGGCAAATGCATCATATTCACATTAATTCATTATGCATATCCCCCATATCGACAGACCATTTTTTACCTCCAAAGTCTCAGACTGGATAATTGCTGAGGTATATACCAGTAAATTCAATGATGCGACTGTTGACATTATACACAGATGATTATACAGAATAATTTCTGTCTTGTACTGACCAAGGGTCACAAATGTTGAATGCTCTTCAGATCATTATATATGTCCAGTAATAAACTATTACTTATTTTAGATCCTCGATATAATATTACCATAATAACATGTTTTAATTAGTAATAATGTATGCTACTATTGGGAATAGGTGGAATTTATTTAGGTACTTAAATGTATGATGTAAATATGAGTAAACTCGTTTTTGAGACTTCCTTTATAATACGACATACTAATATTTATGGACAAATCACACAAAACAATTATGTGATGCATGTGACTAATATGTAATACAGATATTATTTGAGAAATCATGTACAGCATAAAAAGAACTAGGCATAGTTCTTGATACAAAGGCACAGAAAATCAACAAACAGTCGATTAAATTCAATTATTTTTATTGATTTGACTATAGTATAGGTAATTGTACACCTGTATGCAAGCTATCATGCTGTTTTATGTATTTTTAATTGTATAAGGAACGTTGCTATGAGTATGATTGTAATTAATTTAGCAATAATATGTGTGGTTTTAACGCAACCGTGGTTTTCTTTGTTTTCACTGAGTGTGGATAACTAGAGTTAGTAATTCTGAATATCCAAGTTGTTTTCTTTATTATGCCTTGTTGTGAAATTCCTGATGTTTTTGTTCTTTGCTCTTTACCTTTGAAATTATTGTAAAACTGTTCATGCTGTTATATGATCTTACTTTGACTTTCTTCTCTGTATGTTTGAATACTTTGCAAAAGACTAAACATGTTTTATTGTGTCGTATAAATGCTATCAGTAAGCAAAAATTACGCCTACATAAAGACATTGTTGGACATATAGTGCAGATTCTTTTTGAGTCCTATATCCACAAAGCAAGCTATATTGTTAAGGATAAAATTTTGAAAAACATGAATACAACTTTGCTTTAGCGTATGCACATCCACGTCTATCTTGGTTTTAGCAACGGTAAAAATCAGTACAGGTAATAATAACTGTATGATGGCAGTGAATATCAATAACAAAACAATGAAACTGGCAATAGAAAACATTCAACAACGAATATTTATTATATTTTCAAGCTAAGTTAATGATTAAAGAAACCAATGTATGCAGGTGAACACTTTTTCAAAGAACCTTGATTTATTTATTACTTTCAAAAGAAACTGATTTAAGAAAACATGGTATTCATTATAATATGCGCTGGTAGAGAATGAGTGAACGCTTAAGTGAAATGAGAACAAGAAGTGGAACAGACAATTACATAGTGCAGCTCATTTCAGGTTAACCATATGTTACAAAAAGTTAATGTTTCTATGAGTTACCTGATCTCATGAGGAAATGTGTAGTACAATTATGTAACCGTCCAACTTAAATATGACAAAGTTAAGGTCGCAAAACGTTTTGAGGGCAATAACGTTATCTCATCTTTAAAGAACTTCTGCTGCAATAGGTGTTACAAGTTTCCTTTGTCTCTTTCGCCATCTTGTGTGTCACCCAATTCTGGAGTATTTCCCCTGCCCTTTGGACACTAGGTGAAACACAATAAAGAAGTAGCAATTACAATACTCTGGTCTAGTTTTTTTTTTTTTTTTGAAACTAAAATATATGACATTGTTGTTTCTTTTTTCTCTGTTAATGTAGTGTTTTATTATAATAATGTTTACATCTTTTGCACTTTTTTAAATAGATATATTATAGTAATGGTTCCATTTTTTGCACTTTTTTAAATAGAATGGTTAGCAAGTTTCTCTACATGGTTGAGTGAGGCTATGAGAGTACTCATTTTCTTACAATTTCTAAAGATGTTATTGGTGAATACATTTTGTTACGTTTTTCAAAATGACTATGGGAGTACACGTTTAACTACATTTTCAAAGAGGCAAAGGTGTATACTTGTAATTCAAGTTTTCAAAGAGGCCATATTAGTATACATTTGGTTACATTGTCAAAAAAGTTATGAGAGTACATATTTTGCAGATTGTTGTGCACACAGGATAATAAATTGGTCCTGGTCACCGAACACTAACAGTTTGTTAGAGGGAACAAAATATAACTAACTCTGTAGATAATTTAGATAGAGATACTAGTATAAACTGTCGTAATTTTACTACAGTTTGTAACAATAGCTTTGTAAAACAATTGTCTGAAAATAATAAATAAATTGAATGAAAGTCACAAGCTTTCAGAAATATGATTAACATAAGATTTCCACGTGAAAATCTGACAGTGACTGAGTAGGGATTATGTTCTGGTGACCTATGCTATTACCATAATCGCTAATTTTATCAGCAATTATAATGAAGTTTTATATGTTGACATCTTTGAGATTGAGCAGTATGGCTCAATAGCATCAGTGTGTGCCGAACTCTTTGATTCACTTTCAGTTGTCTGAAAGCTGATTTCCATTAGCTAATTCAACGGTATCCAGAGCATTACCCCTACGTGGTAAATGTCAGAAAGTGGAGATCTGATTTTATTGACTTCTACATACAACGTCTGTGTACGCAAAGCGGATATGGTGTGGACAAAGCTATGTGATCATGAAAAAACACACTTTCTTTTGCCATGTTAGTAAAGCATACAATATAAGTCACAATGCTTTTCTGTTTATTGTAAGGGCGTAGGCTGAACATAAATGACATAATTATAACCTTTCATGATTCACATGATACGCAGTTATCAACGAATGAACTTCAACCTCAAAAGTTCAAAATAGTCACTGAAACATGAAATATAGGTCTATAAACCTTGTGCCACAAAAGTGAAGTACTTGTCAAGTCGAATGTTCCCACGAACTTTCAGGATTCATGGTGGATAATATGCATATAACATGAATAGTCTCGTGTGAACATCAAACATAAATACTATGGGATCAAATGATCTATTATTGAAATAGTGGAAGAATGCTTTTCAGAATGCACTCCTACATCAAGTTTCATGATGATAGATTGGGTAGTATGTACAAAGCATGCAAACAAAATATAGGTTCTGAAATAAATTTAACCCTTAACCTAATCCAACAAAATGTGAAGTAAAGGCCAAAGTTACCCTTATGCACAAGAGTGTTAATAACAGATATCTATATAACTATGTAATGTAATGATTCAAGCGTGAAAAATTGAAAATTAAATAGCCCAATGTTAATCAAGCGCTAGCTATTAATCAAAGTGACCTAATTTTGTGATTTTGATGTAACGCCTATCAAACAGCACTACCCCGACAAGTTTCATAATTCCAGGTGTTTATTAAGGATATCAAATATTTAATTTAAAAATGTTTGGCTGTTAAAGTTTGTCTTTGATATTAAGTATTCAATGACACAATGTTCAAGCATTTGTGTCAAAAATGTATATGGCGCCAGAACAACTAGTAGAGGAAGAACCCCGGAAAACCCCGGTAAAGAACCACCGAACCCACGCGGGCATAGGTAAGATTGGCACAGATGGAAGCTTTAGACCACTCTGCCACCAATCGAACCATCATACATTGTAATCTGGCCAAAAGTTTATGGTCAGGTGCTAATATAAATATTTTTCTTGTGAATGTTTCGGCTAAAACTCCATATTGAGATATACATATGAATTTCATTGTGTCCTTGATGATATGTCAGTATTTTAGATACCTCTTTCGCGATTGTATATCGAAGGTTTAGGCATGAAATGTTTGTTGCAGCTATGTAACTGTTTCATATATTGATAATGGTTTATATTTACTGATATATCGATTGTGATCTCTATGATATTATACGTGTTTTCTCAAGGTCATTTTCAAGGCGTGATCAAGTCTTTTGAGATGAAATTATGATGTGATTATCGATGCATTTTGTACATCTTAAATTCGGCTCATTATGATATTGCAATGCCTACGCATCTTTCAGTAAATAACTTTGTACCAATTGGAAAGAATTGTATGAAACTGACCATATCTATATCGCATTTAGAGTGTGTGTCGATTATCATAGACATGCCCCATGACACATGATTAAGATACCAGCAAGGCGAGGGAAATGTAATTATGTGAATTCTAAATTGCTGGAGGACAGCTTCTGTTCTGCCGGGAATTTATTTTGCTGAAACTTTGATCACTTATATATCATAACTAGAGAGAATGTCACATACCGTAGCCATGTATTCATGGTCACGCCCTCTGCTCCCAAAGTTGAGGTGAGCGAAAAGAGAAGTCAGTAGACTGCTTCTTTATCCAGATTGTAATTTTTAAAACAATTTATTTTGATGACAGTTTACCGAGCTCAACACCGTATCATTCAGTTGGTATGTGTATGGCTCAACGTTCAACGTCACCGGTAGGACAAGGGACATGATATATGCATGTAATGTGATTTGTGTTATTCTTACTTTATACTTCTAGTCGCAAGGCTATGTCGCATCTATTACTTTGGTGCCATCTTTAATAGTAAAACTGTACACTTTAACTGATTATTTTTACATGATTTTACTATGAACCTATGTGATACTGATTTGCGATTTCAGGTTTTTATGAATGTGTGCTTTAAACGCCTTTGTCGCGAAATTTTCATGAACTTTACATAAGTTCAATATGACACTTTGATACCAAAGATGCCCTCGCATTAACGTATTTGTAAAATAGGCCTAGATTATGAAGGGTGATCCAACGTCTAAGAATTTCATAGAATGTGCGACATGACACATACAGTGTCATATATTATTCATTTATCGTATGCACTGCATAAACTTGGTGAGTGACATCATTTTTGATTCCATAACAGCAAGATCAACAGTTGGGCAAATAGACAAACAGTCCAGGAATAATTCTAGTACGTTTTTCTTCTAATGACGTCCGAAACAGCCACTCAGCCTCCATTGGAATCAGGTATAAAATATATTGTTCATATCTCCCCAAACTTTTAACGATGTATTCTAGAAACAATGTCTGACGATACATGCACATGAATATCTCTTGATTTTAATGACATTAGGGTGAGGAATATATTTGTAATATCTTATCCAAAACCACATCATTTTCCAAACGTTCGAGTAATGTCCCATGTGACATGTTCTAGTAATGTTATTTATTAAAGCCTCAGTAAAACAAATTGATACTTTGCATCAACTAGATGGAAATTTATTTCAGTCCTTTTTTTAATAAAATTATCAATGTCAAGTTATGCATCTTTGCAGAACTTAAAATTATTTGCTAAGGGAGAAGCTATGAATTTTGTCTTATGACAGACTTTTGCTGCTACCTCAACATACTTTATTTTGTCAGCTAATATAATGAACAGAACAAATTATATATGTCCATAAATCATAACAACAATATTCTTTTTATCTATCGGGGAGCCAAAAGTATTATATTTGAAAAGAATCAAAGCCCCCCTCCCGCCCTCCCTTTTGAAAATGAAATGTGCTGTTCCTAAGGTTAACGAGGATAGGATAAATAGCAAAAAAAATAACCGAACGTAATTTAAAGTGTAAATGGTTATTAGACTTTAATATTAGCTTAATGTAAGTATAAGGAGCCATCTCATGTCTACTTCCGGTCTATATTTTCATGTCCGTTATCAAGTGATGCATTTTATGAAAGATGTGTGTTGCTTACGAAAGCTAGATTATGTCGCCTAATTGTCAGCGTATATTGCAATTACTTAATGTTTGTGTTTGTCTTGATATGGCTCAGTACAGATGTTATTCTAAGTCATGTAGGTAGGGGTGGAATTAGCTAAATTTTCAATCGTGGAGTAAGGATGCGACTATCGAGATTGTAGTTCAGACAATGGACACTTAATTGGATCTCCTTTTTAATGTGCAATAATTATTCCAACCTGTGAGAGCAACATACACCGTATTCTTTTCCTGTGCCAAATGTTATAGACCAGTGATGTATATGTATCAGAGAGAGAAAACGTTTCCCAGACTTTCAGCATCTCATCTCATTATCTCACTGCTTTTCTTTATTTTCGCAAAGACTTCAAAAATGCTTTATATATGGTTTGATTTTCCCTGGTGGGGTGAGTAAAATTGGATGCTCTGTAATTTTTAAATCTAAATCAGAATGGACTACTACCAGAAGCATTCTTATAAATGCATATTTCAATTTGGCCATAGTGGATATCGAGGACACTTTGTTTGCATACTGCATTAATGAACATGCATGACCTCTGTTAAAAAGAATCAGATCTCACAGAACTTTCTGAATTTCACATATCATATATACTTCCTTGCAAGTCGCATCAAACTATACACTACGCATTCACATATATGTCGTTCCTTGACGAAATGACCAGTTGAGTGTGCGTGTGTTATATGACGCAATCAAAATAATGAACAACATAGACATGGATACTTTTTTGAAGATATTACGAAAATATTCCTCATATCCAATATAGAATAGACATGCATAAAATACATAATACTTTCTTTCAGAAAGAGAACACTGATTAAGTTAAGAATAATAGTGCATTGTACAGAGATGTAATGACTCTCAGTGGATTAATATGCTGGCGGATAAGTTTGTGACTCTATCATAAACAATGCCACATGTCCTATGATAAATTCAGTATTTTACTTGGTAACCAGTTTAAATGGATTTCAAGTTTGCCATAAACCAAAACGAAATGTGGAAAAAATGTGTCATGTGCCAAATGCACGAAATTGTATATATAAGTTTTCACAACAAAATGAAATATGACACACAAAAAATGAATTTGCATTACGTTCCATTCACAAGAAAACAAAACCTCAATCCACCAGTCTAGCTGGCATCAACATAGAGGGTAAAGTTAGTATTTAGGTTATTTTCTCTGTACATTTTTGGTGGAGTAAAGTCATGCGATTGCTTATGGAAACAATTTATAATCTGTATTACATTTTCCAGTGATATATGCACATCTTTATGTCAATCCCAGTGATACTAGGTTAGGATTTCTTTCGTTTTAGATAATTCTCTATGACTTTACTACTTTAATTTTGTGTTTCAAATAAATGTAACAATCTACAGCTTAGTACCTGATGAGTAGATATTTACCGTTTTATGGTTTACAATCCAGCCATACGTACTTTTACGACTGTTCTTAAACTAGGTAAAAGAAAATAGTGAAGACCAACAAGTTTTGCAAAATTCAACAAATAATTTACTTCCTAGAATACGCAGTGAACAGTGTAAAGCGAATTTGTGGTATTGCTAATTAAATCCCGAATAATCCTAGAATTTCTATATCAAGTCCCAAATTTTAAAATTCTGAATAAACGTTTGTAGTGATATTCAAATATAAATCAATAGCGTTAAGTGTTGATGCGTCTGTATTGGAATTTATTGTAGTGATGTGCCAAACATAAATCTTTAGTTGAATTTCTCTCTGAATCTTAGTTTCTATTTCCCAAACTAATAGTTTTGAGTACGTTGCATTTCCTGAAAAACATCACTTGAATTAAATAATTTGAGTAAATAAATTCCAACCGAAATGAAGTACTTGACACAACAATAAAAGCTGATTCTGTTCATAGATAAAAAAATGGATAATTTTTAGAAAAATATGATTATATGGTCGTCGATTTCACCTCAAATCACAACATTTTCTCAACAAAACTGTTAACTAATGGACCATTCTATTTTGGAAAACTCAAAACTTTTACAAGATAAAAAGTAGTCATAATTAGAAAGTCTATTACGAAAAGTATAATAAACAACACGGTAAGCACAATGTCCTTGACTTAGGCAAAGATAATACTCAAGTTCAAATTACAATTAGCCGTAGCATATAATGAAATAAAAAACAAACAAATAATGCAAATTACATAAAATGCAGTTAAAACAACTCCGCTACCATAGGAAAAGAAGGATTTATGCAATAAAAGCTTTATTTTCAACTATTAATCACACGTACATGTGAAAAAAAATTACACGAAATGAAATCTTATTAATGATAAAAAGTACAATGAACTTATATTCAAGTGAACGTGCATTGATATTACATTGTCCTTTTCCATGACGTGACTGATGTCAATATTTTATTCTTGTTACATCATTCTCCATCATAATAATCTTAATAACCTTAATACTATTTATTTTTGTTTTTCATTTGATTTTGTTTTCTATCTTGCGAATAAAAGTAAGGTAGCTGTGATCACTAAATACAATAATAGGAGAAGGAGCTGAACTAATATCCACTTCAAAGTGTTGCAAAGCCAGTATCAAAGCCATACATTCCTTCTTGATTGTAAAGTAATTTTTCCGGTGACTCAACAGACATCAGTTAGTTTGTACCGATAGACACAGGGAATTCAAATATCCTTGTCCTTAACATATATACGTTTACCACGGTCATGTCCCACAATACATTCTATAAATGTAACACAAGCACGGGTAAATCACCTTTGGATAAATTAACTGTCAAATATGCATCTGTGAGTCTGTCAAGGAATTCCAAATTCTCTCTAAGTGATATTTTCTGGTGTAGTTGTCGATGATGACATCATTGCTTTAAGCTACACATTTATCTAGATCAGATGTATCCATGTTCGTTGAACGTTGAAACGTACAAGGTGAACATTTTGTCCCAAACGGCATCACTTATTGTTGATAAAGTCCGTCTGGAGTTACGAATACCGAAATTTCCTTTGCCCAGTTCGTCAGTCGAATTTTCCAGAATCCTTTAAGAAAGTCCAATGTGCTTTTACAATTTTATGAATGCAGGCAATATAAATGAATATATTTTAGTTACACGACTCACTTTTCTATATTATATGCACGTGCGGAAGGTATTATCTGGTTTCTGTACAAGTAAACACGGTGAACTCGAATCACTTTTACATGGTTCTGTGAAATCATTCTTCAGCAAATGCGGAATTTCTATTTTCTGACATACCTGTTTGGGTTTGTTCATCATGTAGGGATGCTGTTTAACAGGCGTGAAATTCACAGTTTGAAAATTATGTCAGAGCCTAACTGTTCCTATATGAACATCAGGAAACAACTGCTCATATTTAAGTAAAGCAGTTTTAGTTCATTTTGTTCTTGGTGCTGCATTTGGAACTGACCTGTCTTTATTGCGTACTTTTTAAAACAAACAACTTAAATCAAGAACAAATAATGTATCCCAGTTTCTTGCAGTATGGGCACGTAGAAATAGGTAAGGATTTTTGATCAGTCTGATCAAACTTTGGATTCTTATTAGTTTTACCAGACTGAAATTTGGAAGTAGTTGCTTGCGACTAGTTTGGCTTCTTAATAACCATCTGGTGAGATGAATACAATTTCACAAATTACACTTTGTGGGCCAAGGAATATTCGTCAGCTATATCTATCTATCATCAAGGTACATTTTGCAGTCAGTATGGACACAGTTCATGAACTCTTCGACTAATATTAGTTAATTGTCATAATCTTTCTCAATCATATAGAAGTCGACCAACTGTCAAAATGTTGCGCTTTTCCCCCATGCAAATTCGAACCAAACCACACGCAGTTCCAATAAGAAGGGTCAGTATCCTTCATATCGGCCCTCTTTTGTCTGTCAGGAAAATGCATCCGTTCTTGCGGAATTAGACTTGTGTAATGAAATTCTTGTCTACTCTGGACACTATATCTCAAGGTCTTACGTAGAACCAAACGCAAGTGCTGAAGTGGTACTTTGGAAGGACCGATCTGTTGCGTCAACTGAGATCTAACTTCTTCTTACCCTGAAAGACTGGAAAGATGGCACTATCTTCCAGATTTCATTGGACTGCTCTATCATCATTACAAATTATGAATCCACATCAAATATATGCTGCAAGCAATGGTCTTAAATTAAACAACAGAAGAAAGAGAAACCAACAAGTTTAGTAAAACAATACAACTAATTTAATTCTCCAAGTTGTAAAATGCAAATTTCAGAACTTACAATATTATGAATTAAATCCTAAATCATCCATAAAAAGATATGATAAATGGCCAAAAGCATTAGATCAAGGAAAAATGGTAAGCACTATTATGGTTGACTTTTGTAATGCTTTGATCTTGTAGACCATGAAATTTTGTAAAAATAAAATTCAATCAGTGCCGTGAAAACTCCCTAAACTGGTTTGCTTCTTACTTAACTGATAGAGTGCAAAAAGTATCTTTAAATGGCCAACTTTCTCAAAGTATAAATATTAATTGTGGAGTACAACAGGGCTATATCCTTGGACCTTTGTTACTCATTTTGTTTTTCAATGATTTACCTTTAAGACCGCTACGGTGGCTTAGTAGCTAGAGCATCTGCCTCAGATGCGAGAGGTTGTGGGTTCGATTCCCGGCTGAGTCATACCAAAGATTAAAAATGGTACTAACAGCTGCCCTTCTTGACACTCAGCATTAAGAGGTTAGTATTAGCACTGGTCGGCCTGGTGTCAGGATAATGTGACTGGGTTGGACATCATGCCACATAGCTGCAGCATGATGCCCCAGTGCTAGACATCACTATAAACTGCCACACTGCAGACATTGTAGCAGTATGACTGAAAAATTGTTAAAGCTATGATAAAAATCAAAATCACACACCTCTTATGATAGAACTTCAATTTCTTCCACTGACCTCTATGCAGATGATACTACACTGATGGGTAAAACCAAAATGGTACTTGAAAGTAATTTACAAGCTGTTATAATTAATTTTCAGGTATGGTGCAAGGAAAATAGTATGATCATAAGTACAGAAAACACAAAATCTCTACCAGTTACAACACAACAAAAACGAGCAAGGCTAGATAGCGACGTACTCCAGGTTCTATTTGACAATGTGAGCCTTAATATGACCTCTCATGATAAAATTCTTGGTGTATTCGTAGATAACAATCTTACTTGGTCTATTCACATTAAACACATTTCAGAAAAGGTTAATTCTTATCTTTGGCTGCAGAGGAAAATCAAAATGTACATTCCTCTTCAGCATAGGGTCATCTTTTATAAAAGTTATATTCAGCCATATCTGGACTACTGTAATGCAATTTGGGATAATACTTCTAATTCAAATATAACAAAACTTTTAAGATTCCAAAAGAGGGCTTGCCATTTAATTCTAGATCAAAGTTTGGACAATTTTCAGGATGCAATGAATAATATAAAGATTTTAACAATACATGACAGAAGATTTCTTAGAAAGGCCAAATTGATGTATAAAGTATCCAGAAAATCCATTCCTGTCTATCTAAGCAATATCTTTTACCAAAGAGATACTGATGGTACTCCAAATTTAAGGTCCATAAGAAGAAAAAATTATATCAAGGCCAAAGAAGGAATTGTTTAAAAAAAAGTTTTCAATATACTGGTCCACTGGTATGGAACAACACTCCCAGTGGCATAAGGCAGGCTCCTAGCATTTCATCTTTTCATAATCAATGTCTCAAATGGATGAAATCTTTAGACAATTAAGCAGTTCTAGTAAAATATATGTCGCCTGCTTTTCTGTAATTTTTCGTCATTTTCACAGTTGAATTTTTCAATGCATGATGTTATTTTATATTTTATACATGTTTATGTGTTCACAGATACCTGTGCATATGTTCCAGGCTTGCTACTTTGATTTTTAGAATCACTTAATTATTTAGTGTCAAGCCAGATTTTGTCATATCATGTTGTATATACAGTATATATTGTACATAACAGATAGAAGGCCTCAAGGTAGATTAGTTCCATAACTGAGTTACCTTCTCTAAAAATATTCTTTATTATTATTATTATTATTATTATTATGATTATTTCTCTGATATTATTAGCAGATGAGTTATGATTGGCCAAGATATGACATCTTTAGATGACATTGGTCTGATCTATAATTTTATGGTATCCATGCACAGACTGGGATTCCATTTGACCATAAATATATGGTCCCTGCATACAGAGGCAGGTGTTGTCATAAATATATGACTCCTGCACTAGCAGGGTTAGGATTTAATAGGGTTTGGAGAAGTTAAATTCTAAGTAGACTATTGTATACAAGAGACTTTTAGAGATTCCTTTATACTTATGATATTGTTTAAAGATGCCAGATCAGCATATCTATTAGATTTGGTTTATTAGATAAGGGTGTATCCTATTTCATCTTCATACATGAAGGTATAGTACATGGAATAAAGAAAAATGTAAATGTCAAGAATAGAATAGTAAACTCTCCCATGTGTGGAATGAAACACAATCCTTTCTGCCTTGTCATTGAATAGGAAACTGTTGAGTGCTGATTCCTAGTTGGTTCTAAATGAAAATGTTGCAAACTGACCCTCATTAGGGCAACAACAACTTTTTTTGCATATAAACATATGATACCATGTTGGTACTAAATGAAAAAGGTGTCCATTCAATATCGCTGCCATCTTGACAGTATTGTTGACCCAAAATCGATGGTCATATGGACATGAGGTTTTCACGAAAAGACTTATCATGATGTCTTCTTGATCCTAAATGTAAATGGTGCCAATCTGACATCCATTATGGGCTGCAAAGTAGCCAGTTGAGAATTTTGTTATCACTAAAGAATATCTGATGACTTTCAACATTCAGCAGTTAAAATGAAGAAATGGCCTTGGATTTAATTCCTAGTGTGTCAGTCTGCTCAAAGAACTTTTGTTCTACATTTAATTATTTTGTAGAAAGTTTTATTTTGTACATGAATAACAATGCGTCTATTTGAAGTTAATTTGAATCCTTGCTTCTTTCTCCAGGACATGGAAGTCAAACGAACAAAGGCACAGGTCCACCTCCTACCCAGGAACAGCAATCTACATCCCACTACCAGCCTCAAGAGCTCACTTCATTTTTCCCAGGTCAGGCAGCACAGCTACAAACAAGTCAGATGAAATTACGGCCAAGACAAGCTACACTTCAGACCAGTCAGGTGAGTCAAGCTCATCACAGGTTAGCTAACTACAACAAATTTCGGTAGCTGCATCCAAATCAAGCACAGCTGCAGCAGCAATAACAACAACTACACCAGTTCATTTATTATTTTCAGCCATGGTGCCATCCCCACCATCCCAGCCCATATAGGATGTTTACAAGAGTTATAATCTCATCTCCATGCTCCCTTAGACCTTGACAAATTAGTATGGTCAGATTTAGATGACCAGTGGTCATATTGCAAAGATAACTTCCATCGATAGTCAGCTTTTACAAGTCAGCAATAAAACAGTCATGTTTATCAGCCCAGTATGGTCAATACCAGATGACCAGCAGGTACTATATTTGGTCCTTTAACCTTAATCAGCCTCCCCAACCCTCTCAATCTCATGTTTCATCTGATAGTGGAATGCATTCTTGTCAAGTGTATTGACTCGCACCTTGTGAGACATGACTCTTTTTGTGTGAACTTTATGATAATGTATAAAGTGAAAACATATTGGACTGTTTGAGTGACTGCATTTTGTATAAAATTTTGATTACATATTTAAATGACCTTTATAGTACATTTATTTACATTTTATCTTTTATATATAATTTCTCAGTTTTGTTTTTATTTGGAAGGATTTATCTTCCTAAAGTTTTTTTGCAATTCTTTATAGTTATATTTTAGAACTGAAGTTTTAATAAACATCATATAGTAATGATTGTGTTTACATACTTTTAAACCCTACACATACATAGTTATCTCCCATCTTGATTTCTTTCTCCATTTTTGAATGGCAACAGTAGCAACCAACTCCTGTTTATTTAAATAAGTCTCCATCTTGAACCATAAGGGTTAGGTCCAGGTTCTGGTGACCCATGTTCAGACTGCATGAATAGCAGCTGTAAACAGTCACATATGTCCAGTTAAAATATGAAATGATTCAAAGGAGTGAAAAGAAACAATTTCTTTCTGTTACAGACAAATGCAGGTAACCCTTTAATCCATGCATCTGAAATCAAACTCTGATCATCAGAATGGATAAGAGAATATTTTTGTGGATTATAATTAGATTTTTGTTCAAGAATGAGCATAATCTAGGTCACATTTTTGGCATCATTGCCGTCAGCACAAAATCTGATAATCACCATTTAAAAGTTAACAGGCACATCAGTGTGGTACAAATTTATTAAAACCTGGCACTTGCTGAAATGGTAGATGAAATAAGAAAATCCATGCACATAAGAATAAATGTTGTGCACTGGAGAGAAAAAAAATCTGTTTCCCCAGCTAAGCAGATTAGATTGCTGGAAAAATTCTAATACAAATATTCGGAAATAATAATCCATTGTTTCCCTTTACACACAATTGTGTGTCAGGGATGCAGGCTGGAGAAAATCGACACACACATTTTGTTGCCGTGTGGGTTTTTTTACGCAAAGGATTCACATAATGCGATCAGGATTTATTTAATATCCACTGCTTTGGATGAGGGATGGCATCGTGTATACTTTGAACATAGGCATAGACTGGTTCTATGCTTTTGTTTGCTCCCTGCGTTGCACACCTATTCGTATAGCAGAGAGCAACGCAGGAAGCATACAAAACAGGGAACCAGACTAGCATAGGCAATGTTATGACGGAGTAGCTTCCCCATATCTCGCAAGCTCTCATGCAGTTTCCATCGAGCTCAGTAAGATGTCGTCTAGATGTTTAACATCAATGCTTGCTGCACTAGAAAGTGATCTCCAGATTAAAACAACATGCACTAAGAATCATTAGCAGAGAAAGTGAAAGAAACAGAACACAAAAGAGTAACTGTGGATCTAACTTCAATGAAAAATGGAGGAAATAATTCCCTTGACTGTAATACATCACATCCATTAGGATTATTGGTGTGACTTCTGATCGCATGATTGCGAAGACTGCAAAAGTAAATAATCCTTTACGAATTTTTAAAAAATCTGCCCTCGTTCTCCACAAGATATCTGGAGAACACATTATAACCCAAGACATTCTTTCACAGCAAAGAAATCACTAAACTTGCCGAGACAACATGTTATTTGGATTACAAAGTCAGAAGGGTTATTGCAGATTTTGGTTAGTTTTTTTTAAAAAACTTTGCTGCAATAAAAGAAAGATCTTAAAGTCAAGTGTAACTTATTAGAAAGAAGATAAATCATTTGCCTCCTCCTTGATTTTTGGATGAATCTGTTGTAGGATGAAGTAAAATTAAACCAATGATAGTACACATACGATAGGCAGTAAATTAACTGCCATTAGGTTAAAAAGATTTATTTGACTTTTTGTATTGGCTTGTATGTAATGTGTTGGTCTATAATATTGCTTCAAAAATATTATAAGGAGACTGTTAAAAGTACGACTTTAAACTAAAAGAAATGAACTAATAAAATTATTCTTTGAATAGCCAGTGCATTTGTTTGTTAATTGTGCATGTTGGTTTATTTGTATGTTTAGAGAGAGAGAGAGAGTGTATGTTGTGCAAGTTGCAACATCCTATTTCAAGCTGAAAAAGTATAGGTCAGATGAAAATTTGTCAATTTGACCCCCCCCCCCCCCATTTCTTATTTTTGACCCCCAGTTCTGACACCAATTTTCTTTTTTTTTTTTACCCCCAGTTTTACATCCCTGGGGGATACTTTGATTTAATCATATTATTTAAATGGAATATGTGGTGATGATACAATTGCTGATTCTACAGTTTTCCAAAATACATCAGTTTTTAATTATTCATTTCTTTCTAGTAACACTCTGAAATTTGGCAATAATTGCTGATTACATGAAGTTGACCAACTTGTTGCTGTTAGTCACTTCTTGTTAATTACTAGTCTGAGCTTTTACCACAAAACTAAGCAAATTTTCACATTTACAGTAATACATTATCACAGAATTGAGATGGTAGGAAAATAGAAGGGACAATTTTATTAAAAATATTGGTACCCATACACTAGAAGAGATAGTAAAGAAGACACAGGATGCGCATAATAGTATATAATCTATACATCAGAATGACAGAGTCATAAATCATCAGTCTCGTCATTGATATATATGATGTTTTTCTCTGACTTGTAATACTGTACAACTTAAACGATGTGTGTGCGAGTGAGAGAAGTATGAACAAGAGAAAATTGCACTTAGTTAAAGCTAAAATAAAATCAACATTTAAAGCTGGAAGCTATCTTTATTGTACAGCAAAAACATTCCAATCTACTGCACACACCTATTTCATGACTATGTTTGCATAATAGTATGCATTTTGGCTGAATTGCAAAAGAAGATGATGATATAGTAATAATAATAACAATGCTTTATTTATAGAGGGTGACTCATTAGTCAGGGAATATTCTCCCTTGAGGTCCTCTTAAGGAGAGTATAACAATGCACATTATATGAAGATAGCAATAATTACAGTTTATTTTGACATGTTTTGTATTAAAATTCTAAATTCCATTATCAATTAGAAGCACATACATGCTCATGATATCTCTTCTTAAATACTAAATTTTCAGCAGATTTTACATGTAGTGGAAGCTTTTTCCACAGAACTGTACCAGAGTGTTGGAAGCTCTTTATAAATTGCTGTTCTTAGTTTTGGTACTAGAAAGTTTCCTTGTGATATTGATCTCAACTGGTATTTTGTTGAAAAAGGCCTGAAGGTACTCTGGTGCAGTTCCATGTAGACATTTATATAAAAGAACTGCCTTGTGAAAATCTATCCTGTCATATATTGTGAACCATTTGAGTTCAGTAAATAATGCTTATGAAGGATGATCAGTAGATGCATCTAAAATTATGTGTGCTGCTCGTTTCTGAAGTTTGTCAATCCTGTCAAGCTCAGATTTAGCAGTTTCCCCATACATTTGACCAATAATCGATTGTTGGAAGAATATATGACTTGTAGTATAGAGTGCAAGTTTCCATAGGTAAATATTTATGTCTTGATTCTGCTGAGTAGGGCAATTTTGGATGACAGTGTTTTGCTAAGCTTATCAATATGGCCATCCCATTGTAAATTATGATCTATGGACACACCTACAAGCTTTTCATATTTGACATTTTCTAATGGAAGATCATTTATTGCAAGAGATAGTTCTGGTTTCCCTGACTTGTGTAGCTTTTGTGATGTCCCCAAAATCATATATTTTGTTTTACCTTCATTAATTACTATCCTGTTTTGTTGTGTCCAGTTTTGAACTCTAATAAACTCTGAGTTTAATCTTGTTTGGATAACTTCAGTATCAGAACTAGATGTATACAAGGTTGCATCATCTGCAAACAAATCTGTATTTGTGGATTGATTATTTAATGGTAGATCATTGATACAGATAAGGAAGAAGAGGGGGCCTAAAACTGAGCCTTGAGGGACTCCTGGATGAATAGTGGAGTTTGAGAGCTAATATTGCCAATGTTTACTTGTTGAGACCTTTGGTTTAGGTATGATCTAAACCAGCTTAAAGAAGGATTATCAGACCTGTAACAGTTCAACTTTTGCAAAAGAATTTCATGCACAACAAGATCAAAGGCTTTCTTGAAGTCAAGGAAAACAATTCCAGTCATATGTCCATTATCCATTTCCTTCAGCCAAAGATCAGTTAATTTAGTAAGTTCTGTTTGGCATGAGTGGTACTTTCTAAATCCTGATTGCGCTTTATGAAATAGTATGTTTCAAAAATTTTACAGATCTGAATGGCTACATCTTTTCAAATAACTTTGACAATACAGGTAGAATTGATATTGGTCTGTATTTCCCTGGATCCTCCTTTTCTCCTTTCTTAAAGACAGGTGTAACCTTTGCACATTTCAGTGTTTCTGGAAAATTACCACTCATTATAATTAAGTTTGTGATATGCGTTAGTGACTTTGTTATTATTGCTGCAGCAATTTTTAAGAATTAGTGGACCAATACCATCCAGTTCAGAGGATTTATTAATATTCACTTTAATTAGCATATCAAAAACATCAGCTTCACTAACATTAGCTATTGAAAAATAAGTATCATCAGGAATTTTAGCTCTTATAAATCATAGAAGA
The DNA here is from genome assembly GCA_028554795.2 of Sinohyriopsis cumingii. Taxonomy (NCBI): domain Eukaryota; kingdom Metazoa; phylum Mollusca; class Bivalvia; order Unionida; family Unionidae; genus Sinohyriopsis; species Sinohyriopsis cumingii. Next base: position 28,403,680 of record CM068832.1, on the reverse strand, counting down.
GCATCAAGTTCAATTGGGATGTTAGTCTGGTTCTGAATACTCTTACAGGAGATGCTTATGAAGAAATTGTTGAACATTTTCTCAATGTCTTGTGCAGATGTTACTATATCATCATTTTTCTTAAGTCTTTATTGGGAATACAACTGTTCTTGGGTGGGTTCGGCTTTTTTAGATGCTTCCACATTGTCTTGGTCCTCTTACTTTCATCAATAGCCTGTTTATAGTAGTTCTCTTTTACCTTATCTATTAGTTGCTTAGTTTTATTCCTCCACTTTCTATAGCTTTTCATGTCTTTTTTCTTTTGGATTTTATCTCTTAGGTGTCTAGCCTAATTGATCTTTGATCTTAGGGGTAATCCACTTGGGTGTAGTTTGGTGTTTAACCCTTTTTGTTTTTTAATTGGGGCATGCCTGTCTAAGGCTGCATGGTACATCTGATATCATTTGTCCAAGGCATTGTTGACATCAGCTTTATTGCAGGCTGATTGGAAGGGTTTGCTAACTAAATCATTTAAGAACATTTTCTCATCAAACTGTTTAAAGTCCCTGTATTGTATTTCAATGTGTTGACCATTTTTACATGATTTTGGAACATGTCTGGTTATACAGACTGGGTAGTGGTCACTCAATGCATACACTGGCACATTAATTTCATTTATGTTTTCTGGTTTATTAGTATAGACATGATCAATGATAGTAGCACTCTATTTATTACTCTAGTTGGGGTTTTAATTAATTGAGTAAAGTTATAAGTTTCAAAGTTACTTGTCCATGTTAATGGTGGAGTTTTCATGTAGTCAATGCTAAAATCACCTAATATGTTAGTTTCTAAATCTTGCTTTAGTAATGCTTTTTGAATTTGCACCTCAGATCTATCAATCCAATCAGCTGTGGAACTAGGTGGCCTGTAAACTGAACATAAGAGTATTGGCTTTGATTGGGCAAGGGTTACTTTGATCCAGATACTCTCTACCCCAATAGTCTCAAGATCAACACGTCTGCTATAACTAATGGAACTGTCTACATAGAGAAGAGTATCACCACCCGCCCATGGATTGAACACCTGTATTTGGAGAGCCAAATCATCAGTATCATCAGAAATAAAGGTTTCACATAGACCTAGAATATTGACTGATTTAGTTTGCTGTAATATTAACTTTATCTCATTCAGTTTAGGGAGGATGTGTTGAATATTTAGGTTGATTACTTGCAGACCTCTTTTGAGGAGGCCAAAGACATAACAATTTTGAACAGAGGATTGATTTTCAGACAAGGTAGTATGTAATGTATTGTTTTTATACTTGACAGATTTCTTTCCATCACCTTGATTATTTACATAAACACATGAAGAAGATAACATACAAGATCCATCTGTTGTACCATGACCTTATGTAGTGGATACATGAAAATGTTCAATATGAGACTGATTTACATACCTATAAAAAGACATTGATATATTAGACACTTGAGGAGCCTCAGAGGGAGAAGTAACTTGAACAATATCACATAGTTGTTTACATGTTAACAAGTTGCACTTTTTACGCAAATCAGATAGTGCCTGAAATCTGTTTATAGTATTATAATTATTACGTTGAAATGTATACACAAATTCTAACACATTTTGTTGCTGGATATGTGTTGCATAGGCCTGCACATCATTGCCTTCTACCTATTGTTATGTGTACAACTTTTGCTTATGTCCTAGTTTGTTACAAAGATGGCAACGGATCTGTTTTCCATGTAGACATTGCTGTGTTACATGACTGACGTGCTCTCCACAATACAAGCAGTTTTCTGACTCATGCCTAACCCCTTTTCTGAGTCTTATGTACTAGTCTATATTAATAAGGAGCAAGGCAGTACCTCTGTTGGACAAGTGGATTTGGTCTCGCTGGTGTAATTGTTGGTTCACTTGATTGTCTTTGAAGAAGGTCCTGTATTGTGGAACAAAGAGTATTTGGAAAGTTTCACACAATGTACTTAGGGTATAATTTAGTGGAGTCATACATCCCTTCTTGGCGGTAGACCTGAGATGATTATTTTACACTCTGTGTTTTTGGACATGATGGCTTACAACAAGTTTTCATAATCATCCTCAATGCCCTTTAAAGATTGGCCATTACTGTAATCATTGCTACCAATGAGAAGAATTACAGTATGATATGGTGACATATCCATTTCCAATAGTTCTTCTGTAACAGTATTAATAGTTTCACCTCTGTTTTTTTTTTTACATCAGTTTTATATAATCCTCTTGTTCTTTCTTCTTCGATTATTGATGATCCTATGAGAAGAGACTTGTCTTTAACTATGTTACTGATTTCGACATGTGGGGGATTCAGATGCATTGCTTGGACTTCTTGATTTCCATGACTAGACTGACTGAGAGTTTGGGGACTGCTGTATTTGGTATTTGTATTTAATTTAGCTTCTTGCTGTGGGTAATTGGAGGTTATTTCTTGAGCAGTAACTTTTGTACCTGGATTTGATGTTGAGTGAGACACATGATGGTCAGTGTTTACTGTATGTGCTTTAACTGAGTTTTGGCTCTGCCCATCTAATATCAATAGAAGAGACTCATCTTGTTTATTGGTGAGGTTGCATCTGTTTGTGTGTATAATGATTTTTTTATGATAGCTGTTTTTGATATGGTCTGAATGCCTTGACATGCTCTTGTGTTTTGGTCCTTTGACATGTTTGTGTATAGTATTGTCTGGGTTTCCTTGCACACCATTTTTGCACCTGGTTTATCCATTTGAAGGTAGTTTAGACTACTTGATTTTAGTGCAGAGAGTTCCTGTTCTAACCTTTCTACTTGGGCCTGGAGAATACCTATCACTACTAAGCACTGTATGGAGGTACAAGGCTGGTTACGGGTTCCATGGAACTCAAAGGAATTTGTTGCACCTATCATAAACTGGTGTCCTGGAGTTTCCTCCACGTTGATTGCAATCTGGCTTACTTCATGTAAAGCTGTGTTACTGTTGAGTGGATTTTGAGATATCTGTGGGGTTCAGTGATGGGTGTTGAATCCCTTGGCCAAGAGGTAATTAATTTCGAACTGGTGTTATCTACCATTTGCTGACAAGTGTTGATAACATAATTTGCCCATTCTGTGTAGCCTGACCCTTGTACATGAATTTTACCAGTTGTTATGTATAGAGTTACTGTGGCCGAATCTGTATCCACGGATTTATAGATCAGTCCATTATGTGAGTATCCCTGCTGGAAGTGTAGATTCTCATCCAAGAATTTCTCTTTTGTTGTAATTTTTTTGTGATTGTTATACTCTTCATATTATGTTGGAGTTTAAGAAAGCTTGGCACTGAAGAGGAGGAGTCAGCCATGTTTGATTAACGTGTCACACAGTCTTGGTAGGATGAATTTATTTCAGGTGAATATTTCTGTTCAGTATTTTGTGTGTCTATATTCTTTGTATCATTTAAAAGATCCTCTTGGGTAAATCTTGAAAATGAATGTGAAAAATGAGTAGATCCACTGAGACTGTGAAGAAGCGGCCATATTTGTTTTACTGTTCTTTTGTCTGAATATGCAAACATGTAAATCTGTACTTATATCCACAGACTAAGCTTACTAAGTTACCCTTACACTTTATGCACAGCCTAGATTATGTGCTGGTAGCACCTAGAACGAAAATATTTTCTTCTCTACAGCTGTATTTCCGAATGTTTCAGGAGCTGGTTAAGAATCTCATACTGTGGCGGCCATTATAGTGGATGTACTGGAGAAATTTATTTTTCCCATATTTGCACACACTAGCTGACCCCTACCTTTTTACATTCTTGCTTTTAATGGCACTAGACCCAAATTTGTTCACTTGAAACCTTAATTTTGGTTCCCAAAGATTCAATGACCTTTGGGCATAATTTCAGCAACTTCACAGTTGCTAAACCCTGGAGATATATGCATTTGATCCATGTTCTTTGGTAACAAAATGTTTTATTTGTATTTACATCAATTTAAAATGTAACGAATTAATAGATAATATTCTCTTGATGCAGCAGTTGCTACTGGTGGTGTGGTGTGGTATTATGAGGTTGTACCTTCTTACAAAGTGTCCGCTTTATTTGGCTATTGTTATCTAGAGGGTGATCGCCCTTGGTATTGTTGCCCGGATCGAGTAAATATTAAAATAAAGTGTAAAGTTATAAATGGAATAAATAGAGATCTGAGCAGATATATAGAACAGAATGACATGAGCCCCTGTATATGGAAAACAAAAATTTAATCGATTACATAAACTGTGATAAAACATTACATTAGGAAGATACACTTCTTTTTGGAATAAATCTTTCACCGAATTTAAAACACAAATATATTTATATCAATAGCCAATCTGGTTTAAATGATAGAATTAGTTCGTCATATAATCAAGTGAACGATCAAAGTCATTGCCTTGTACAACTTCATAACCTGCTTATTCCAGTCCTCTCCATCTTCACTATGGTGGTTCCACCAGGTCCTTTTGCTTTTCCCTTTTTCCGACCTACCTACTATCTCTCCTCTTTTCGGCCCTCAAACTTTGTGTGGGTAGGTGGATACGTAAGTAGATACTTCAGTGAATACTTCCGTGGATACATCCGTGGAGCTATTTCCCCTTGTGCTCTCAAGCTTTGTTCACTTCTACCACCAAAATTGTGTCTGTCGACTTTTCAGACATCCGGTCCATTTGACCAATGTTTTACAAGAGAATTTCTTCCAAATTTACTCTCGGTGTCCCTTATATTTTCACTCTTGCAGGAATATTGCAGACTGACTAGATTTCTTTCGATAAGGGCAATTTACCCCCAAGGATTTTTCGTGTTGGAACCATGCCCCTTATTTAGCATAACCAATCAGGATTAAATATATTTACCACCTTTTATAACTAGGCACAAATATTGCGGTCCGCATGACTTATAGAATTCCAAACAACAGATATGGAAAATTTCAAATCTTACAGTTCCGATATAAAATTGAAGTTAGCTGTCCCATTTCTAGTGATCTAACGGCTATGTAAACAAAGGCTTAATTAAGAATCACTTCCTCTCCCAACACAGACATTAGAAATCATTGCAGTATAGCGATTTAACAAGCACCTGTCCCCATAAATCTAATGAATTGTTCTCTGGCCCCAAGTTAATGTGTTGTCCATAGAGCGGCATAAATTTGCATCCTTACACATGACATTCGGGTACAGTTTGCAGTATTTATCATGTGGATTGAAAGGATCTACCAGATAAATTGTTTGTACATTAACTGAAGATAATTCAGATAAGTTTATTTCATACTGAAACTATAGCAAATGATTACACCTTTTAAATACTTTCACTGATTCATTTGGTAATATTAAACTTGTCAGACAACCAAACCAGCAATCTTAAGTATATTTGTTAAGCTGTTAAGCTTACAGAATGCAGCATCACATGCTTCAAAGAGTCTGCATAAAATCGATGGGTCCAAAGTAAAAAAATACAAATCTCATTCATGAGAAAATGTGTCACAAGGTACAAAATGTCTCACATCTTTTATTTTAATAACAAAACATAAGCTAACAGTACATGCATGTGGTTTCTTTCTCCTTTTATTTACTTAAAAAATTAACATACCTTACTTTAGTTTTAAATTATGTATGTTCTGGAGAAATTACAAGTAATTTCTATCATTTAAATCTCTTATTCTGCAGTAATATATGCACATATATATGGTCACAGTGACCTCTTTCTCATTTATTGCATAATTTGGCAAGGCTGATAATATATTTCAGTCTTAAATTGATAATGGGATAAATGGTATTAGCAAACAAGGTAACTTTTAATTAGTCAGATTTATTTTAATTGTTTTTTGTGTGCAATAAAGCTCAAATACTTAAATGGTGCCTGAAATGCTGTTGCTGCTATGCATGTACTTTCAGTATAATCTAATATTCATTAATGTAATCTTTGACAAACAGAACTATGCACATTGTCTGCTTATGCATTTTAGTACCATACATAGGTCAACTTCTCTGGTGGCCTTGTGGTTAGAGCATCCGTCTCAGATGTGGGAGGTTGTGGGTTTGATTCCTGGTTGAGTCATAGCAAGGACTTACACAAATGGTACTAACAGCTGCCTCGCTTGGCGCTCAGCATTAAGAGGTTATTGTTAGGACTGGTCGGCCTGGTGTCGGGATAATGTGACTGGGTGGGACATCATGTTACATGTATGCGGCATGATGTCCCAGTGCTAGACAACACTATAAACTGCTACAATGCAGACATCATAGCGATATGACTGAAAAATTGGTAAAGCTGCATTAAAAATCTAAGTCACACACACACCATATATAGGTCTGTCTGTCAGATAAATCATTGGTGGTTATGGGACTCATGATACCAATGGTAAGAAGGAATGGTAACCAGTCTAGAAATGGATGAACTTAAGTATACATTGTATATGGGTTTTAGTGTTTATTACTAATGTTTTAGTGAAAAGAATCTATTGGGAGTTAATATTAGCTGCAACTGTGACAAGCAGAGATAATGTTTTATTAATGAAATTTCAATCTTTTACACGCTTGAGCTTAGAAAATTCATTACTGAAATGATACAGCTCGTATTGTTTTCTCTCTAGAGAAGTTTGCATCAAGGATATGTCCATACTGAAAAATATAGGTTTGATCATGACCATTCAGAAAATTTAGTTATTGAATTTTCAGTACAATCAATATTCCATAGGTTTACTCTTAACAGTTGAATTTGTATTGTGAATCCTTCAGTGCTTTCATCCTTTTGCCAGCTTGACCTAAGAAAAAATGGTTTTGCTTCATTCTTCTCCAGATAATAAGAGAATTCAAAGTCTGCATTTTTGTGTTTATATGTACAACATTCTTTATTATATAACTGGTTAGTCTCTTTCATCTATTGTATATCATTTCCATGCTGTTGTCAACGTCAAGGTCAGTCCAATTTTCTCATGTATACATGATGTAAGTATTTAATATTTAAGGCACGTTTTGACAAATAAGGAATATATGAGTTACATTTTGATAATGTTATTTGTATATATCCAGAATTTGCTGACTTTCAGGTCCTAATCTAGCCAAGTTTATGGTGAGTAGCATTAATTATTACTCAGTACTATAACTCGTGAGAAATCTTTGACAAGTGTGTTTGGAAATAAAAGGCACTTATCTCCAATTATTAAGTACCAGAAGGAATTCTTTCAAAGCATGAGAAATGTATCAGAAACATAGCACTCACAGTGTCTGTGATTGTTTTTTTCTTTTGCGATACTTACAGGAAATTACTCCATACTTAACTGCTTAATTAAATGGATCAAAATAAGTGTTTTCAGTCTCAGCTTGTTTTGATGGATGTCACCAATTTTGTGGTGAGTAGTGCCAACTGTTTAGTAGATGGATGCAAACAAGTCTTCACAAGTCCTTCAGTTGTAAGTCGTTTTAAACAATTAAGCTCTCATCGTTGTTAAAGCAATTGATGAGATAAGCCAGCTATCTTGTCTGATCATAAAATAATAATAATAATATTAATAATGTCACAGGATGAAGCCGGGTTGGGACTGGATTTGGGAAAACACCAAAAGCAAGATGTTTATTTATAAACGCAGTTTAAATATAACAAATCTGACACCATTATAATCAAAAGATAAGGAAAATTATAAAGTTCCTAACATGGAACTATCAACAATTAACTCAACAAAGAAAACAAAACTTCACATTAATTTTTAACGAATGGAATTTCAAAACAAACGTGAATTCCTATCACTGATCAACAAAATAAAAGTGACCTACACCTCAATATAAAAAGTCTTGAAGGTATCGTTCAAATAGCGATTTACAAAAGAATGTAATTATGTATCGTTCAAATAACGAATAACAATTCAGAAAAGAATGTAATTATGTATCATTTAAATAACGATTTAGAAAAGAATCGTTAAGTATCGTTCAAATAACGATTTAGAAAAGCAGTGCAAATTACAAACCTACCAATCGTAACCAGATAATGAAATAGGAATGAATGAAATGATGAACCTATCAATTGTTCACACAACGGCATTGCAATAGGAATGAACAACATTATAAACCCATCGATCTTTCACACAACAGCATTGCAATAGGAATGAACATCGTAAACCTATCGATCGTTCACACAACGGCATTGCAACAGGAATAAACCTATCGATCGTTCACACAACGTCATTGCAGTAGGAATGAACAACATAAACCTATCGATCATTCACACAATGGCATTGCAATAGGAATAAACAACATTATAAACCTATCGATCGTTCACACAACGGCTTTGTAATAGGAATTAACATAAACCTATTGATTGTTCATATAACGATATTTTCATATAACGATATGAATGAATAAAATTATTCGCCTATGGATCGTTCACATAACGATATAGCAATACATGTAATTATTCGCCTATCGATTGTTCACATAACGATATAGCAATACGTGTAATTACTCGCCTATCGATCATTCACATAACGATATAGCAATATGTGTAATTATTCGCCTATCGATCGTTCATATAACGATATAACACTTCGTTTAATTATTAAGGTATCGATCTTTCATATAACAACTTAATAGGGATGAATGACATTATGAACCTATCGATTGTTCATATAACGATAGTAATGAATGGAATGATGAACCTATCGATCGTTCACACAACGATAGCTTTGATTGGATTGATGAACCTATCGATCATTCACACAACGATAGTAATGAATGGATTGATGAACCTATCGATCGTTCATATAACGACATAGCAATAGGGATGAATGACATGAACCTATCGATCGTTCATATAATGATATAACAATAGGAATGAATGACATTATGAACCTATCGATCGTTCATATAACGACATAGCAATAGGAATGAATGACATGAACCTATCGATCGTTCACATAACGATATAACAATAGGAATGAATGTCATGATCCTATCGATCGTTCATATAACGATAGTAATGAATGGAATGATGAACCTATCGATCATTCATATAACAACATAGCAATAGGGATGAATGACATTATGAACCTATCGGTTGTTCATATAACGATAGTAATGAATGGAATTATGAACCTATCGATCGTTGATATAACGACATAGCAATAGGGATGAATGACATCATGAACCTATCGATCATTCATATAACGATAGTAATGAATGGAATCATGAACCTATCGATCGTTCATATAACGACATGGCAATAGGGATGAATGACATTATGAACCTATCGATCGTTCATATAACGATATAACAATAGGAATGAATGACATGATCCTATCGATCGTTCAGATAACGACATAGCAATAGGGATAAATGACATGATCCTATCGATCGTTCATATAACGACATAGCAATAGGGATGAATGACATAAATGCAATTGTGGAAATAACATGGAACACTACCACTATCTTGGCGCCCATTTGATGACCAAGATGTTAACTCCAGTTCCACGCGCTCTAGTAAATGGTCAGAGAAGCACCCACGCATGGTCTGCTCCTCTCGGTCTGCTGAAGGATCCCTCACATCACAGACCCGTTGGTTGCTAAGACCTGGTCCCTCGCACTGAGAAAACCAGTCCCCTCTTCCGATCCAACGTCACCAAACACAGCGCATACATCACAGGACCCCCCACAGAGTTCTGTGACTCCACATCAAATGATGTACAAGGCATGGCAGGCATGTATAAAGCAGCTCTACAGCTGGTGACACCACAACAAACGATGTATACGGCATGGCATTTAGGCAGCTAAAATGATACAACTAAACCATGTAGTACATATGACACGGTTAAGTACTTCTTCAGTCATATATGTAGCGCATGCGTGCACATGAGTTCATTACCCAATACATTAATTGTTTAATGCAAACATTGTATAATTAAATACAAGTTGTCTGTTCGGTTGCAACAAATAGCTAACTCGAACCAGACCATAGTAGTTATAATATAGCGTTGTATAACGTAGGTATTGACTCTCCGTAGAATTTAGAATAAATATATATGTTTCCTGCTCGTTAGCTACTGCATTTAATGAATATGTTTGCAGATAGAAGTCTTTTTGAAACATTAAGGTTCTAAAACATCTAAAGTATAAAAACAATTCTGTCATATAGACGAAGAATAATAAAGAATTTCATTACCTCTACAGCTGGAGATTTGCTCCTGTAAAGGGGTGAGCGTCCTGACAAGACTTGGTGTAATGTGATGTTTTTCGAGAATTTGCTCTATAAGTACACTAGCTGTGACAGATGCGCAGCTAGGTACTTAGTTTCCCCGCTGCAAGCCATTTGTTCGTGCAGCATAGTCTGAGTTTCACTCAGGATTTCAAAATAACTAAGTCGAAAAAATATACCACCCTCTGGTGACGCTGTACGCGGCAACGAAACCAGAGTACATTTTTGACAGCATATACATATTCATATTATTGATATTACTCTTGCCCAGTTCCGTGACAATAATAAATTTATTTAAAGAGGGTGGCGCAGTTAATGGCATTGAACTAAATCCTCGTGGTAGCTCTCTGTTATATGCATGTTTACATTCAGAGTACATGTATGTACACACACAGCATTGATAATAAGCTATATTTATATATGGACATAATCAACAGAAAATTTCGGTAATCATGCTACAGCTAGGTACATTATATGTACAGTACAAAAGCAGTGAGGCAACAAAGTGGATGGTTAGTGAATTTATACTCTTAAGTTCTAATGTATTTGTCAAGTTGAACATTTTCCACTTTATAGTCCATTAAATTTGATTATAATTAAATGCTTTTAGATTTGTACTTTCCTTTGGGATTCTGTTACAGATTAATGACCTTATTGAAAACTTTTCTTGACAAGTTCTTTGTTTGGTTTTGGGATATAAAGATCCTTACTTTTAATTGAACAGGGAGTTTTGCCCTGTTTTCTAGCATGAAATAGTTCATTGAGATATAATGGAGCACATTGTTTGAAACTTTGTACATAATACTAACCTGTCACAAAATATATTTTCATATTTTTTTCACTCACAACCATTAACATTTTAATATTAATTTCATTTGGGATGTTTTCAGCATTATATAGTTTGATTCTACAAGTGGAATAATTTGCAACTATTCTTGTCAGTGGTGTTTCCCCAAAGAGCATTACAGTACTTTAGGTATGGTTGTTTATAGCATTTGTAATACATTAATCTATGTTTAGTTGATATATATGGCCTTGTCTTGCTTCATAACCACAGACATGCATTAACTTTATGACATATGACTTGAATATGCTGAGTTTGTTGCAAATTGTTGTTAACCATCAAACCCAGAATTTTGTCTTGGGTAATTATTTATATGTAACTTTCATTCAACTTAATATTCAAATTCCTATTTTCCAATTTTGCTGTTTTCTTTGGAAGTAATTATTAATACATTAGCCTTGTCTGCATTTACTTTCATGCCATTTTCCATACACCAGAAATCTGTTCTAAGTTAGGCTATCTGACTTCTAGGTCTGATTTTTGATGTCTGAAATCTGATATAGCAATGCCATCTGCATATAAGTCCGCAAGTGAAATAGTTTCAAATTTTCATTGGCAGATCGGTTATGAAAATGAGAAAGAGGAGTGGATCCATGATTGATCCTTGTGTTACTCCACATGTAATTGGTGCATGTTTAGAAAAACTGCCATTTATTTTGACACAGATTTCTCATTGTTAGATATGATATAAACCAATCTGTTTAAATGTTCAGTTTGTTGGTAAGAATATCGTAGTGAACAAGATTCTAAGACCAACTTGCATTGATCAAACTAATTTTCCTTAATTTAAGCAATAATCAATCTGTCATGGACTTCTGCTGTGCACCAATGCTACTGTATGTACTAAAACACTCGACTATATTTCATATTGTAGTTTACTACTGTGACCATTCCTAAATGAATCAGAAAACAGGCTAATCTAGAACTTAACTTAATCAGCCTAAGCAGTTGGTTTTTAATAAATATTATGCTTACAATGGAAATAATTTTGTACAATGGAAATAATTTTGTAATTGTTTTGTGCCATGAACCTCCAAAAAAACCTATGCAGGTGGATGGATGGATGGAATGGAATACTCCAGAAAATGTTTCTAAAGTTCATGCTTCTAAGATTGGATTGAATGACCACTGTGCCATCTTCTTACATGAAATTATAGCAGAACAAGCATGCTCATACAGATCTTTTAAACATGTTGACAATTTTTTGATCAACATAGTTTCCATGGGATACTGTGGCAGTATTTGAAGGCATGGATGATATCTTAGTTGCATGGACAGACTTGTTTTTGAATGTAGTAAATCAACACACACCATTAAAAATGAAACAAATAAAGCACGATCATCAACTAGCCTCGATTACTTGAAAGCTTCAGACAGTGAAGGGTATCAAATTTGGAGAAATGAAGTTGCAAAAATGATTCAACCTGCAAAAAAGACACATTATCAAAAGATTATTGATGAAAATAAAAAAATCAAAACTTACAACAATTTGGAGGCTATTTAATGAATCAGAATATTACAAAATCAACACTCTGTCTGCGGCGGTTCGAGTCTAAGATTCAGCCAATTGGGCATGTGAGAAAGCTTGCCAGTAGCTTCTCGTGGGTCGGTGGTTCTTTCCGGGGTTTTCCGGGTTCTTCCTCCACCATTAATACTGGCCGCCATGTATAGCCTATCGTGCTGAAAAATGGCGTTAAACCCCACAACAACAACAACAAAATCAACAGGACTTGATATAATAGGCCTAAGGCTTTTGAATAAGCAGCACCTGCTATTGCAGAGACAATCGCATTCATATGTAATCATAGTCTACAGACAGGTAAATTTCCAGTCATTGAAAACTGCAAAGGTAACTCCACTTCACAAAGCAAGGGCCAAAGATGAATTGAACAATTTTCACCCAATTTCTATTCTTCCAACTCTTTCAAAGTTAATTGAAAAGCAAGTGCATGAGTCATATATGATTTATCTCAGTAACCACAAATGTTTCAATGAGAACCAATCTGGTTTTATGCAAAGTCATTCCTGTAAAATGCACTCATATAATTGGTTGACACATGGCTGATGGCTTTAGATGAAGTAAAGTTAATTGTGAGTGTTATGGTTGATTGCTCTTGGTGACCATGAACTTTTAGAAAAATTAAAAATCTACACAGATCACAAATAGTTTACTTCCTAATTAAATGACAGATTTCAGAATGTGACTTTATAGTGACATGTATCGGAAAATAAGAAATAAAATGTGGTGTGCCACAAGGATCTATACCAGAACTACTTTTTTTTAATTTTTATAAACAGTGTTCCTCAGTTTTCTGCAACACATTGGAAACAGTATCATTAACTGATCTATATGCTGATGATACTGCTTTCTCTGATGAACACAGCTGCAAAACTGAATTAGAAACTTATCTTCAGATGGCATGAAACAAGCTTAAAATACAGTGCTATGAAAATGGCATGTTCGTAAATACAGATAAAGAAAACAAAGGTTTCATTCATAATAATGAAAAACTGAAAGGAAATCTGTACAAAATTTCCTCTGATTTTTGTCATAACAGTTGACAAGTGGTCTTGTGTTGGATGTATTGAATAATGTCATTACCTTTCAAGGCTAATTGATCTGTTTCTTGTGGTAATTTAATAATTGTCAACACCAGCACCAGATGAAGTACAATAAATGCCTGCAGCAGAAATGGACTGATGTTAATCCATGCATCAGTTTAATTAGTGTGACTATTGTCAAAAGAGCCTTTGCAAATGTGGAACTAGCTGATGTATGCTCACCTAAAATTGATTAAAATACTGAGGAGAAAAAAAGATATCAGGCTAGGATTGGATAACTCAGTGAATAATCCAGAATTATGCCAAATAAAGTTTATTAATTTTTATTTATTTCTTGAATGCATTCTTGTGCAGTATCAGTTAGAAAGATGTGGAACTTTTTGCAAAGTGTGCAGCTATCACTGAAACCTCAGATAATACTGTATTTTGCATACACTGGAAAACAATATGATTGTATATATGAAACATCTAGACAATATTTATCTTAGTCAAATATAGACAATGATTATCTTAGTCAAATATAGACAATATTTATCTTAGTCAAATATAGACAATATTTGTCTTAGCCGCACAGACAGACAGATTGGCATTTGTGATTTGTATTGTTCATTATTTCAATTTAATCTGTAATTTTTGGTATCAGTGTAGCTTTGGGTAAGATGTTATTTGGGAAAAGTCACCCTGGCATTTGTTTTGCTAAATAATTGACCTAACCATCACCAGTTTTTTGTTCCAGATTCATTGTCTAAACTTACATGATTGATTAATATGTGTGTTGAGGTTGGAGGAATGAATTCTATTGATTATCAAATCAAACAACTGCAGATTTCATTGGAGAGTTGGTGGGAAAGCTGTTTTTGTAAATTATTAGAAGTTGGTGGAGTCTAAAAACTTTAACACAGTTGGAGTGAACCTGGTTAATCATGTCATGCTGGTATTACTGCAAATGACTTACATATTTATAGCTACTTATTTCATTTGAAATGGATGAAGAATGTGATAATTTTAATGCAGGATCTCTAGTATATTGTTTCTCTAGTATATTGTTTCTAAGAAACTGATTCTGAATGGGTTGTAAAGAAAAATCATCAAGCCATTGCCTAATTATTCCATGGTCCTGCTGAAACACTGATAAGATTGAAGTATTTTCTCTGGCAAGTGTTTTTCTTTTAGCCTGCCTTGGTGGAAGCTAAGCATAGTGATTAACATTTTTGTGTATTGGTATATACATCCATAGGCCAATACTTCCATCCCTAGTCTCTTTAAAGTCAATGATAGTTTCTTTAAATTAAGGTCAGTGTTAAAATGTTGGCTAATTGAAAGGCAGGTTGAAACAAAAGGGAGACTCTTTCTTATTTTAATTATTTTATTTTATTTCCCCATTTTCCTTCAGACTGGTCAACAAGGCAATTTTCCAGTAAAAGTACAGAAGCCACCAACTGCTGCCCAATACAAAAAAATGTTCACCCAGTTTCTGGAGATAATTCATGCATTCATCTGTGAAGAGGCTGAAGAAAACATCAGGGAGGCATGTTCCTTTCCACAATGCCACACCATCAGAAACATGCTGGACCACTTTGAAACCTGTGATGCTGGCAAATCATGCCAAGGTAATATCATGCTGTTAAGTTCTTAATCCTTTAAGAAATGCTGCTGCTGAAAGAAAAAACCTTGTTGAATGTACATATAAGTAATGTGATGGCTTTTTGAAAACAATTAAAGAACGTTAATAGTCTGTCTCAATTTAATTAAAGTTAAGTATGTGTTTTTATTAGTAAATTATCATTAAACTTTCAAAACAAGTTTACAACTGGATCGCTTTAAAGAAATATGATTTATGGACTACTGTTGATAATAGCAAGACATAATTCATTGACTAGAAGTCGTGTATTTTGAAAAAAATGTTTCAAATAATAATATAGTGAGATGATAATGTAAGAAACTACAGTGTAGTCATGTCTCTTGTATCTTGTCTTATTTAGTGGCTCATTGTGTAGCTGCAAAAGAAATCATAGCACACCTTGCCGATTGTGGTCATATCGACTGTCCGTTGTGTCTTCCATTTATACAAAGTCGTAAGTCTCAATTGCACATTATTTGCTATCTTGTTTTTTTTTTCTTTCTTCATTTTCATCCTGACATATAGTATTGACAGAAACAATTTGTTCTTTTCTTTCATAAGATGTAATGTGATGATAATGAATTTTCTAGATTTATTTTGTGAATTTTTTGGCAAGTTATGAATGCAGCTTTCTACTATGCTCAGTCATGAATCTATAATGAAGTACAGAGTGAAAAGCAGAACAAAGAACCATAACATAATATGCTAACGTATGGAATGCCAGAGGTGTCTTAAGATGGTAATTGTTATTATATGATGTACAAACTTCTTTATATGCAGTGCTGTCATATTTATATGATGTGAAAACTTTGTTATATGATGTACTTTGGTCATTATATAATGTGCAAACTTCTTTATATACGGTGATGTTGTCCTTATTAGATCTGTATACTTCTTTTTATGATGTACATTCGTCCTTATATGATGATCAAACTTCTTTATATGTGGTTCTTTCGTCCTTATATGATGTGCAAAGGTCTTATATGCGGTGCCTTCATCCTTATATTATGTGCAAATTTCGTTGTATGTGGTGCTATTATCCTTATATAATGTAGTAAAATGGAAAAATCTTATATTCAGGAGAAACTTCCTTATATTACAGTCTTTCATCTGTGTATATGTTCTTCAACTTGAATATACGTTGTTTTCCGAAGCCCCAAAATATCTCAAGTGATGATACCCAACATCCCAATGTCAAATAGGCTACAATGTTCTGCGCATCTTAACATTTTTCTTCATTGGGAATGTAACCAGATTCTTCCCCACCAGGGACGTCTGCAGAAATATTTTTGGAATGGCTGGGGCAAACATGTAGTGGTCAGCCATAATGTTTTACAGATGTAAAGCAAAACATGTTTAGAGGTCATATAAAAATGAAAGCCTGCTGATAAAAAAGTTTGCACATCATATAAGGACGAAAGTACATCATATCAAGAATTTTGCACGTTATATTAGGACAAAAGCACTGCATATAAAGAAGTCTGTACACCATATAAGGATGCATGCACATCATATAAGGATAAAAGCACCCAATATAAAGAGATTTGTACATAATATAATAACAATTGTCATCTTAAGACGGCTCACATTCCATACTGCTTACTGATACAACAGATGAATACTTTCAATGGTGATCAACATATCATATATTCTGATATCATATTGACCTAAATACAACAGATCATAGCACATACAATACGCAATATGAGTCAGCTACCAACAATTAGCGTTTATGTGAATCTGTAATTATTTTATAATATGTAACATTTTCAACACATATAAAGTAATATAGTAATATACCCATGACTTTACCAGTTCTACATTACATCTTTTCTTAATTTGTTTTTTGTTTGGTTATTTTTCATTTATGCATTATTATAAAACAGCGGAATTTTATTTTTATTATTACCCTATCATGTGGCAACTTACATTTTCCCGTGCTTCTTTTTAAATACTTTTTTATATATAGATTTATATCAGCTGTGTAATTGAGAGATGTTCATTTCATTCAGAGAAGGGGCCTTGGGTTGTCTAAAGTGCTCACCCTTAGACTGTCAGATCACTGCCTTCACACCTCTGTCTGTGTGGGTTTGTGTGGGTATTATGTGAGAAAGCTTACCAACGAAGTTCCTTTGGGTTGGTGGCTTATCTGGGGTTTTCCCAAGTTCTACCTCCACTAGTTATACTGCCTGCCATGTATAGCCTATCTTGTGCTGAAATATGGCATTAACCCCCACACCAAAAACATCCTTTGAACAACCATGAACAGGTTGCAGTTATTCAATACACCCTCATTAAAAGGTTGGTCATTGTGACCCATATTTCACATGTCACTGACCTTGGTAAAATTGTGTGTTTTAAGTATGTTTCTTAAGCTCTGTTGATAATAGGATCATCAGACTAGATAATTGTGCACATTTCTGTTAGCACTACACCATTACAGTTCCTATTAGAGTTCCAATTCATACTATGAAACCTCACTCTTTCCTGTGCAGTGATGTGTAAGAGGGGTGGTCTCACTCAGAGTATGAATGAGTAGACCTGGAGGACTTTACGTCTCGTGAAGAAGCTTTCATTCATTTATAATAATCCAGAAATGCAGGTTCAAAGAGGAATATTCTGGCTGACAGCTTGTCCAGATAAGACTGATCAGTCCTTACTGAATGGTCTTTATATTATTGAGTAACAGAGACACTTTTCCATCTTTGGGGAAGGTCAAGATGGAAATACAGGATTATATCATCAACATCCTGGATGGCCTCAAACCAAAAAACCTCCACCTATATTAAGGACACAATCTTGGATGTGATATTGATACCCCTCTGAAGCCACTTTTTTGATCAAATTTTGATCAGATTTGGCTTGTATCATCAAGATCTGTGTCAACAATGAGCAAGATTCATGCATGTTTGGGGTGATCTTGCATGTGTTTTTTGAGCTTATTGCCTCCCTGGATCTGATTTTCATCAAAAATTGGATTATCAGTGAGATTGTGGGCAATTTTGAAAGTAAGCAGGACCTACACATATTAATGAGGTGTTCTGGTATCTGATTAGTTAATATTTGTGCCACTCTTAAAGCCATATTCTAGATTACATTTGTGTTTGGAATTTTAAAGTATCATGAACAATTTTTCTGTCATATCGCTGGGATGTCTGCAGTGTGGCAGTTTATAGAGTCTAGCATGTACTGGGGCATCACCCTGACACCAAGCCTACCAGTCCTAACACTAACCTCTTAATGCTGGGCATCAAACGAGGCAGCTATTAGTACCATTTTTATAAGTCTTTGGTATGACTTGGCCAGGGTTCGAACCTGTGACCTTCCACATTCGAGGTGAACACTCTGACCACTAGACCACTGGAGTGGTACCATATTCAAGATCTCTCATGATCTGGATGACTTCAGTTATAAGCAAGAGACTGCAAATTAATACTGCCTTTATCTTTTAAGAAGAACTTTTATCAGGATATAACACAATAGGTCAAATTTACCATGACTGTATGAGTGGGTGATTGTCCTTCAGTACTGTGTAAGCCTGCATACTGAAATGATCAAATGATATGTCATGTAAGCCCGGCAAGCAATATTGGTCTTGGGCCTGTTGTTGTTAGATTTATTGCTGACACTTTGAGTTGCGGAAGTTGATGTAGTATATGAGAGAATCTTGTGAATGCAACTAGTCTCACAGTTTTCAATGATTCCAGAATTTTGTTGCATGTTATGCTTATAATCTGAAGATGTGCACATTGACAAATTGTTTTGCTCATGGTTTTATTTTAGAAGCCCCTTTTAACTTTCAGCTTCTTTTATTTTATGATAGCATAATGTGAATCCAACTTACACTAGCAGTTTCAAGTTGATTTTTGTAAAATTTAGGACTACACATATTATCAAAAGATAAGCCTGTGTATCAACCATTGTACTCAAACTATTTTCTTTGGAGGAACAGCACTTTTTTAACATTAAATTACAGATGCATGTGACACATGAGAGACTAGTGTTATCTCATAGTGTAATACTAATAATAGTTTCAGATTTGCCATTAGATTACAGTTCAAAATTCTAGAACCCCTTTGTATTGAGAAATATGAAGACGAATTTCCATGCGTCTGGAAAGCATCCAGCCTGAACCTTCTTTAGAGTGTGCTTCAAATTTCTCGAGGATCTTTGCATAACCATTATTGATTTCATCAGTAATGCTCTTGGTGTCGTTTTAGTTCAAGACTACAAGGGTACCACTTTGAAAATGTGGTTGTGCTGTTATAGATGGTGCTGAGCTTCACTCAACCATGAGAACAATGTCTACCTTTGAATATGGATGGCATGCAACTTTGATACAATTCCTCTCTGCATATGTAAGCTATGCTTGACAGCATCTCTGCTTAGTTTGAATATGCAGCAGTTTGTCAGCATGGTTATATGCAATTTCTCTATGGTTATGGTTCATCAACAACAGTGATGCAATATCAACCTGCATGGACCATGGAGGAATTTAATACAAATTCTTCTGCCATTGCATGGTCATCTTATGTCAGCTTTTCTTCTGTCTCTCAGTATCATTATTCCATGTTCTCACATAGATTGTTTGAGTTCTTTAACAATTGCTGATTCCAGTGCTACCAGCTATGATTCGTCTGAGACAACCAGCTGTGGCTCAGCAGTACCTAATACAAGTATATCTACCTTTCTCATACTGCTAAAAATCCTTATTCTGTGTTCTCGCAGGGATTGTGTGAGCTGATTCAGTGATCGTGCTCTTATATAAAGGAAAATCATCTAATTGCTTCTTCCATAACTTCATTTTTGTAGCATTTTTATTTTACCAGGATCAGAAACCTCAATTGCTTCAGTCTGGTCTCGTATTTTAATGACTTGTGTATCTTTTCTCAGTGGTGTTCTCAGCTTTTTCCATGATGATAAGTTCCATAACTGTGCTAGTGAGTGTTTGCCTGTGCGCATGACAATATTCGTGAACAGATCCACATGGTTGGCAAAGCTGATTACGCAACTTTACTCTGATATCACACTTTAGGTATGGTTGAGCACCGAGGCCAACACTGAATGTGAGCAGATGTGATTTACAGCATTCATAATGTGTTATTCCACATAGCTCACATTTTCAAAGGCATGCACATTTGCATTCCTTGCAGCCAAATGTTATTGAACTTCTTAAATATACAGTGTATGCTGAAACTTTAATAAATGGTTAATTTTTCAAGTTTGCTGCTATTATATAGGTATATGGTGGTATCTGAATACCAAAGCTAAAATCTAGATTATATTTTGAATTAATGGAACCAATCAAGTGTAATGGTAATGCAAATGTTTAGACCAACCTTTTCCAAATACATATGCTTGTTCTCAATAGGGTGATACAATTCACTTGCAAGCCTGAATAGAATATATTCCAAGTTATTCTCTGCCCAAATGCTCAAATGACCATCACAGATTATGCACCAACTCACATATGATTAGACTTTGCACTTTTGTGTCCAGCAATATCAAATGTCTTGTATATCGCAACAATGGCTTCTTGCTTTATTGAATTTCAAAATAATATTTTCAAATAAT
Organism: Sinohyriopsis cumingii; assembly: GCA_028554795.2. NCBI lineage: Eukaryota > Metazoa > Mollusca > Bivalvia > Unionida > Unionidae > Sinohyriopsis > Sinohyriopsis cumingii. The sequence goes on along the minus strand of CM068832.1, from coordinate 28,382,875 downwards.
TACAACATTGTTTACTCTGTTCGGCTTCTTCAATGTTGTAGATGAATTTTTATACCTTGTGGAAGTTGGGTGTGGATGCTATTGCTATATTATTTTTAAAAAGGTCTATCTAATTTATTTGCTCATTGTTGCCTTCACTAAAACTATTGATGTATTTACTAAAGTTTCTGTCTTTGATTAATGTCAATAACTTAAACTTTTCTTGCACAATATCATAGAGTGACTTTTCATACTTCATATTAAATGTTTAACCCAGTTTATGTTGTTCTTGTTCCAATACAATCCTTAGCTTGATTAATGTATCAATTTATGACACATTTCCAAGAAAACAAACAGGTTTCGTCAATTTGAAAACGTGTTGCACATTTCATTATATTATAATATATTTAGATAGACCAGCCTATACTTTAAAAACATGGCACCAGATATTATGCAAAATGGGCTTTATCATGTCATCTATGGAATGTAACTGCAAAATGTTTGAGGAGAGGGATCTATTTAAACTTAAAACATATTGGATCAGAAAAAGGATAAATCAAACAAGTTAAAAGAAGAACACGAGTACTCAGTTTGAGGACATCGTCATGTTCATTGCAGAATTTGAGGACTTGACTTGAGGTCATTCTACGAAAGGTAGACATGCTTAGTGTTTGTATTCTGGTATTAATCCACATGGATTTTGCCCATTTGTGACAAGATTTGTAATCATCTGCATAATCAGGTTAGTAGGACAAACATGCTTATACCTCACTAGGGGTTGGCAGGTATGTACATATCATGTTTTTTAAAAATCATAACAAAAATACAAAATACATGTAAATTAACATAATCTCACATGTTTCTTAGTGATTCAACATGCTTTTAAGCCAGACAGATCAAAACTCCAGCTTTAATATTAATAACTTAGGCAGCAAATGCAGCTATTTTTGTTCTTTATTTCTGAATACAGTGTTCCCTACATATTAAGTGCATGGAAAAGTTATAATCTATGCAGTACACCTGCAATCAATAATAATATTGCTATTGTAGTGTATTGGTCAGAAATGAAATATATGTAATATATAGATGATCAATGGATGACCACAAATTAAAGTGAATTCAAAGTACTTTATTTACATTTTTATAGTAGTACCTCCTGAAATTTTGCATTTGGATGAAAGGTCTCAGCAACTGTTCAGAAAGGCACTCTTAGCTGGAACAGAAAGGGTCTACGACATTAGGTTAATGGTCATTGGGCATCAAGGTGTAGGAAAAACATCTCTTGTCAAACGTTTGCTTGGAGAGGATGTTAGGGAAGACAAAACTGAACCAACTGTTGGGATTGAAGTGCATTCTCTGTGCTGCACAATAGATCATGAAACAGGAACATGGAACAGAGTAGAACCAGGTATGCATGTTAACACTTTCTCACTTACTTTTCAGTCCAGTTTAATAATGATCAAGTAGTATGCTAAGAAAATTTCCAGTCACTGCTGACACTATTTGTGTTCTTTAGAAAACCATTGTACTTAATGCGATACAAAATACATTAATATTACAATTACTAAATTATGGACTTTCAAGAGGCAAGCAAAGGTAATAACATTGATGCTTTCCCTCATTTTGCTCAGCAGAATTAATGGATGGCCAGAGCTCCCCTTTGCTCATTATCATTGCAGGATATGTAAAATCAAAGTCACTATTATGGCAATAAAGCTCCCACTGAATGTAAAATTAATTCTGATGTACAAAAATATATTGAATGTGTTTTGAATTTTTAATGTAGCTTTAACAATTTGATTCTTATCACTATGATGTCCACAGTGTGACATTTTATAGTGATGTCTATCACTGGGGCATCATGCTGCAGACATGTGGCATCATGTCCCATCTGGTCACATTACCCTAACACCAGGTCAACCAGTCCTAACTATAACCTCTCAATGCTGAGGGCCAAGCAATGCAGCTGCTAGTACCATTTTTATAAGTCTTTGGTATGACTGAGCTGGTGTTCGAACCTGCATCCAAGGCAGATGTTCTATCCACTTAAGCCACGGGAACTATCAAAACAAATTATCGAAAGTTTGCTGAGAAATTTAGAAGTCGTGGCTGACTCAACTTTGTAATATACAGTGAGAGTTATCAAAATGCCAGATCAGCTGACTGGGTGAGATTATGTAACAATGTCACTGAGCCATTCATAGATTTGGTCAGTTAGTCATTGCAAATTGGAATATGTAATTTTTGACAGATGGACAATCAATTAAATAGTTGCATGGTAGCTTGAACCAAAGATAATAAAAAATGCTGCTTACATATCACTAAAAAGGAATGGCCTTTATCGTTTAATTGATACTTTCAGATAATTTTGTATTTTGTTTTAATGCCTCAGCACATTAAAATGCTGACAAAGTGCTGAGTTGTTACTTGGAAATGCCTCCCAAACAGTTGAAGCTAATATGCAGAGTGTTTCTTCTCAGCTCACAACTATTTTTAAAAAAATGGTTGTCTTTCCATCAAACTCACCCTGAATGTCTAATTTAACTTATCTTTAGGGAAATCCTCTCTGTTGCTGGCTAAAAATTGAAGTGATTACCTCCAGTGATGTGGAGAATTTGACCATAGAAGTCTCAGATTAGGATTGTAAACATATAGTTTTTTTTGAGGTGTAAAATTAATTTGAATTATGCAATACTTACCCATAGTTTAGTATTCTTCTATTGCTGAAAATAATGCACCATCTGTTTGGTGTGCATACATCCTCCCTTAAAGTGAAGAATTGTCAGTAGGATGCAATTCATTGTGCAGCTCGCTTTGTTCTTGATATACTAGGCACAAAATAAGCATGAATAGTTCATCTTTTACATAAATGGCTATTACATCAGGACATCAGAGCAGGTCAGGAGGAGGGCGTTCGATAATAGCTCTGGGTAAGTATGTCATGATTAAATTAATTTTATCCCCAAAACACTACATTTTAATAGCATCAGTAGCTTACCCATAGCTACTGTCTAGCTGAATTTGTCAGTAAGGATGGTTGGCTGATGATCACTTAAACTTATCAGAGAAAATGAAAAGTACTCACCACTGGTGGAGAGGTCTGTGTTATGAAATGTTGATATTTCTCTCAGGCCACATGCTGTACTGTAATGATGGGACCCAGAGAAAAAATGTCTGCACTTAGTTATGATAAGGAGCGGTGGTAAAAGTGGAAAAAGGAGTATGGGAACGCCAAATTGATGCCTTCATGATGTCCTCCAAGGAGGAGTGATCAAGGTAGGCCCAGAACGTAGCAACAGCTCAAACCTCATGGGCTATAAGTTTCATAAAAGAAAGGTCTCAATCAGTAAGACACTGGTACACTCTTTTGATCATGGTGACAGTCCATTTTGAAATAGATACTCAGCCCTTGAGGGGGAGCAATAGATGCTTCCTACCCTTTCTTTTTCTTTGGATGTCTTAGGATAGAAACGAAGTGTCCTCATGGAAACAAAATAGCCTATCTGAATCATCTGCAGCACAGGTTCAACTGAGACTAGGGATTTCTGTTGATAGTGGAATAATAATAATAATGATACTAATAAGAATGTTTTCATTTAAAGAGGGTAACTCAAGTGATCAAATGCAACTAATCACCCTTGAGGCCCTATACAAATAAATATAAATAGTGCAAATTGTTCTCTCTCATGAAAATTAACTATTTACACCTAGATGTAAACAATGTACAAACACATAACACATGCATTATGAAAGTATGAGGTTTTAACTGCATATATACAATTTTGTTTCATTGCTAGTATGGAGCACAGGCCAGAATTCTCTCAAGAAATGCTTACTTACTCTTACAAATAGTCCTTTGTACGTCATGAACTCAGATCCTGGCTTTATTCAAGGTGGCCCAGCAGAGAAAGTTCCAGACCTCCACACAACAGAAGGGTCATTTGTGACTCCTGGATGTTGGAGACACACTACTGTGAACATGTATGACTCATCAACCACTTATTTGTTGACCACTACAAGGGAAAAGGAATGTTTTAGCACATAATCTGTCCTGGACAAGCAACAGTCCTCAAGGAATAGACTGATCACCACTCCATAACAGAGACCCTTTTCCTACTATGGGAAAAGTCTCTGGTAGACTTGTTTGCCACCAGATTCAACAACAAACTTTCCTATTAACATTTCTCCAGTCCTGGACCATAGAGGATGGGCAGTGGATGCATTCAGTTTCTAGTCAGGTTCTGCAAAAGTCTGAATTTTCACTGCTCATATCTCATAGCCACACTATGGCCTTAATTGTCCTTGATCAGTAGTTTAGACCTCTTGATATCCACGCAGGTCTGTTCCCAACAAGAGGGATCTTCTGTCACAAAATGGGCTTTCTCCTACACAATGGTGCACACATTCTCCACCTCATGCTTGGGTTGTCTCAAGTGATCTGTCCACCAGAACAAGTGTTTTGACCAGTTTACCAGCTGCATCATTCAAGCCAGGAGGGCTTTGACATACATTGTCTATGACACCAGGTGGAGAGTTTTTTGTGATTGGTACAGTTGGAAACAATGTTCATACAAACTTTCCCTCTGTAATTTCTTTTACTGACTTCCTTTTGTCACTTAGGAACAAAAGGGATTAAGATCTGCAATTCCAACACTTAAATGATGGGAGCTTATGCAAAGGCCACAATCCCCAGCATTTTATTCAGGGCTGTTTCTTTTTCAGAACGCAAACAGCAGGTGATGCCCATCGTCAGCTGGACCAGTTCAGGATGTAGATGGCGAGGTCATTCCACCTCTCCGTCAGATGGAGCGAGTATGCTGTCAGTCTCAATCTGACAGATGCATACTTTCACGTCCTTCCACCCCGTCTTACAAGTTTTTCCAGTTTGCCGGAAAACTTTCCGTTTATCAATTCACCATTTTTACCTTTGGCCTCAACATCAGCCCCTGGGTTTCCACTTAGATTATGGATTGGCTGTCTCTTTATGCAGGCCTTGCCAGCACATTGGTGCCTCATTTTATGTCCTCTTAATCAAACAGTCATGATCATTCCCACATCGTTGGGGCAATCCAAATCAGCTGAATATTGGAATCCCACTGAAGGTGCCCACCTGTTGCTGACCTTCACTAGTGTCAACCAGACCAGGGAGCCAGGCAAACAGCCCTATGCATGAGTCCTGGCAGCATCGGTCTCTTGGCTGAAAATCAGTCCATAGGTAGTCACGTCCATCACATGGAATGGTCCCTCCATCAATAAATTTTTTTCAAATTTATGCACTTTTAGGACATCTGATGATCGACCTGTTGGCACCGAGGTAGAATCAAAAGCTCCCCACCTTCATCTCTTGAGTTTTAGACCCAAACGCTATTGGCCATGGATGCAGTGTCAATTATTTGGGAGGGGTTGTGGACTTTTGCCTCACCTCCCACGTTGCTGATACTGAAAATAAGCCAGAGGTTACAGGGTCAGAATGACAAGATGATTCTGATAGCCCCTCTTCAATGAGACAAGCTCTGATAATGATTTGAGTGGTTTGATTCTTTTTCAGACGATCACTAACACTTATGTTAACTATTTGGTGAATATTTATTTGAAGAGAAAAATGATATCAAAATAAATATTAATGACATCACAAAAATAACAAGTGCCTTTTGATACATGTACAGTTTTAGCATTTGTATTGTTAGTACTGGTTAATTGGCAGGTGTTGAGATTTCCTCAACCATATTGTTAACCACATGGCAGTTTGACTCAAAGTACATATGTATCTATATATATTTTCAGATCCGCAAAGGTCAGTCAACATACGCATGATATTGGTATTTGATGAGCATATAAAAAATATAGATAGAAGACATAAGCACACGTCAGGGGCAGTATATGATAAAGAAGAAAGTTCAACACTTAATAAATCATCTGGCAGAAAAAAAAAGCTTTCCATCTCCACAAAGAGAAATAGCAGCATCGGTTCCAAAGAAAATAAAAAAAAGTCACTGAAAATAAAAGGACTGAGAACTGTACTGTCAAAAGCAACAAGGACTTAAGGAAGTTTTGTAAGCAGTTTTTGATTCCCATGTTGAAATTTTCATCCAATCTTACAATGTTGGACTTTGCTGGTCAGTTCCTTTACTACACAGTTCATCAGACCTTTATGTCCTGGAGGACAATATACCTGCTGGTAACTGACATGAGCCTAGATTTGACTGATTTAATAAAAGGGGACAGCTGTGGTATAGAAGTGAATGGGAAAAAATTGGACAGTATACAAGGCAAGTATATTAACAGTTATTATCTTTGGTAAGCCGAAAGAACTTTGCATATTTTTCTGCCAGCCATGCAGTAGAATATAATAATTTTCTTTGCTGTCTGAAAATAATAAGCTACTGGTACTTAATTTGGTGTAAGAAAACAAACAGTAACAGAGAACTTGACCAGCATTAAAATTAGCACCTACAGTAATGAAGTACCCATGAGGTAGAAATGTTGAGTATTTTATCTTCACATGTGTTATTAATTAAGTTTGTTCATTTTACAGTTACTTTATATATGATTTAACTTCAAGAGTTACTTAAAGGTCATATTCATGTAGATAAGGATTATGTTACTTAAAAGGTAAATAAATCTGTTGTTAAAAGTCCCTGAAAATGACATTTTTGTACTTCAAAAGTCCTTTAATACTACTTCCCAAGTTCAGTGTGAACCATGAAGACAGGACAATGCAAATACACACATATGACAGATCAGAGAAGTCAGCTTGGGACAAATAGGGAGATCTGCACAATAAGTTGAGCGCTTTATCATGTACAGTTACTAAGCTTTGTGGATTGCATACATTTAGCTTAAGGAAGATCCCTATCTGACTTGGATCAAAAAGGACAACAAATAAACAGGTAGACCCTAACAATACAATAGACATAACTAGATTCACGAGCACATGAAGAAAAAAAAAACACTTGTCAAATGATATGTAACCACCTTGTGTGTATAAAATAATAGAGTTTGATTCATATAACCATACAATATTGTAAAATTGTGCAGGATTTCTATATGATATATAAATGAGTACGGTTCATATAACCATATGATGTAAAAATGAATAGTTTATACAGTCATATGTCTTATAATTCATAATTCAACATCCTTATGCACATTCTGGAATTCATGTCCTTGAACGAATTTACTCTGCTACAAATAAAACTGCCACACTGCTAACTAATTTGCTAAACTGACAGTTACATGATGCTATGTTTAATATCTATGCAGCCACACTGCTGGTTATGCTCTATGCTACCATGCTGCTAGTCCTGTGCTACTGCCAGCCCTGTGCTGACACACTTCCAGTTCAAACAACCATATGTCAATTATGCTGACAGCCCTTTCTGCTATGTCACCAGCCCTTGCAGCCCTCAGGCAGTAGAAAGTAGTCTAAGCATCTCCTGACATGGTTTGGTGATCACTATGCTTGTACATAGCAATATGCCTCCTATAAGTACTAAATAAAACATACAAGAACCAAGGGTAAAATACCCATGCACATCATGCGAGCAACCTACAAGATGCATGTATCACTCAGTCACCATTAGTCAAAGTAAAAACAAAATAAACTATTCTAGGTAACGCTGTATGCGTCAACAAAATCAATTATCGTTCTAAGCAAGTTATTTTCTTGCCTTATTCATGACAGTTGGATCAAGCTTTATGAATGACTTTGTTCTTGGTGTAAAGAAGAAATCTATTTTGGGATATAAAGGTAGAGGTCACTGTGGCAGAAAAAGGATAAATGGTTCCTAAACAATAACATTATTTCAACATTACATGCATAAAATAAACTTTGTGGCTGGCTTGCACATGAGGTAATGAAGAATCTTGTTTAGAATTCAAAAGGAACATGTCAAAGGTCACAAGGACTGAAAGTAGAAAAGTAAATTTTGCATTATTTTAATTATAGACCATCTACTTAGACCAGATTTGCATCAAAGGTCAAGGTCATTATGGCAAAACAGATGAACTTTAACTTTTGTTCCAGTCCAAGTTCCTTCATCCAACTTTTGGATGGCTTGCATTTATGTTTAAAGAAATCTAAGGTGAAAAGGTAAGAGTCATCACACAATCAATTTCATCTATGTCATGCGTACATGGGGAATTATTGGGCACAGTGTGGGCAAATAATGTAAATTCACTAAGCCAAATTGACTATTTGATGTGAACTCTACTAAGATCGTTCAGTATTGGATCATCGCTGTTAATTGCCTTTAATCGAAACCATGACTGCCAAATCCAATTAACAGCACAGTTCTATTAATTCAGGGCCTGAATACTTTTGGTTTATTATTATTGGAAAGTAAAAGTCACCATTATAAAATATCCACTGAAATAATTATAGACATTGTTGTTCATTGACTATCATGTACATATTTCATCTCAGGCCTCACCTTTTAGACAGCCACAATTTTCATGAGTTGGCCTGCACAAAATGGCGGTCATAAGAAAAGACAATGAGACAAATCTGTCTAGATAAGTGACACATGGGATTTAAAATTATTTTAGTTGCCATTAACTTCATGATTTCATTAAATATTTCTTGTTACTTAAGTTACACATTTTACTAGATAATTACCCATACTTGTTTGGCTTGTAGGTAGCTTATATTAGACACTTATAAAGGATTAGGATTTCATACGAAAATTTGGCATTGCACTTAAAAATATTCTTCACCATTATGTTGACCGAAAGAAATAAAAATGGGTTACAACTCACTAACAGATGTTTGCTCTATAGCTGTCTTTCAGAATTTGACGACCATTCTACTTTATTTGGTAAATAAAGACTGTCCCAAATTCATCTGTCAGCATCTGAACCCATGAATATTTGTATATACTGGATGCTGGAAACCACAAAGAACAAAAAAAAAAAAAGAAAACCACCATTGGGAACAAGTTGGTGTAACATAATTCCATTGATGTTGGCCACCATAATTTAAATACCAGAAACAGAGGAAGAGTGATCAAGTTCAGATTATATTAGACTACATCTAGGATCTTTCAGTCTGCATATATTTGCCAATGAACTGTCTCTTCAAATAATTTTGTCTGCACCCAATAGTACATTATTTTTTATGATTTTAACATTTAATACTGAATAAATGCTTTTGAGTGAGATTATAGAAATTAATTTATTATTGGATGCTGAGTAAGTACTACACAGTAATTTCTAGGTTTGACAACAATATATAAATGTGCAAGCTCACACATATCCCATTTTGCAGTATACATACATGTAGCTTTAATCTTGTTTTGCCATTTAGCTGCTTTATTTCAATGTTTTTGAGTGGGGGGGTCAACAATAAAGTATGAGGAATTAATATTTGTATCCAACTCTCACTGTAATTGATGAGTTTGTTGGGAAGTTGTGAATTTTTTAAGGAACCTTTTGTTGGACTTGGATTGTATTTAATGGTAAACCTTGGACTGAAGGTTGTCATTTTCTGACTAATAATACAATGTCCATTAACTCAAGTTGCCTTGTACAGAACTGATTAACACTTATACCATCTATGAATGACTTATCTCTCGTTTACAAGTGAAACATGGACAAGGCATCTAATAATATTGTTTCCACTTATACTGAACTTACACTACTCCCATGATAACTCGAGCCCTGATAACTCGCAAATCCACTTATAATGCGAGGGCAGGCATGGATCCCATTTTTTAAACCAGAAAATACCCCAAAAATTGATATTTATTTGTTAAACTTGAAGAAAATCGCGATTAAAATTGGTAATGGAAACTTTGATGTATCGCTCGTTTTATCATTGAAAACAGTAGATAGGACCTGGAAATTTTAATCAACACTATGAAATATCAAATTTAAAAATAGGTCATACAATTTTTTACATTTTCTTTCCAAATGACATTCCTAGTACACTGCAATTAACGATATGTAAGGAAATTTCGATCAATGAAAATGTCACTCATGCCGAGTGGAGGCAGTACTGTAATAAGTAAATACAAATTAAATAATTGAAATTTGTGTTCTAGTTCTATCTTTTAGTTCCTTTTAAGTGTAATCACCATAAATGCAATGTGTCTTCTTGTAATTAAACGTAAAATGCATCATCTACCATAACAGCTATGTCCACGAGCATTTCTCTGAGAACCTAATTAAATGCCGACCGTGTTTTGATAACTGACTTCCAGAAGTATTTGTTGTATTGTTGCACTGAATTAAAAGCTGGCCTCCTTTGTATTATCATGTTAATTATGTCTTTTCAATCAAATAAAGGAGGTGAGATAAAAACAAAAGTTAAAAGGCATGAAAATCCTACAAACTTAAAATCTAGCGGCACCGGTTGTATGTCGGGTGAACTCACTTTATTTGATCAATCGAACACTTTAAAATGTTATTGTTTATGTAACATAAACTACCTTAAATTAACCGACTCTTTCGTAACTGTGATCAAAGATAACAGGGCAGCCAAGCAAAACGAATACTTCATAAAATAAAGAGTTTGATTTCACAGATATGGACCATTGTTTGCAAGCGAGTTTCAGAGAATTCTTGAACTGGCATTTAGAGATATCCTCAAAGATGATAAGAAGTTTCATTATTAATTCCAATTAATTAATTCATGACATCAATATTTTACTTATTGAGCAATACAAAAATTGAGTTTCAGTGTAGACGATTGTCTCACGAAATAAATGTCACGTGTTTTTGAAAAAATGGAATCTTCTTTGGTGGTGTATCAACAGTTAGTCTAGTTCCCAGCTCTGAGGACTCCCGATTTGGCAGGATAATATTAAACACCACTACAGGAACCAGGCTCATCAAGAAAACAAAGAGCAGTGATCTAATACACAGAATATTTTATGTGTACACGTGATGGTTGTTGAAACCACAGGTGTCTGATGTTTTATCAATAAAGTATGGCGAAATCTCTGACAACATGAAATCACCTTATCGGTAATATAAATGGTTCATTTAAAAGCTGGTTCATATAAATGGTTCATTTATATTACTGATAAGGTGATTTCATGTTGTCAGAGATTTTGCTGTACTTTACTGATAAAACATCAGACTCCTGTGGTTGAAACCAGTTGGAACAATCTTTCATATGTTGGACATTTTGAAAATAAATGTTATTTAAACAGAATAACAAACAACTTTATTAGAAAAAGCGCTTTATTAAAAATTATTATTGACATGATTGTAAAATGAGGATTCCGTCAATAAACAGTCCAGTTCCCTAATGCCAATTCCCCCCCCCCCCCGGTTTTCTCTATGTCAGAGCAATTTTTTAAAATTTTTGGAGGTCCCTTGATAACTTGCTGCTCGCTTATAGTGCGGCGTATGTTTGAGGAACCTGTTGTTGCGAGTTATCGAGGGAGAGGTGTATATGTATACAGAATAACATTTCTCTTACTACATTACTTATGCAAGTTATAATTGAATCTATTCCATGACAGACATTCAGCTCTTCAAGAAGTTCACTTTTAATGTCAGTTTGCCCAAGACAAGCTGACCTATATAAAAAATGACTAGCCATGGTTAACATTGAGTACAGGCAGCTTCTGTTGTTGTCTGCTATCAGTAAAATAAAAGGACAAAGTCATTGTACATGAAATAGCAAAGTTCTGTATATAATATGTTTGGTTGGCCAAGAAAATCAGACAGTCTTCAAATAGTTATTTCTTTATGCTGCCACAAACAGTTGGGGATGGGGTCCATTAATTTGGTCATGTCTGTAAATCTGAATGTCCATCCAGAGTTTGCACAAAAAAACACTTAGAACAGACAAATACAATTTCGGTAGAACAAATGAACAGCAACTTCACATTTTTGAACTTATTTGACAAAATCATTGTTAGCATTAGCATGATTAACAGAAATTTGCTTGAGACAGACAAATGGAATTTGGGCATACGTGTTTTATAAACACAAATGTTTTTATTTTTTGAATGTACACTTTCCTGAAATTATCCTTCAATACATCTTTTGTTTAAATCATTTACTATACTCCTAAAATGTACACTTTAATAATGTAATCCTTCAGTACATCTTTAATAATTTTTGTTGGACCTAAATGAAAACTATGCCGATCTGAAATCCAATGTGGCCACTATGGCATTGACTCAAAAATCTTATCACATCTCCTCCAGAGCAGAAAGTCATATAGATATAGGGTTTTTGCCAAATGACTTCTTATGATGTCTAGTTGGTATTAAATGAACATCATGCCAGTCTGATATCCAACATGGTCAGCATACAGTGGACATCTTTAAAATCTTGCTATTGTTGTTTAGTCTGAATGGATGGTCATATTAACATGGGGATACCACAAAAAAGACTTCTTTATATCTAACTGGTGTAATATGAAAATTGTGCCAATCTGATATGTCTGCCACAGCAGCTACCTTGAAAATCTTGCTATCCCTATTTATACTGCATGATTGATCATATCCAAAGAGGTTTTGACTAAAGGACTTCTTATAATATTTTGTTCATCTTAAACTTAAATGTTGCTGGTCTGATGCCCAGTATGTGGCCATCTTGAAGATCATGTTCTCACTACTCTTAAATGGAAAGATGGTGTTTTCACAATAAACATATTATGATCCTAGACAATGGTGCCAGTCACACAACCAGTATGTCTCTCATGATTGCTGTCATGAAAATCTTGTTGTCACTACTCTCCCTGAATTGATATTCATCATGATATGAATTTTTACATTCAGACTTCAGATGATGTTTACTTTGCCCTACCCTAAATGAAACTGGAGCCAATCTGATATGCAGTATGTCCACTACAGTAGATAAATTAAAGATCTTGTTATCACTGAAGAATATCATAGATGGTTTGACTGCTCTTCATTTGAAAGTAAGAAAGGGTCTTATCTGGAGATTCTTTTTGTCCTGTAGAGTTTAAGCCCCTTTGAGAGACTCTTGTTTTTGCCTTTCCTCCACCTGAAATGATGTTTTCTGTATTAAGGCTTTGTTTGGAACTCCCCTGTTTAAAGTAAGATGTAGTACAATACTCATAATACAGTGTGCATGCATGACTCTGTGTTCCATACTATTTGCCCTTTTCCGAGAAACTCGTTCTGATGCGGATAATGTAGGTTGTTAATTTTACTGAAATTCCTCCTTGGTGGGGAAAATATTCTCAACTGTTTCTTTACACTTGTAACAGGAGTGATGCAGTCATAAACAGCATTGATGATGATAACAATGATAGGGATAATGATAATCTTTATATATTTGCAGATTATATCACCTATTGGTTCAATTCTATTCATTCGCATGCCTTCTTACCTGTTGGACTTGAATTGGACCAGTACCAGGAAGAAAAGAACAAGAGTCTTCCCAAGATAGACAGGAAAATTCCACCTGTTATTCTTGTAGGAACGCACCGTGATAAAATACCAAAAGTAAGACCATTTGTTTAACTTTTTATGAAAATTAGACAAAGACATGCTTACATTTAAGAGCAAATGCAATTGGCTTGGGGTGTCTTAGTGAAAATGTGGCTAAAATGTCAGTGAAATTTTGTTGGTATTTCACTGAAAGTTTGGTGAGATTTGACCAAAATATTGAAATTTTTCATTTAATTAACTATGAATTTTGACTGAAATTCCAATGAAATTTGACCAAAATTTCAGTAATGTTTAAAAGATGTTTCTGAAGGTTTTAGATAAAACAATGGATATGATTTCAATTTATAGCACTGTATTAACCATTATTATATGGCATACATGATACATAAGGAATTGTACAGCACTGGACTTTTTTGAATGTACCAATTCTTGCTGTTATGTTTGCTTGAATGAATAGGCCCAAATGTTGCCATGACAGAAATTTATCATGATGTAATTACACTGATTTTACTCAGAATTCTAACACAACTTGAATATTTTGCTAATAATAATATCTCTCACAACATTAAAGGACAATAATATTTGTGAGCCATCTTCCCCACCAGTTATCTATACACTGTCCCTCCTTAAATTCTGGAAGGAATCAGTTTGAAATTATATAACTTCCAAATCATCCTGGTCCAATTGCTTTTCATTTAACATGTTTGACATTACTGTAGAGCTGGTACTAGTAGTTCACATCTTTATGGCAGAAATCACAAAATGCAAGTCCTGGTGTTAAGTTTTCTTACAAATTTACCAACTGTGTTCCCATCAACTTTGCATTCAAGTCATTTTCATTGCAACACATTTGTCAAAACATTATTCAAACTTGTTATATCCCACTCTATAACAAAAAAACAACATGTTTGGCAAACATGCTCATTCTCAACAGTTTCCATTAGGCGAAGAGTCATTGGGCAAGTACAATCTCTTGACCAGTCAGTAAGCTCCAATCCATTTATAATATCAGGGCCGAGCCAAATTTTTTTTTGACCACAAGTCCAGGACAAGTAGTTAGAGAAAATTCACTAGTCCCACCTTACTCTTCACTAGTCCCACCTTACTTTTCACAAATCCCAAAATGGTAATCACTTGCCGAGATTTGATGAGATGTATGTATTTAATCCATAGAAGAAAAAATAAAATAATATACAACATAATTATTTCTTAAAAGAATTTAATTTGTCAAAAACATTGGTTGTTGTACATTTGGCTTCTTCAGGTTCATGTATATAGGTTTTAGATGATGGATTTGAAAATATGTCTGTGTATATTTCTGCCACCTGCACCAGCACTAAGCCAGTAATTGATAGCTGTGTCTGGGTTAAAGTCCTCAAGCTCTGGTCCATTTGCAGAAATGTTCATTAGCATTTGTAATCTCTTTTGATTTAAGGAATTCCTTAAAGAAGTCTTGATTAAGTTCATTGAACTAAATCCTCGTTCACACTCAGAAATAGCTACCGCACACTCAGTATCCGTCTTACATTTTATCCCTCCATTTTCAAACAAATTTACCTTCACCAAATTGCCATTGTTACCTTCCTTGCAAAAATAATTTAGCAAACTCATTTTATCCACAGAGTAACTTTCAGCTTGCTTGACAACTACTTCTAAAGTGATCATAACATCAATTTTCTCATTTAAATATGAACTGAAACAGCTCAGTAATTAGCGTAATTGTTTTGCTTCAAACACAATATCGCACGTGTACGTTAATCATCTGTATAATCAATTATAAATTAAAGAATCATTACTGTCATTTAATCAGTTCATAAAGGAAACCAACACTGATGTCGGTAAAGTACCTTTAATTAATTTAATTACACTGACTCACTGGATTAAAATCATAGTGAGCCGCTCGTTATGATCTAGATTGAGTAAACTCACTGCAACAAAACTGCTTACAGCACTGCTAATTTATCATACTGGCTTTCTTTTGTTTGACATGTTTTGATTTGCCGATAATTTGGTTGCTTAGCCCAATATGCAGTCTATCGGTAACAGGATGTAAATGTATACACAAAGAGGGGTAGAATCAAGTATTCAGTATGCCCAGAGGGCATGATTGGCCAAATAAAGGTAGATATAGTGATTAAAGCACGAAAATAAGGACTAGCCCAACTTTTTTAAAAAGCACTTGTCCTGAACTAGCGACTTGGAAAATTTTACTTGTCCAACTTCAAAAATTACTAGTCCAGGACGTCGGGCTATGGGATTTGCTCAGCCCTGAATATATAGAACAAATACTGTTTTATGGATCACTTCTGAATGGGACTGGACAGACCATTATTTGAAAACTTGATGAGAAATGAGGACATTCAGAATCAGGTCAGGCAAAAATGGAATTCTGCTTTAAGATGGAAAATATTGTTGTCTGAGGGCATTTAAATCCAATTCAAGTTTATTAAATAAACATAATAAAAGCATGAAAGGAAGTTATTGTTCCCACAATGAACAATAAAATTAGAGCAATTAGAAATTGGAAAGTTAGGTGGAAAATCATTCAAAACATGCAATAAAAGATGTGTGTGTGTGTGTGTGTGTGTGTGTGTGTGTGTGTGTGTGTGTGATTTGGATTTTTAACATAGCTTTAACAGTTTTTCAGTCATATTGTTATGACGTCTCCAGTGTGACAATTTACTGTGATGTCTAGCACTGGAGCATCATGCCACAGACAGGTAGCATGATGTCCCACCCAGCCACATTATCTTGACACCAGGTTGACCAGTCCTAACACTAACTTCTTAATGCTGAGTTCCTAGCAACAGAGCCTTTAGTAACATTTTTATAAGTCTTTGGTATGACTAGACCAGGGTTTGAACCCACAAGCTCCTTTATACAAGGCAGATGCTCTTACATTTAGGTCACTGGAGCAGTCGCAAGAAAAAATGAATTATATTAAAATGGAATAAAGATTCAATTTTTAATTTGCAAAGTACTATTTCTCATTGATATTTATTCAATGAAATTTCAGTAAAATTTCAGTCAGAAATCTCACTGATACAATAGAACTTTGATTATCCATCAGGGTATCAGACCAAGATCATGATGGATATGAGAATAGACGGATAATAGAATATGTACATAAAAAATATTATTCAGTAGACCTGGTCATCAAAAAATCATTTTTACATATGTACGTGTAACTGTTTTTAACATTTTGATGTACAATGCTGGGACTGTTAACAGAGACTGACAGTTAATTGGTGCTGGATAATCAACGTTCTACTGTACTTTCAGAAATTTTGGCAAAATCTAAGTGAAATCTTGTGAAATACCATAATGGTACAGATTATACCTTTCATATTTCAGCGAATTTCACTGAGATTTCAGTCACCTTTACACTAGGGTTTGATGTCCAATGACCATATGCACATATTCCACTCAGGAAGATAAAATGAAATTAATTACAATTCAGTTACATAGTATATATTAAATATTTTCATTGTCTGTGCATGATTCTTTGGTATTACATCCCACATTTGCTTGTAGCTAGAGAAATATATGCTTCTCTGTTTGATTCATTAGTAATCACAGTTCACATGTATACTCTGCAGCAAGCCAGTGAAACATATATAAATGGTTTAGTAAATATTCTGTTACTGAAATTTATGGGGGAAATAAATTTCCTTCCCCCCATTTGATAAATAGGGGAGGATATCACTGGTTCTAGATAAGACCCTGGATGGGTTGTGTGTGTGTATGTGTGTGTGTGTGCATGCATGCATGTGTAGAGAGAGAGAGATTTATATGTACAGATAATTAGATGCTTCAACAAATGTGATCCAGAGTATCTTTTGTTTTTACCATGATCTTTATTTTTGTCTTGTATAAATACAGAATTATAGCAGGGTGTAGACATCATACAATTAAAATTCCATATGCTGAAGTTATCAATTTGCATTTAGCAGTGGTCAGTTCAGACCATTTTACTTTCTCTTTAGCGCCTTGTTGAGAAGAAAACGAAGACACATTTTGACAACATACGCAGAGTTTTGAAGAATAGGCCACTCCGCAATTATCTGGTTGATGAATTTGCTGTCAGCAATGTAGAGCCAGATCCTACAATCGATGCTCTGAAGAGTAAAATATTCAAGCTGGCTAAAACTCAGAGCTACTGGGGACAAGTAATTCCAGCCCGATGGTTGTTTCTCCGACTAAAGCTGTTGGAAGTAAAACAGATAGAAGGAAAACTGGTATACTTTATGATTAGATCAATTACAGAATTCTTTTAAAAACATGTTTGATGTTGTGCAAAGATCATATTAACAATGATTAAATTATAATATACTAGAAAAAGTAATTGGGATTGTTTATGCTGATTTATCCAAAATCCATGTGAGCTTTTAAGTATGGCCATCCACCATACATAGCCTCATGTGTATCAATGAACATTTAATATATTTTTCTTCTCCAGCATTTGATTAACAAAGTTTAAGCACTTTGCAGGGTTTTCATCTGTGACTGTTCTTTGAAAGTTAGAATTTTAGCCTCCCATACAAATTTATAAGTAATCAGATGGAAAATGTGTATTTGAAATCTCTACAACCACTTGTAGAAAATTAATTGCACCATAATCGGTGTGTTAGACGTTAGTTCCGACATGTTCTGCTTAACTTTGGTGGCCTGTATTTGCTTCCATAACAGTTAGGATGAAAATGTTGTAAACTTTTACACAAAGTAAAGAAATGTGGGGCTTGCCAATATTATGTGCGATTTGATATTCCATCGTTATGGTTGACCATATTTGCATTGTGTCATTGTTTATCCATATGTTTGCTTCCTTGTTGGCTTCCACAAAATAACTATTATTTTCTACAATCTATCATTACCAGACTTTGTAAATACTGTGAATTATTTGAAATTAATGAATATAAAAATATCTGGTTTGGTTGAAAAATTACCTACTGCTTTTTACTTTATTTCATGGATTTGTCAGTTGCCAAATAAATGAGAAATGAAGAAAACCATCGTCTAATATTGGCTGTGATGTATATCCATTAAAGATCATGCTTTCATTCACTTCCATGCATTTTCAAGCAAACAGGCTTAATATCAGCTGTATTAAATACAGTCACCACCTATCAGAAAAGGCTAGTGTGGCCTTTTTAGACAGGTAACCTCTAAAGGCAGGTTGCATTCTCAAACTTGGTTTATGACAATTGCATGTACTACGCAACTAATAGCATTAGTATTAGCATTAGTATCATTGTTATTTCACATGTATTATTATGAGCAGTAGTATTATGCTATCAAGGTACATGTATTTAGTGTAGCTATTTATCTAACCAAAAATAACATAAAAAGTCCCCCACAATATTACTGTATCCTGATTCAAAATCCTTCTTGTACATTACATAGACTCTGATTTTTCTATCAGAAACCCAAACTCCTGAGTCCAGTATTTGTAAATTTCTCAAGGGATGCACCATTTCTGCCTGTTGTGCTTCCTTGAGATGCGCTTCATTTTTCCCCAAGACGCTCCCCATTTTTACCTTTTGGTCAACCTTGGCAGAACTGTGGAATAGTTTAAGGCTAGACTTTAGTCAACAGACATGACACCAGTATGGCTAATTAAAACAGTGCTGTCCAACCTTTTTGACACCATGGGTCACTGAAAAATGTTTTTCTTGAAGCTGAGGGCCGCAGCAGAAAACTGAAAAGCAATAAATATATAGCTGCTCGAGCTCTGGCAAGCCATTTAAAATCAGACAGCTGGCCCCATGCGGCCTGTGGGATGTGGGTTGGATAGCACTGAATTAAAAGATAATCCTTTCACTGTAATCATCTTGTGAAAAGGACTGCCCCTCTGAAGGTTACTCTGATGTGACTTCAGACAAATAGATGTTCTGCAGAATGTGTAAGTAAGCACTTATATTTACGGTGAACACTTGAGATTGTTCAGCAAACAAATGAGTCCTTGTTTTGTTGTTACAGTAATTAAATAGTGACATTGCATATATAAATCATGAAAGTAATCAAATCTTTCTAATACTGGTAGTTCGACTTTGGGGACAGTTTTGTAAAATCATCAACATTTCTTAATTATAACCACTACATAAGTATGTATAATCTGGACTGCACTTTCATTATCAGTAGACAGTTTTTAAAAATGAGTCAGAAAAGCTGTTATTATTTTGTGGGGACTTGTGATAAAAATGACATTAATGCTAAAAAAAGTGACAACATTGGTGACAGCGAGGGCACAAGTGAATACAAAGATAACCTGAACTCCTCTAACTCTAAGACAAAGCCTTCCTGGTCATTTTGTTTTTAACCATATAAAATCCATGTACATGTGGGGTGGTGGTAATGATAATGGTGACAATGACAACTACAATTATTATCTGGTTATTGTTATGCAGTATATCTATTCATTTAGTATTCTTTTTTTAATACCTTTATAGTTTGAAAAAATCTTGCTCTGGTTTAGTGCAGCAAGTTAAGATGTCCATTATATATTACAGTTGAACTTCATTAATCTGGACACTTTTGTTTCCAGTGAATATGTCCAGATGAATGAGTTTTCCAGATATTTGAAACATGCACATTTTTATTTCACAATGTAATCATACCTTATACACATACTGTACAAGTATTTACTAGCTGTATTAGTAATGTATATTCAGTATTGGTCTAAATAATGAATACTTCCATTGACTTGTGTTTATTTCACTTTATTATAACTTGCATTTGTAATATAAGTTTATACAACACATCAAAAACATAACACTATACATACATTTATTATGTCAATTTCCTGAAAAAATCTGTGTCCTTTGTTTGCTTGTATTCTTTGGCAGATTGATCTGCAGTAATTTTTGCCACGGTCCATAGATTCTCAAGTGTTTCACTATTGTGTTTTGTGTCATCACTGGTGAATACTGCAGAAAGTATGAAACGAGTGTTGTTATGCTGTCCTTGACTTGATTGATGGTAATGTTTTCCTGTCCTCTTTATTATCATTGTCTGGAACTTCGTCTCTAGATACCATGATCAAAATGTCATTGAGTTGTTGCCCAGTCTCTTCCATATTCCCCATCCCTATGTAGTCCTTGCCATTCACCTCAGCCTGGTTTGGACGGTGTCATTTTAGGCCTCTAAGCATGTCATCTCCATCATCAATGTCCTTGACAGCAGTGACGGGTTTTTGTATGATCTTGTACATGTCTAAAACAGTTTGAGTCACTGAACCCCACGCTGTCATTACCATGTGTTATTGTGTGCTTAATGTCCACAGTTTAAACCTTGCCTTGCTCAGCACAGTCAATGTAATGACTAACCAGTTGTTTCCTGTAGTAAGCCTTGAATGCATGTATTATGCCAGTGTCCATTGGCTGAATGTGTGCCACTTTATTTGGTGGAAGGAAGTGTAGTTTTACATTGCATATTCAAATGTCCCCATGTGTGTGGTTGCAGCATTAGCTGACATTGCATGTGGCTTCCCTCATCTATCAAAGTTATTCAACCTATCGATGAAATGTTTTGTCATCCAAGATTTACAATTGTGTCTGGGTTATAAGTTTTGCCAAGACACCTTGGTCTGTTGACTTTAGTGTTGACATATGGTTTCAATTTGACAGTTGCATTGAGTGCAACAGGTATCCTATCTTTTGATGTATTGGTGCCTTTAATGCTGTAGTGTTACGACTCGGTAGTCACAAACTAAGTAACAAAAAGAAGAAAAACCAGCAGGTTTTGTAAAACTTAATATACAATTTAATTATCAATGTTATATAATGAAAATTTAAGAGGAACCTAATGTATTATGAATTGAATCCAAAATAATCCTGAAAACATTCTATTGATGTCCAAAGAATGAAATATACTGGTCTGCCAACAATGATGATGTGTGTCAAAATGGCGCTGTCCAGCAGAACACCTATGAATAATTCACAACAATTCCAGAAAAATATTTTAATCCACTGAGCACTTTCTATTTTAACTGAATAATCAAACAAAACATTTTCCTCTCAAATTATATAAAAAATACAACATAAAACCTGTCTGCAGACCTGATGTTAGCACAAGAACACAAAAAATAAGAATCAGAATTGTGTCCAATGACAGATTTTTAACATGATAAAAGATACTCACTTAATCTAACCCATCCAGTTGGAAATAACTTAGATCTTCTAGGAACCCATCTAACTGCACTGTCCAAGCAGAAACAGCCCAAAATTTGTAAGCATAATTACTACTTAAGTAATTGTCAGCATATATAGATGTCCAATCGGAAACAGCCTAAAACTTATAAACATATTTACTACTATGGTAATTGTCAACACATAAATAACACAACATTGTCAACACAACACATACATAAACATCTATGTATAGATCCTATCCAATTTTACATTCTTAGCATCCTAAAATAGACCTTATTCACGTTGGCCAAATCTAGCTGTAGGTGATTTACAGTCAGGATTCAGAATGACGAAAACTATAGATATACATCACACCTCCACACATAAATGAAAAGAAAGATTTATGCAATAAAGATTTCTTTTCTGATAATGATCTAACACACAAATGACAATAATGAAATTACACAAGAGGATTTATAATGAATATACAAAAATATATGCAAAATAAAGCAATATAAAATTCCCATGCACAAGAAAGTGCATCAGCAGTTAAATTTTGTTTTCCCATGATGTGCCTAATGTTGATATTTTACTCCTACAAATCAAATTCCACACCAGTAATCTCTGACTTTACTGTTTCATTTTATTGATGAAAGTTAGGGGGCTGCACTCACTGAATACAATAATTGGAGAAGGAGCTGAATTGATACATACTTCTTAAGTGTTGTAAAGCCAAAATTAAAGCCAAACACTCCTCGATAGTGGAATAATTTCTCTGGTGCTTATTTAATTTTCTAGAGAAATAGCACACTTTATGAACTGCGCCAGTTTTAGCTTCTTTAATTAATATGCCACCAACCTATATATCACTTGCATCAAAAGACATTTAAAATGATGGGTTGAAGTCAGAGGCTCAGCTGTTATGGAAACATTTAAGCAAAATTTATGATAATATCCAGCCATTCTCTTACTGTTAGGTACAGAGATTTCAGAGAGTTTTAACCTTAGCTTCTACAGGTTTAACTTGATCTTGTCCCACAATATGTCCTAAAAATTTAACAGAAGCTCAGCAAAACTCTTTTACGGAAATTGATTGTCAAATTCGCCTCACAAAGTCGAATAAAGGATTTCTGGATAGTTTCCATTTGATTTATTTCAGATGTCACTTTGTATAATGACATCATTGACATCACACCTATTCTATACCAAATGTTACCAGTGTCATTAAGCACTGTACTTTTGAAGGAGAATCTTTTGTACCAAATGGCAACACTTTGCATTTTTAGGGGCCACTTGCAAAGGCAGACATTTCTTTAGTGCTATCCATGAATTCATGGTATTGGAAATGAGTGTGTTCTGGTGATACTGCTCACTTTTATGTAGTCAGTTCACTACAGAAAGTGTTGAATTGAAAACAAGATGACTGCTATCGCTTAACCGGCTTGAAGCAGCTGTTCTGTTTTTTAGTGTCGTTTTCATGATATTTGTGCTTGTTACCTGTGTCATTATCGTTATTGTGTTCATTATGTATTGGCTGTTAAATTCGTATGTGTTTCTTCATCTCCTTGTTTTGGAAATGAGAACAATTATACTTTTTCTAAGCTGTCTTGCTCTGCTGTTTTTGAACAAACAGCCATCATGTGATACTCGCCAGTCAAATCATTTATGCTATGATGGACCCTCATTAATTGCTTTAAATGATCACTCCTTGGCTCTCCACGCTACATTGTGCTCTAGACTAAACAAACTGGGACTACATTCATCATTACCTACATGTAGACAGAAGTGAAAAAATAAACTTTGTTTCAAAACTGGCCAGCGTAGAACAGGAAGAAGAATTCCAGTTATCTCCCTTATTTCAGCTCAACAATTTAAAAACAATTAGACCGTTAATTTAGATAACCTAATTCAAATCCCAATTAATTCTTCAACCTTTGTGTCAACTATCCAAGAAATGCCTCTGTGCATTGCATTATTCAATGCCCAGTCAGTAGGACCACTGGAAAAGCGCACAGAAATAGTTAATTTTATCAATGACCAGAAAATTGACGTATTTTTTCTGACAGAAACAAGGCTAAAAACATCAAGCGATGAGTCATTCCCCCGTAATTCTTGCGGAGGTAGAATTGCTGTCATCACAAAGAACTCCATGATAAAATGTCTTAACCACACCACAACATTCAGTTTCGACCACACATCGTTTGAACTAGTGCAAAACTACACTCATACTGGAGAAAAGGTCAGTCCATTTTTTCTGCCTATACCGCCCTCCTCCTAGTAGAAAAAACAAGCTGGCTGACTCTCTCTTTTTGGAGTGGTTTACGAATCTCCTGGACCTCGGAAATTCGATAGGTGGCAACCTGATTATTCTTGGAGATTTAAACTTTCACTTTGACCATCCCGGAAACTAATGCACATCAAAACTCATAGATTCCATTAATGTTTTCAACCTGAAAGTAGTCAGTTAACCAACCCACCCATAAACATGGTCACATTTTAGACTGGATTCTTCATAGACCTGATGATAACATTCTACGGTCCTCCCTGGTATCCCATGACTTTGCATCAAATCACCTCTGCATTATATGCCATCTTGATGTATCAGTCCTTAACCCTCCACCTTTATCTGCTACTAAGAGAAACCTCCGTATGATAAATAAAACCAAACTAATGCAAGACATCTAAGCAAACCTAACAACTTGCTTACTTCCTACCACAGAACTCGATAACTGCCTGCGTTCATTGCTTGACAAACATGCCCCAGCTACTAAGTGCAGAGTATCAATTCAAAAGTGTTCTCCATGGTATAGCAGTGTTAGGGACCAGCTTCGCACTGCTAAAAGAGACCGCCCTAAAGCTGAGAGGCTCTGGCTTTCCACCAGACTCACTATTCATAAGCAAATCTATGAAGTCGCTAAGAAGAATGTCACAAATAATAGTCCATGCGGTGAAATCAGCCCTCTACACTACTAAGATCATGGAACGTTCCAGCTGCAAATAGCTCTATGAAATTACTAACAAGCTAATGTCAAGAAACAAATCTACACCACTTCCAACTACCTTCTCTCCAGTCGACCTTCCGGACATGTTTGCAAATTTCTTCCGTGACAGTACAAACCATCAGAGATAAGCTTGACACCACAATTTCAGTTGACTCATCGTCACCATACAGTTGGGATACAGAATTTGAGCAGCAACTATTAGCAGCATTTGAACCTGTCTCTATGGATTTTGTACGTTCAATCCTGATGAAGAGTGCACCGAAGTCATGTGAACTTGATCCAATTCCAACATCACTACTGACTGAGTGCTTAGATCCAGTATTGCCTTCACTAACTGATGTTATTAATACCTCTCTCTCATCTGGGGAATTCCCATCATTTTTCAAAACTGCCATTGTAAAGCCTTTGCTGAAGAAACCAACACCAGACCATAACGATTTAAAGAACTACCGCCCAGTTTCTAATCTCCCATTCATATAAAAAATCTTAGAAAAGATTGTTCCATCCCAGCTTGTATCTCGTCTAAATTCAAACAGTCTTTTTAGCAATGTACAATCTGCATATCGCCCTTGCCACAGTACTGAAACTACTCTTCTAAAAGTAGTTAATGACATTCTCTCAGCGTTGGATAGCGGAAAGGTTACAGTCCTCACCCTCCTTGATTTGTCTGCAGCATTTGACACAATAGACCATGATATATTACTTCGCTGTCTCCAGCATGTATTTGGCATTCATGATACAGCCTTACTGTGGTTCAAGTACTACTTGGTCAACAGGACACAAGTTGTATCTGCAAATGGAATACACTCCTGCCCAGTTGATCTATGTTGTGGTGTTCCACAGGGGTCTGTTCTTGGACCTGTTCTCTTCATTCTGTACCCTCGTCCGTTCTCAAGTGTCATAGATGATCATCCAGTGTCTCACCAATTGTACACTGATGACACCCAAATATACAAATCTAGCCACCCAACTGAAGTTGATGCTACCATCCAAGGTGTAGAGAGGTGCAATTCTGATGACATGTAACAAGCTGCAGATGAATGATGATAAAACTGAGACCATTTTGATCACAACACAAAGACTTTCTCATTCCAATCCTTTACCTCAAACAATAAATATCAGCAACACCAACATTAAATTCACACAATCAGTATGAAACCTAGGTGTCACTCTGGACAGTACTCTCACATTGCACCAACATGTCATGAACATATGCAAGGCTGCATATCTTGAGCTGAGACGCATCAGTTCAATTCGCAAATATCTTTCAGTTGATGCCACTAAAACACTTATGTGTTCATTAGTACTTTCAAGTCTGGACTATTGTAACTCAATTCTGTCTGGTCCATCTCAATATCTGCTCCAGAAACTTCAAAAAGTTCAAAACACAGCTGCTCAGATCATACTTAGAGTACCACGATCAGAGCACACCTCCCCGCTGCTCTGTACCCTACACTGGCTATCCATTCGATCCAGAATCAAACACAAAATTTGTTCTTTGTGCTACATTTCACTGTCGGACTCTAGTCCAACATACCTATCTGACCTCACCCATGTGTACATACCAGCAAGATACTTATGCTCCTCTACTGACAATCGTATACTCATTATTCCCACTATGAAAACAAAGTCATATGGACAGCGTTCTTTTGCATACCAGGGACCAGCAATGTGGAATGAATTGCCCACTGAACTTGGACACAAGGACACAGTAATCACATTCAAGAGGGCTCTCAAAACTCACTTATTTCAACTGCAAGAACAAACTTAAAAGACTGAATAAAGTTTCCTACCTTAAATATTTTCTGCATGTTTTTTTAATGTTTTCTAATTTCATGGTATTTGTTTTAGTAATAATCTCATTATATGTTTTTTATCTTATAGGTGTTGTCTAAAGTTGTAAAGCACTTAGAGCTTCTAAAGATTAGGCGCTATACAAAGTCTTCATTATTATTATTATTATTATTATATGGTTTTGGTACAGGAATAAACGGTTCACTCCAGTTACTTTTGCTTGGTTCAATAAAGTCATTCTCTGACAAATATTTAATTTCCTTTTCTCGACATACCTGCTTGAGAGGATTCATTCTGTAAGGGTGTTGTTTTACAGGTCTAGAATCTAAAATTTTAGCTTTGTGATAGATTATGTTTGTACAGTTTGGAGCATCTGGGAACAAGTGCTCATAATCATATATTAGCTCTTTTAACCTGTTCTTTTCTTGATGCTGTAGATTCATAATTTTGACTGTGTGGGACAGGGACATCTAAAGTTAGTAAATTATATTGAGGGTTATTTCGATCAATATGATCCTTTAATATATATATATATATATATATATATATATATATATATATATATATATATATATATATATATATATATATATGTGGCAGAATTGTTTCTGTTTCTACCTCTCAGGAGTGTCGTTGGTAAATTTAACCTACTCTCTTTTTAGCATGTGTAGGAACAATAATACCTAGCCTGAAATGGACTTTATCAGCAGGTTGTGAAGTTCTTTCCTTTTTGGTTTTGCCATACCTTTATTTGATTTGTGAATGGATAGACTGAAAGATTGTCTTGCTACAACACAGTGAGAGAGATAATCAAAAAATTTATATCCAAATCCTCTGTTAAAAGAAGTTTCTCTTTTAAGTAATTAAATGGTCCAGTGACAGTATGTCCAAAAGATAGTTCAAAGAACTAAAACTGGCCATTTGGCAAATAAAACAAGATCAGCAATATTTGGAAACATCACTTTTCATTTCTGGCCAATAAAACATGATGTAAGATCTTGTGATAAGTTTTATTTACTCCTAAATGCCAGTCAGGGGAGTTTCTTGGCCTAATCTAAGAATTTCCTGTCTATACAACATTGGAACAACAATTTGACCACTCATCAACAGCATGTTCATGTGGTTTCCATTTTTTCATTAGGACTCCATTTTCAGAAAATAGCTAGTTGGTGCCTCTGTGACATCAGCTTTGCTAATAGCCCTCTGAAACAAATAGGAGACATTGCCTAGAAACACCCTCAATGGGCAAAGAAGTTACTGCTGCAATTGTCACAGGTCCTGAAACTAAGTCTGATGACACCTTAACACGATGAAGAGTAACATTAACAAAGCCACACTCTACTCCATGAATAAGAACACATTTACTGGAAGACTTCTCTGATAAGATGAAAGTACCTGACAATAAAAGACTCTGAAAAACTCCTGTGTACCTTAACATTTTAATAGGGATATGATTGTTAGTATCACCAATAAGTTATATAGAACCCTACAACTTTCTTCATAATAAGATCAGAGTGGGACCCATCAAGTGTACTCCCTTCAGTACATGACCTTGACCTCTTAGAAATAAAAGCATTTGGAATGGCTCTGTCTTTATTCTGTAATATCAAAATTTACCTTGATGAACACCAGGTAGTTACTCTCTAAAATGCTGTATGTACAGCTGAAAGCTGTTCCTTGATTCACAAAGTTTTATTTGTCAATAAGTCTTCCTTTCAACAGATGCTTAGAAAGAAACCACCCCAGTCTCATGCAAGTACTTACAAATTTTAATCTCTCTGCCAACCTGCACTTTGTTCATGTCTGCACCATCTGCTTCTCCTT
Source organism: Sinohyriopsis cumingii (assembly GCA_028554795.2). Taxonomy (NCBI): domain Eukaryota; kingdom Metazoa; phylum Mollusca; class Bivalvia; order Unionida; family Unionidae; genus Sinohyriopsis; species Sinohyriopsis cumingii. The sequence continues at coordinate 28,354,771 of CM068832.1, read as the reverse complement.
GTGCAGTTTTGGGGCCTGAAAATTATGTCAGTTTAAAGTCCAGATTCAATTTTATTTATGCGTGGGCTGGCCATATGTATGCAGCACTAGCCTGTCAGACTTTTAACATTTCTTATTTGTTCCTATAAATTGAAGGAAATGTGTTTTTTAATCTTTTAAATATCTTAAAAGAGTGATAAAGGTGCTTTGATGCAACTGGACATTGAATCATAGTGTAATACTGGTGTTGTTAAATATCACTGGAAATCAGCAAATTTAGTACACAATATGCTGACTACCAATCTAGGCTAGATCTTTGTAAGTCAAATGTTTGTCTGTTCTACACCATAGCTAAAACTAAGTATCAGTAGTATTAGATTACCATTAGATTACCATATGTTCCAGAGGCTAAGAGTTTGTTTAAGTATGGATGATCGTATCAATACAGGATATGCATTAAAAACACCTCTTTACAATGCAACTTGGTTCTTATTGAAATTAATGTTGATCTGATCTAAATTGGCTGCAGCGGGGTCAACTGAAAAATAATTCTTATTTGTATTTAAAGCGTTTTACTAATGTAGATAATATAGGACTATAGGTTTAGATTCTGCTTAGAGTTTTAAAAATTAATTACACTCTTTGGGTGAGACAAGATGATTTAATACAGGATAATCTTTGAAATTATTGAAATCACATTTGTAAACTATATTTTACGTTGCAGGAAATACAAAGATGTATTCATATGCATGAACAATAACAGTTCTAGAGTTTCCCCATAATCTAGGACTCAAGCCCAACTGATATCTTTGAAACTTTTTTGATCCCTACCATAAACCATGAACATGTATATATATACTATATGCTATCTAATTCTGTATAATCAGAATCTGAAAAACTGAAAGTACTTGATGGTATCACATGAGCTACCCCCACCCCACTTGGTACTCACAAAAAGTTAATGTGATAGCATCAAAGCTAGTGGATTATTCAAATTATACAGTTTCTGCATTCCTACAACAAAAAGTCCAATAGTGTTTTCATCAATGTTTATAAGTACATAACGACCCACAAGTTATGTGGTCATCACAGGTTATATATGAGTTTCATATTGTCTTCATCCAGTTTGAATGATAAAAATTATTTAAAATAGTTCAGTGTACAAAACTGATAAATTGCAGCATCACTGTCACTTGTATTAACTGATATCTTCAGAATGTAAAATTCAGATTCCTGACACTGACACCAGAAATAGGATGGCATATCCATGCAAGCTTTGCGCTGCAAATAAAACAACATATTTTTAAAGTCTGAACAGCACTGAGTTAGCTATTAATAAGCAACTTATAATAAATAGTCACAAAAATTAATCACAATAAATGTCCATTTTAAAGGTAGATATTAATAAAATCATAATTCAGTATAGTATGTTGAATGGATTACCATGTCATCTCATATATATATATATATATATATATATATATATATATATATATATATATGCATGTTTGTGTGTGTGTGTGTGTGTGTGTGTGAAATCAACTGAGTAAACTTTACATATTATGTGTCATGTGGCCCTCTGAACTCGCATGACAATTGAGATGATGCAGCTGTAACAGCCAACATACTATTCTAATGTGTTTGCATTATCATAAATTATTAGCCACCTAAAACAATGGCTGACTTAAAAAATATGACACTTCACAAAGATTTGTTTTAGCAAAAATTTGGGCAAATTATTCATTGTATTCTTGTTGGATTTTTATGTTATTGTTGGAATCCCTAGTAACATATTGGTTTCTTGAATACTTTACACATCCTTTCTAAAACCACTTTGCCAGTGTGGAGTTGCCATCATAACTAGAAAACATTTTGTGCCATTCAGCTATGGTTAAAAGCTCTTACATTTGTTTGGTTTGTTTAGCTACCACATGGAAAACCATTTTTTGATTGCCAAATACTATTTCATTTTGCTTTCAAACTAAATGAAAGCAACCAGAGTGATTTTATGCACACTTATGTGTCTTATTTAAAACCCTTTTTTATTTTAAAGGTTTGAGCACAATTACTTTTAAAACAAGTCTAAAAAACAAAATAAATGCATTTGATAAAAGGGCATTACAACAGCTAAATCTAACAGGACTATATTAATCATTATTTCATTCCGGTAGTAAAAGCATCTTAGCCTTTGAATGAGGCATGAATAGATTTTAATGATATTAATATTTGATTGAAATGAGAGGTTGCTATTATTTGTAATATAAAAATAGGCTCTTTATGTACCAGGTGATGGACTATACTGAGGTGGAGAGTCTAAATGAGTCCCTTCCAGTGAAAATTGAAAGCAAGGAGGAATTGGATCTATTCCTGAAATTTGAACATGAGTTGGGAAATGTGATCTTTTTCGGGTACCAAAAATATCTTTTTCTCTGTCAGTTTTAGGTTCTCAAGATAAGGCTTATTAATGGTCTTATTGACACTTTGAAATTAACCAAAAATCCATAAACATTTTCATACCATATGATAAGAAATTTGACAGCAAACATGTATATCCAGGTTAATGTATATGATAATGGAAATAACCTAAATCGAAACAGGATTTGTTTTTGTAAGAATATTTATTTTGATTGTCATATTTCTCAATGGGCTTAAAAAAATTCAGAATACTACTAATTTATTATTTTATTTGTGTTTTTGTGTATTTTCTCTTTTTTAACCAATAATTAACATGCCATTTATAATGTAAAGTCATGTAAAAATTGCATCAAATACTAATTGAGGGACATTCAAAATATTGCACTTTAAGCCTCGAGTTTTGTAATTCAGAATTTTCCATCTTTCTAGTACCAGTTATTGTTTGTGTTTATTATTATTATTATTATTATTATTATTATTCAGCTTTTATATTGCTACAAGTAGTCCTTTTACCTCATATTTGAAAATGATTACCAACTGATATCAATGCCTTAGTATCCTTTGATATACAGAACACAGGAACTAGGAACCAAAGTCATCCTAGATCCACAGTGGCTTATACAAGGACTGAAGATCTGGATCACATCCGATGAGGTCATCAAGAAACATCCTGACTTGCATGATGATTGGTACCGATTTAAGGATACAGGTCAACTCACAAAAAGACTAATGGGTATTTTTGCAATTTATATGCTTTCTTATGTATCTAAGAAATAGATCTAGGACTCAACCTGCCTTAAAGACCAGCTATGCAGAAACTCTTCAGTATGTACACTTTTAATGCATTTTATTGATTGCTGGTACAGTATATTTTGATAGTCACAAAATTACTGACTGCATTACTTTTCTTTCATTCTGTGTGATAAAATTGCAGAATAAGCTACAATTCTGTAATGCAGATGTACATGTATATTGATGTCAGAGTTATTGTAATGGGACTCCCCTGGCATTGTTGGCATTGTCAGTATCATCTGCAGTCAGGTTAATTGTATAAATGTTTTGTTTTATGCTTTATGCATTAGATCTTCAAGGAACATAAGGTATTCCTTGCATCATTTAGAACTAATCCAGAAAAATGTAGGTCATATTACTCTACCTTTTTACACAATGGCTTAATTATCAACAGTTAACTGAAGCATACATGTTTTTTAATAAACGAATTCCAGTTGCAGGCATTATATGTAAATGGAACTTGGCCAGAGTACATATTTCATAATTATGAATTACTGAAGAGGAATATGGGTCACCATTACCTACTTTTCTTATTATGCATTAATAAATGTTGTTTACCTATTATCCCAAGTTTAAATGTCATGTTCTACTGATAAATCTCCAGCTCTAAGTAAGGCAGTGTTTTTATTGTCATTCCCTGGATTGTCAGTCTGACAGCATTGGGCAGTGCTTTCCCATCATAAAAGTGGCTGATGAGAATCAAAAAGCATACAATTGACTGTTAAGAACATAAGCTCACACAACAGTTTGTCTCTCCTAAAGCCCTTCATTGCTAAAGTCCTTCATGGTCTGGCTGAAGAGATAGAATGTGTAAAGAAAACCTCAGGTTAGGCCAACTATTTTTTTAAAATATAAATGTTTAAATCACTCTGATAATCAGCTTTGCTCAAAGCAGTTTGTGGAAATACCCATCAGGATACCTCTGCTCAAATCTTTCTGACATAGCTGTGTTGTGCAATCTAGGTATTTAGAGTGAGATTGAAATGGTTGAAAATCTCAGATTTTAGAACATCTCTCAAGTGAAACAAATCAACATTTGCTGAAATGATAAATTAGTTTTCACCAACCACTTTGCCTGTATCTATCAAAACCAGTTTCTGAAGCATCCCATATCCATTGCAGTGGTTTAACTGCCAGTAGACCCTTTCATCCCGTATCCATTGTAGTGATTTAACTGTCAGTAGACCCTTTCATCCCATATCCATTGCAGTGATTTAACTGTCAGTAGACCCTTTCATCCCATATCCATTGTAGTGATTTAACTGTCAGTAGACCCTTTCATCCCATATCCAATGTAGTGATTTATCTGTCAGTAGACCCTTTCATCCCATATCCATTGTAGCAAAATAACTGCCAGAAATAGGGTCACCTAAAAGGTGTTTGTAGGAGGAAACAATTATTGGCATACAAATTCATCCTCATACAGAACCAGCAAAAGTCAGTTATGCCAAAACTGCACCATTTTCATTTTCAAAGTATACACCTTGGTTATTAAAACCACTAAAAGTGACATTCTTGTGTTTCTGAGTCAATCCAATAAAATGAGAGCCCCTTTTCGTAGCCATGCATCTCTGTAGACAACTATCATTGCAACATCCCACGACACCATCTTGGGGTAGTTACCAGATAAAACATCCATTTTTACTGCATACATTTTAGCTATACTAAAAATTTTGAGGTACACAGAAACATCATAAAAATCCAATTTCATAATATGTGGATCCACTTTCAATTCCAAGCCTGACATTTACCAACCTCTTATTAAGTTGGATCTTACAGAGCATGATATGCTCATAAAATCAAGAAACATTATTCTGTATTCTTGGCTACCTATAGTAGTCACATTAGTATTAATGGGATTTAAGACAAAACTGCCCAGCAGCCACTCATTGCCTTGGTCTTGGCCCAGTTTACTTTCTTTCACCTCACAAAAACAAAACTGATTTTAATTGGATGTCAACCAAATTTGGTATCAGGCCTAATATTAATGAGACGTCCACTCAGGTCAGCATTATATCATTTACCTGCTCATTATTATCGTACCCACACAATTTTTCTTCTGCACAACGCCTTCTTTATCACACTTAAAATAGATTTATTAGGCAGCTTGATATGAATGAAACCCTATCAAAGGTTCATTGTCAGTGATACTTGTTCAGCATGCAACATCAACAGAATGCTTTACTTTGGACTTTTCCTTTTATAGGAGAAAACTCAATAATACATATTGGATTTCACCCAGAGTTTGTGTTGATTACACATTGGCTTTGTTGCAATTTTGTGCATGTCATCTCTATGATAATTGAACAGAGTTATGGCTACAGATTGTTGGATGTGCAAATGTATGTTTCCACTGATGATAATCCCTTAATTATTTTTTAATTTTATACAAATTTCTGTATTGATATAACTAAAATGAAATTTGATTATAAGCTTTCATTGACACCATTTAGTGAAATTATGTCCGCTGGATTTTATATGAAGCTTTCTATTTTGAAGAAACTTTGCCTGTGTTTGACTGTCAGTGTCATGCATCATCAGTAGTCTATTCTCTTGCAGATGTACCTTATCTCATTTTAAAATCAGCATACGTTCAGGAATGGAAGAAGTAATTCACATTTGGTAGATGTTTTCATTGATGGATAAAAATGACTAGATCAAATATGTCAGTCTTGTAGGTCAAACTTCATCTCACATCTCGATGTTTAACATCAAATAATCTTGACACATTAAAAGGACAATGTTTGTGCATGCAAAACCTCATTCACAATATCATTAAGGTATTACAGTATAGGGAACAGCATCATGTTTCTCTGACTTTGTTTCATGTTTTTACATTATCGTTATTAGTATTATTATTGGAAAAGGAATGATGTTCTTAATAGTGCCTAGAGTCCTGGTTTGTTGAGTTAGGTATTTCACTGTTGGGCCTAATATATGCAGTTGCATTATTCATTTAGAGTTCTTCATTATCTTCATTGTCTGGGGGTAGAGGTTAACAAAAAGGTGAGGATTATATTATTCTGTCCATCAATTCATGCATGCTTTTATGCATTTGTAATGTTGCACAACTCCTGCAGCACAATCTGAGATGTCAACTTCAGACTTCGGAATATAATCAGGGCTAGTCCACAGGTGATCATAACAGGTTCAGAATTAGGATCCATCTCCTGGCAATAGAAGTTGTGTTTGTGGGAAAACTTAAATATGCGTGCAAAATGATGGAGGAGCTAGCGATAACTGTAAAAAAAACATGGGGATGATGCATTTTTTCTGCAGACTTCCAGTGTGAGTTCCAGCATGTATGTAACATTTCTGGCTGCTCCTTACTTTTTTCCTTGAGACTCTCATACACTCAGGCAACATCTTGATATGCCAGAGATACATTTTAAGATATTTTTCTTTCAGATATGCTTTGGTCAAAGCACTTAGAGTTTGATCAACACAAGCAGCATCTCCTAGATGTGATGGAGAAGCTTAACATTATTGCGAGGCCCTTTGTGAAGAAGTCGGACGAGGTGTGTTTAACTGTATTATATTTTTGACCTCTATTCCTTTTAAAAGTAGATCCTAAGAAAGTAGAAGATCCAGACTCTACATTTAACATTAAATCTATTTGCTGTAATTAATTAGAGGCATATTAAACTAAAGGAAAATATTATGCAATGATACAATACTTATATTCAGAGGTGTAAAGGTATGTCTGAGAGTCATCTGTCATTGTATCCTTACCAATTTTAATTTCCCTAGACTGTAAGGCTATGGTAGTTTTTGACATGGACCTGCATCCATTGTGCATCATGTGTAGTCCATATGGTCCACTTTCATTAGTGCCACTCTTGTGTCCACATTTCTGATCTAATTTGAACCAAACCTGGAAAATGTGTTTATATAAACAAACTCCTGGATCAGGTCAATAATGAGTGAGATCAATGCATATTAATGAGGTGTTCTTATACCTAGTTTGCTAACCTTGTTACTTCCCCAGAGGCCATATGTCTGATCTGAATTTGATCAGCTTTGGAATACTTCCTTATATCATCTCAGAGGAATTGAATAATGAGTGAGATCCATCAAGTGATCTTGCACCTAATTCAGACATGATTTTTCTCCATTTTAAAGTGGAATTCCACTTTTCTCCTGACTTGAATCTGATTTTTCTTGATATAGTCCATTTATTTTTACCATCTCCGATCCGTTTTTTTTTTAAAACTGTCTGTTCAGTCCCATTCTACAACGACCCTGGTAGTGTATTCCATATATTAGTTAGCCCATGACTCTCATAAAGAGTATTCTGATTGGTCAAAAGTTTAAATTCATCAAATGAATCTTCGTGTATGGAAACTGATGGCAATGGAAAGAAGAAGCGTGCTTGCAAAAAATGACATACAAATTGTTGAGAAAGACCATGACATGAGAAGTTTAGATTAAGGTTTAAAAAATGTATGGAAATGGGAATGGCTGGAGCAAAAAGTCTACGGAAATTTAGTTGGTCAGTTTATAAGAAATGTGAACGCTAGAGGACTGGCATTTTGTGACCTCTGCTCTATGGTAATAGTGGTCTGAAGCATTTTGGAACAGCACCTACAAAAGAAGCTGCATATGAAAAAATTGAAGCTCAGAAGGCATCTGGAAAAAGTGCAGTTAATTACTATAAGAAGAAAGATTTCTTACATGAGAGAACAGATGTAGCTGTCTGTCAGAATATGCGCACTGCCCGTCGCCAATACAAGCACCAGCCTGAAAGGAAAAAGGCTGTCATTGAGAATGAAAAGAAACAATTGCACATTGAGCCAAAAAAGTCAGTCAAAAAGGAAGGCTAAAGAAATCTTTGCCAAAGCTGCAAAAAGAGCTCGACTGGCATATCAGCAGGTTGTGTCCATTGAAGAAAAAAACAAGCGAATGTATGGGATTATTTGTATATAGTTTATGTTCTTGTGTGTTTATTTTACAGATTTGTTATTAAAAGAGAGAAGTATAATATTTTTGCTGCAAAAATTTAGAAATTATTGTAACTTCATTACGATGTGAACACTGACATGCACATGAAATAACTTACGCATTGGACTTAATTTGAATTTCCACTAAAGTTTATTCAGAACTTTAATCATGAGAAATTGTGTCTATAATTCTAGGATTATTTGGAAATTAATTTGCAATACCAGCAGTTCCTTTTTTTTAATACATTTTCTCTTTGTATGCTAGAGAAATTATTTGTCGAATTTTACAGAGCTGGTTGCTTCTCACTCATTTCTCTTACGTGTTTTAAGACCACAGAGTCATAATAGAAAATTAAGCACTAATACTTTGGATATGAATTTCTCCAAACTATTTTTAAAAACCTTGGGGGTTTTGGGGTTGTTTTGTTTGCTTTCTGTAACTGCATTTGTTGTTCTTCTTTCTGAAGCTCAAGCTTTCCTAACTCAGTTTCATTCTTGTATTTTAATTTCAAGTTATAGCTGGATGGAGACTCACTAATCAAATTCAAAGAACTTTAATCCAAAACATTCTTTTCTACCAAATAATGGACCAAAATATATTTGTCTTGCTTCATTAAAGAAGTCTTTGTCTCAAAAAGATCCTATTTTCTGGCAAGCTGAAGCAATTCATTCTTTTTCAAGGAGTCTAACTATTCCTGGTTAGGATTTGAAATAAAGATTTCCATTTAATATAACATGGTGAAAGCTTGTTAGTTTCAGTAAAAATTTCTAAGATGTTAAATAATACCTAGGACATAGAACATTCCAAAACAGGGTGAATTTAAATTTCAAATATAATGTTTTCTGAAATATTAGAGAAATTATTTTCCCAGATGAGCTGCCAATTAAAGTAAGTAATATAAAAAATAATTTATTTCCCTTGGTTACAAGATGAAAATGTAAAAAAAGAGAAAATAGGGTATTGCAAAATAAATCCCAAATAATCCTAGAATTACAGACACAAGTCCTACTACTTTTTGGGATATCAAAATTATATCTAATGCTAGAAGTGTTGATGTACCAGTGGTGGCCTGTGTAGTAGTGATGTGCCAACAGTCTTGTGTTGGATCACAATAATCCAATCCAAGAATATATCCTTATTTGAAATTTCACTATAAATAAAAGTCTCAATTTCGAAGAATTGTATTTTTTGAAGAGCACTTTGTATTTCCATTGAATAAATAATAATGATAAATAATTTGAATAAACAAATTCTAGCCCAAATGAATTTCTGGACATGACAATAATACAACTGATTCTGATAAGATCTTAGAACACAAGTGAATAATTTATAGAAAAACAAGATTATATAGTCCTTTACTTGACCTCAGGTCACAATAATCATTTTCCAATAAAAAACTATTACCTAACAATTGTTTAACAAATTTCCATAATAAAATCAATGAAATTGATTCATATCAGACTCAGTATCAAAATAAAATATGTAATTACTTTGACTAAAAACATCATCATAAATTATTTTGCTTTTCTGATCACATGCATTCTTGTAAAAGATGTTAGATATTATTATGTCAAGCAAATTAAGATTTTTATATTAATTTTGTACTCAAAATTCAGGATGACTACTGTTGGGTCCCCTGCATGGTCCAGACAAGTGCTGCTGAATATCTGAAAATACATCCAAAAAGAGAAGATGTGACCAAGACACCAACACTTTGCTTTGTGTCTGAGATACAATTCATCCATGTTGGTGTGTTCCATCGCCTGCTTGCATCATTTTTGTCAAAATGGCAGCCAATCAAGATGGGAGAGAAATATCTCCTCTTTAATGGGATTTGTGAGTTTGAACTTGATGAATGCCACAACCTCATATTGTCACTGAACGATTACATTATCCAGGCTACAGTGATCAGATTTAGCACAAAAGGAGATGATCCTGAGATTTCTGTTTGTATCAACATCCGTGAATACATGCTGACAGCTCTAAAAGAGATTGCAGATTGCCTATGTCCAAGTTGTAGTTTTGAGATTTGTATCCAGTGTAACAAGTCTCCAATACAGAGCAATGAAGGGCTACACAAAATCACAGACCTACGAAAGATGAAAGAAATGAGATGCAGTTCACACAAGGATGGTCCTCTTCACTGTGTTGATTCAGGTCAACTCCTTCGGTTCTGGGAGGTAACATGTCTATTTAATGCTCATTTGCTGTACTAGAAATATTTTAAAATCTCTATGTAGTACCTTTATTCTGTCATTAAAGGTCTCACATTGAAATGCTGTCGTTAACGGTAAAGGACCCACATTAACATGCTATCATTTAGGGCCATGCATTAACATGCTGTCATTAAGGCCCCATATTGAAATGCTGTCATTAAGGTTCCACATTAACATACTGTCACTATGAGCCCTATATTGAAATGCTGTCCTTAAGAGCCCACGTTGAAATGTGGTCATTAAGGGACCCATATCGAAATGGTGTCCTTAAGGTCCCACTAATATGCAGTCATTAAGGCTCCACATTGACATACTATCACTAAAGGCACCATGTTGTAACAGGACTGACCTGAATGGATGCTTGGATTAAATAACACGCCACAAAGTGATGAAAGATGGAAGTTTATGAAATGAATTAATAAGATGTTGTTGTTGTAGGGTTTAATGCCATTTTTCAGCACACGATAGGCTATACATGGCGGCCAGTATTAATGGTGGAGGAAATACCCGGGAAAACCCCGGAAAGAACCACTGACCCACAAGAAGCTACTGTCAAACTTTCTCACATACCACATTGGCTGAATCTGAGACTCTAACCCATGCAGGCAGAGGTGAGATGGCAGTGATCCATAATGGAGAGCACTTTAGGCCACTCGGGGCCCCTAATAGTATTTTTATACTTTACAAATACAGTGTGATTCTTTCACGCTCTAAACATATGACTCATTCAGTTACTTGACACAAACATTCAAAAATGGAAAACAAAAATATGATTCACATTCAAAATGAAGGTAAGATTCATGCAGTCTCATGTAACGAAAGTAAGATTCAAATAATCTCATGTAATGAAAGGAAGATTCAAATAATCTCATGTAATGAAAGGAAGATTCAAATAATCTCATGTAATGAAAGTGAAATTCAAACAATCTCATGTAATGAAAGTGAGAGTCAAATAATCTCGTGTAATGAAAGTAAGATTCAAATAATCTCATGTAATGAAAGGAAGATTCAAATAATCTCATGTAATGAAAGTGAAATTCAAACAATCTCATGTAATGAAAGTGAGAGTCAAATAATCTCGTGTAATGAAAGTAAGATTCAAATAATCTCATGTAATGAAAGTAACTCAGTTGTACTCAGTTGAAACATCATCAGTTGAAACAAATATGCTCAATTTTAATCAACATAGCAATTGTACCAAGCATATGACTCATGACTCAGTCATTTGTACAGTCCGTAGATTCATAACATATTACTCATATAAATACTTGTAAAAACTTGTTAAAGAAACATTTTGACCTGGTTCACGTGTCCATTGTCAAACACCACAGTTCTCCTGAATTCATTTATTGGCCACACACATCCTTCATTGATCCACCATGTGCACAAGTTTACAAATCAGCAGTTCATCCTTGTATGGCCTTGATGGTCACACCTGGTTCCATCCCCATACAAACATACAGATGGCCAGACAGACAGCCTGATATACCTGCACACACATATACACTGACAGCCCTATAGCTGTAGAACAAAAATGGAGAATGTACACTCCTTGAGAAGATCCAATGTGTCAATTAGAAAAGAAACTTGCCTTAAATCTATAGGACAATGAGTATTAGTAATGGTAAAATACCTGTGCATACCATGCTTTTCGTATCTCTCGACGCAAGCGATCTACAATGAGAATCATGCTAGTTAACTTAACTAGAAAAACAATTAACCACCCAAGGTAATGTTGTAGGCATGTACGACGAAACTGATCAAATTGTTCTAAGGTGAAACCAAGTTATTTCATTTCTTATTCTGTGACACATGTTGAAATACTGTCCTTAAGGGCCTCACATGAAAATGCTGTCATTAAGGCCCCACTTTAAAAAGATGCTGTCATTAAGGGCCTTCATTGAGATACTGTCCTTAAAGCCTCACATTGAAATGATGTCATTAAGGTAGTGTTCCCATGATCATAGAAATCCTGAAACAGTTTGTCAATTACAGAAAGATTTTTCATGAGCATTGAAAAATTTTGAAATTTTCCTAAGCCTTTCATTAAAATGCTTCATGTAAGGCCCTACATTTAAATGATGTCATTAAGGTACCCTACATTGAAATGCTGACATTGAAAACTGACATTGAAATGCTGTCACAAAGGCCTCGCATTGAAATGCTGTCATTAAGAGAACACATTGACATGCTGTCAATAAGGCACCACATTGAAATGCTGTCATCAAGAACCCACATTGAAATGCTGTCAATCAGGGCCTTCTCATTGAAATGCTGTCATTAAAGCCCATATTGAAATGCTGTCATTAGGAGCCCACATTGAAATGCTGTCAGTAAACCACCACATTGAAATGCTGTCATGAGGCACCATATTAAAATGCTGTCGCTAAGGCACCACATTGTAACGCTGTCACTGAGGCACCACGTTGAAATGCTGTCAATAAGGGCCTCCTCATTGAAATGATTTTGTTAAGAGCCCACATTGAAATGTTGTCAGTTAGACACCACATTGAAATGCTGTCAGTAAGGGCCCACATTTAAATGCTGCTATCAAGTGCCCACATTGAAATGCTGTCAATAAGGCACCACAATGAAATGCTGACATGAAGAACCCACATTAAAATGCTGTCAATCAGGGCCTTCTCATTGAAATGCTGCCATTAAGAGCCCACATTGAAATGCTGTCAGTAAGGCACTACATTGAAATGCTGCCATTAAGAGCCCACATTGAAATGCTGTCATTAAGAGCCCACATTGAAATGCTGTCAATATGGGCCTTCTCATTGAAATGCTGTCATTAAGGCACCATATTGAACTGCTGTTATTAAGGCACCACATTGAAATGCTGGATCCCTATAGTAATCACCTTTTCCATCCATCCAGCTGTCTTTCAGAACATGCATGCCCAGTCATGCCCTGTCACATGCAAACACCATTTTAAACTGAAACAGACATACATGATTATGCTTTGCAATATGCAAATTCCTAAATATGCATACATGGAGAAAAGGGGGAGTCTTTTCAAATACTAATAAAATATAGTCTCTTTAAAAGAATACAGGGAATGTTTTTTTCAAAGATTATTGATGCTTACAGCAAAGTATCAGCAATATTAAGTAGCAAGTGTTTTTTTTGCAACTTATCTTCAGGAAAATGCACAGCTGCCATGGTATTTCATCCAGTCATGTAAAAATGAACTTGCAGGGGAGGTAACTGTCTATTATGGGTCAGCATTTGTCTTCAAGAAATTTATTAAAATTAAATAAATAAGACAAAATAAAGAATTGCCATATTGCCATCATTGATTAAGTAACGTTCATAAGAAGATAAGTTGCAATGCAAGAGATATTAATACTGACCAAATTATAGCTTCTTGTGACATTTGTTTAAATTATGCTAAGGTCAGAACAGTTCATTTCAATGTATCTGTCATTATTTTATTTTCACATCTATTTAAAGTTACAGCAGAATAGCAAGACTATTAGGGCCAGATACCATGTTAATTATATCATTTTTTTTAATTAGGAAAAGTCAGTTACCTAAGTCATGTGCAGTTGCAACCCTCCATGCACATTTCAAACATAAATAAGTTTTAGAAACCCACTACCACTGTTTAGAAAGTTGGCATATATGCCATCTATTCCCACTTCTTGTAACTATACTCTGCAACTATTACACGTAGTTTGATACCATTTGGTTACTGACTTCCTTGCATAAAGGCTTTGTCTTCTCAAGTCCAGTTGTTATTGATTTGTGCCCTTTCTCCATTGACTTGAAATATTTACAACAGCCCATCCTTGTATGAAGCATAGCTCAGAAAGCATTGAATAAATTCTGATGCAATCTGGTGTGAGCATTTTCTCTTAGACGTAGATATGACTTTCATGGACTTTGTTTTGTTTAACAGAGATTAAATCCTTGATTGACCATCCTGCTGAGTTTGGTTTCTTCAGCAAACTTTACCAAGGTGTATAAGAATTCAGGCGCAGGCAATATTTGATATCAGGCTGTCAGTCTGGCTGTCTGTGTGTCTGTATGGGGATGGAAGCAGGTGTGACCATCAAGGCCATATAAAGCTGCATTCTGAGACTTTGCTATGGACCTGCATCAAGTTACATGAGTCCTATAGTAATCATATTTTCAGTAAATCCTTCTGTCTTTCTATTCTCACTTTGTAATCAACCATAGTTTTAGCTCTAATGTCATAGACTAGAAGAGCTTATGAGATGGTCTCTTGTCCATGATCCATCATCGATCTGGTGTCTGTCATCCTTCTGACCTTTACCGCAAGATTTTTATCACTACTCCTCCAAAACTTATTGGAGGCTCGACATTAAACTTTACACATACATTTCATCCCATGGTCTAGTTGGTCCTAAATGAAAATGGTGCTGTTTGGAAATTCAATATAGCCACCACATTGGACATCTTTGAAATCCTATCACTATTCCTCATTAAATTGCCATATTGACATGGGGTTTTCACTAAACGACTTCTTATTATGTCTAGTTGGTCCGAAATAAAAATGGCAATTTTCTGATGTCCAATATGGTCACCACAAGGGCCATCTTGAAATTCTTGTTACTGCTAATCTTCTTTGAATGAAAAGTAATATTTTCATGGGCATTGACTTCTTGTGTCAAATTTGTCCTAAATAATAATGATACTAATCTTAAGGCTAGTATATCAACACAAGAGAGGACATCTTGAATATTTTATTATCACTACTTCTCATGAATGGAAAGTCATATTGATGTCAAGTTTTCACCAGAAGGCTTATTATGTTTGGTCAGAAATGGAAATGGTATTGATCTGATGTCAAATATGTAACAATAGTGACCATGTTAAAAACCTCTTCATCATTATTCCTCCTGGAGAGAGAGAACACAGTGGTTTTGCTTTCTATACTTAAAACTTACTCATTAAGGACACACGGTACTAATTATACAGAAGAACTGTGAAACAGTCTAGAAATGGGTGAAGAAATAATAGAGTATTTATGGGTTTGGTGGTCCATAATTGGTTAATATTTAAAATTAAAATTTTGGTAAAAATATCTTTTGTGAGCTTATCCTATATTTAATTTTTTAACAATATAGACAAATTTCTACTGATGCAATTTTAGCATTCTTACAGGCTTGACTCAGGAGTACTCAATAATGAAAGTAGCACCTGATTCATTTGGTGCAGAATCAATAATATGTGTTTCATGCAAAAGCATGTAAACAAAATGCCACGGGTCATATGGTGTTCTCCACACATAAGCTTGCACAAAGGTTAGATGTGCATGGAGAATTATAGGTCTCATCATCAGCACCCAGAAATTTTAAGTTATTGAATTTTGAATATGATGGTGTTTCCATATGTTTACTATTGGAGTTGAATTAGTACCATGTGTCCTATAATCAGCTGACTTCAAAACACATGTTGATCTTGCCCACTGAAACCCAAAGTGTAAGTTTTCATGACACTCCTGCTAGAAACTCTTTCTTTGTTACCATTTCTTGGACATAAAAAAGAATTTTTAGTGGTGAAAACATAGGGTAAAAAAAGTATTTAATTTGTTGATTCTATCACCTGCCTATACAATTTGCATATGCACGTGTGTGTGTGTGTGTGGTTTTGATTTGTTTCATCCATCACACATTACTGTCTCTCTCTCATATACAGTTACATCAATATAATGCTACAGAAATGGTAGCTTCATTAATTGTTTATGGATATATATTAATGGTTCACTAGGCCAATTGTCATGTTTCTGCATTTGCTATGTGCAGTATGTCCTGTGTTCATCAGCAGTTGCTATTTTAAATTTCTTAAAAACACAGGACTATTTGCACAGAGCATGAAAGACTCCATTACAAAATAATAGAAAAACATTTAAACAACTTCATCACAAAAACAACAGACTAAAATTGGACCAGACTTGGTGGACAGTATCTTAACATGTAAACCTTTAAAGTTTTGTTCAAATGATACCAATTTATTCTCCAAAATGTAGGGCCATCATTAATAAACACAGAAAATCACAAAACAGATCTAATTAAGTTTGATATAAAGCATGCATGCATATAGGTCTGTACAATTTATACAAGTGTTGATAATCTCTCATCAGATTGTACTCCAAAAGAAAGCAGTTTGAATATTAAGGAAGGGAAATTACCTATGACCTTTGAATTCATCTCTATGGTGTGAGTTTACTAATTTTAAATTTCAGAAGAGAGTCAGATAATCATAGTGATACCACCCAGTTTGGTTAGTTTTAGGCTGTTATGTATTGGGCTAGATCTGCAAATGAAAGAGATTGTTATTAAATAATATGTGTTGAAAATAGCACTTGACTATGCTTCAACAGTCAGTGAAATACCCAATCTTGAAAATTGTTGATGTTGCTCTTTCAACTTTTTAATTAAAAACAATTCAAGAAATTATTCCATTTCAGTAGACTGAAACTATTAACTTTTAACTTAGATGTAAATGAAATTGACTAATGAGGCACTCAGTGGAAGTTAATGTATTATACAAAAATCCAAAAAAGATGTATCCAAGGATGGATTCTTCATTTTTGTCACAGACATGACACTGTATGACACAATGTTTGAAATGCCTTCATATTATCACATCCTCCTGTAGAATCTAGAGATAGCTCTTTTCTGGTATGTATATTTGCTTATAATGGTATAGTGACAGACATGCATTAAATATTATATCCAGATATATTTTTAAAGCTAATCCTTTCACTTTCTTTTACTTCTTTCAGAGAGAGGATCAGTGCAGTAAGTACAGTTTAGCTCTACTGGTCATACATCAAATGAGCTTATTTGATGGCCTGTCTTACAGTGTATGTTTAGCGCAAGGTTCTTATCGCTAATCCTGTTCAAAAGTGATGACTGAAAGGATGTGGAGGCATACCCTTCCATTTGCTGGGGGGACCTAGTCACTTCTGGTCCCTGACCGGTTTAATTACTGTTGTAACTCTCCAGAGGGAATTAATCTGGTTGATTCATTTGTTCAGCTAATCACTTTATCTTATCAGTGAGAAGTTTATGTACCCCTTTGTTTCTGGTGGGACCAGTATTGCCAAATGTTAGGTCATGTGACAGTTGTGTTGATGAAACATTCTTGCAGCATCTAGTAGCAATATTGATTAGAAACATAGAGAATTTTATTGAATTTACCATTTACATGCGCTGCATCTGGTAAGGACCAGCATCTCTGTTTAGATGGGAGTTCAGGCATTTTTAACGTTTTATTGCTACTCCCCCTAGTCTGAAGGGAATGAAACTTTACATATATATATTATTCCAGAGATGGTCCTAAATCAAATCAGCATCATCAGATATCGTTCTTGAAAACCTTATCACCAATGCTTTTAAGCAGATGGTGAAATGACATAGGGCTGTATGAAAAGATGTTTTGATGTAGTGTTTCCTAAATAAAAATAGTACCAGTCTAACATTAATTATGGCTGCCATGAAATTTGTATATTGCTACTTTTCCTAAATGAATGATATTTGTATCAAAAGAGGGTTTTTATTAAAAGACTTTATCTAGTAGATCTCACATGAAATTAGTGTCCTTCATATAATCAATCACTACTCCTGGAATCAGAACACAATTAATTTTACTATATATTTTCTGCATTTGTTTCTCAGTACTGAACTTTCCAGTTCTTGTCATAGGTTCACTGACATTTCTTGAGGGGCTAGACTGTAAACAGATCAATGTGCAATGGAACAGATTTCACTTCCAGATCATCACCATGGTCTTATTAGTCACCGTGCACTGTCGGCGAAACACACACGCAGAACCAATCCATAAGCTTATATTCTACAGAATAAATAATTACCTTTAAATCCATACAAAGAATGCCTAAATCTAACTCTTGTATCACCACCAAAAGTGGAAAAGAAACAAATGCTCAAATATAGATTGGGACAACACAGAACTGAGGGGGCGCTCACCACTTATTATGTACTTTTGAGAGAGTGACGTATGTAAGGTGAAGTTGTTTGCATTTAAAACATGCACAATGGAGAGAATGGTGGCATACCTCTATGCTACATTAATGTAATGTGGATGATATTTCTTTGGATATTGTAATTTTAGAAATTGTACAAGATTTATACACTGCTAACTAAAATGAATGCTCCCTTGTGCTAAAAAATCAGCCTGAATTAGTCTAAAGTACACTATCCATAGCAGCTATTAAAATAGAGAAAGTGAATTTTGCCAGACTAGACAATACCAGCTTATGAAAGTGCAATGAATGAATTACCAAATATATAAAATGTAAAAAAAAGTATTCTGCGTTTTTTTTTATACAATTAACCTCTGAAGTTCAGGAAGTGAAAATGACCAAGTGGAGCTAGCACTTTTTTGAAAGGTGCACATCTGGAGTAAGGCTGTATACTCTTATACCCCATATTACATCCATCAATCATATACCAAAATAAAGGGAATTAAAGGTTCTTTGAATTATGCCTAAGATATACAAGGTCTTTTTTAAATAGCCAGTATAACCATTGAGGAAAACCAGGAAAATTCTTTTTCCTTAAAATCCTAACCCTATGCAAAATACGAAACTAGAGAGCGCCACCTGAATGAATTGTCCTATCAGTAGGTGGTTTTCATGAAAAGAGTTATTATGAGTTAAGGCCCCTGATTTCCTGTCATCCCAACTTTCATTTCCACAACTTAACTTTATGAAATGATGGACTTTATCCCAATTTATTATGCAAATCTTTATTCATGAGTCCTTGATTTTGAAGATTCTACAACAAAATTGTTGCAGTTCTGCTGCATGTTTTCCTAACTTTGGTGTCTGCAGCTTAAATGTTACTTTTTTTGTAAGATTTCAACCAGCTTTATTCATGAAACCTTGAATGAATTTGATTTCAAGCTTTCCAAGATGTTATTTGGAGAAATCATTTGCCAAGTTAGTTTATCCTGACTGATTTGTACTTGACTAGAGTGTCTTATGTAAACCATATATGGCAGGTTTTTTTTACATCTTTATAATGGTCAAATCTTGAATGAGTTCACTGTTCAGTATTCAGCAATCAGTATCATTAAAAAGTGTTCCATCCTCATAACCATTGTTTCTGCAGCATAATTTAACTTAGGGTATGTATGTGCCCATATTATTATATGATGTTGTTGTTCTGTCTATCTCTTAACCGCTTAGGTGAACTATTGGTTAGAGCGTCCACCTCAGATACGGGAGGTTGTGGGTTCAATCCCCGGCCGAGTCATACTAAAGACTTAGAAAAATGGTACTAACAGCTGCCTCGCTTGGCGCTCAGCATTAAGAGGTTAGTGTTAGGACTGGTCGACCTGGTATCAGGATAATGTGACTGGGTGGGACATCATGCTACATTCCTGCAGCATGATGCCTCAGTACTAGACATCACTATAAACTGTCACACTGCAGACATCGTAGCGATATGACTGACAAATTGTTAAAGCTACATTAGAAATCCAAATCACACTCACACTCACACACACACACACACACACACTGTCCATCTCTTATCAATTTTCTTTCCTCACAATAACTCAAGTCATCTAACATCTGCAGTTAATAGCTTTGCTTAGGTCTTGCACATCAAATAAGGAAGAAGCCAGTCACTCTTAGGTTCAAAAGGCTAAAGGTTAATGTCACTGTGACTAAAATAAGGTTGATAGGTTTCACACAGTAGCTGTTCTAAATCACATACTTCGATGCAAGTATGTGGATAGCTTGCACTTGAATAAGGAAAAAGAAATGAAAAAAACTTAAGGTCAAATATCAGGATAACTTTGAAATACAAAAACTGGTTCTGCACAATAACATTACATTCACTTCACAGTCAAGTATTTGGTTTGCACTTTTAGATTATAATCATGCTTATTGATTTAGGGGTACAATGTTCAAAGTCAGTGTGGTTAACAAAAGATGATTTCTGCCCAGTTTTTTCAGTTTTAAACCATCTGTTTATGAATGACCAACACATTAAGTAAAAATGGGCCAATATGAGGTCAGAACATTGAATCCAAAGATCACCGTTATAAAAAGAAGAAATGTTTTTCATATAATATGTTTAATTCTGGACAACTTAACGTGGGTACAATTTGTGGAGATGTTGCCCTTGGGGTGTAAATAAGGCTATTTGATTCGGGTTTCAAGCATCCAAAGGTCAAGGTCATTAATAGATCAGATCATGCATGATATCTTTTGTTCTGGAGTAAGTTACTGGGCCAAAATTAGTGATGAATTGCACTTAGGGTATAAAGAAGCCAATAGGTTCAGGTGTCTGAAGGTAAGTGGTTATGGTTATAGTAAATTTAATAAGAAAAAAATGGCCTTAGTAGATTTAATTAGGACCACTTACCTTGACCAAAGTTCCCATTCATTGAGACCATTACCCTACTAATATTTACACAGAGGACTGTGGTATTAAACATGTTTAAGCATATTTAGCACACACCTTAAATGACTTTGATTTTTTGCAACCCAGTATATACACAGGTTTATACCCCCACCAAACTTGTATTTTAAAACAAGCAAAGTTACTGTGATTTGTGTTATTTCAACTTTGTTTTCTTAGGACTTAGGAGCAACATTTTCAGAAAGTTAATTCAAAAAGCATATGGTTTTCTTAATAGTTGTGAGAAGTAACTGTCAACCCAACTACAGCAGATGGAAGACCTATAGGTATATGTTAACTTCACTGATAGTGTCGAGTGTTGCATAGCAAACAAGTTTGTCCTATACCTTCCAATCTTTTAACCCCATGAGTCCAGAGAAGAAATATTGCTGAAACCATAAATTTCCAAGATTCCAATTATCATTTAGAATTGTTATGGCCATGATTGCCTGTTCTCCTGAGTTGATTTTTGTAACATTACCAAGGTTTGCTGTATTACTGTGATATTTAACCTGCTGCTTTTGTTGAATGAGTTGGATTAAGTTTCAGCATCCACACTGTCATCAGCAGTTATGAGCTCTCAATGCCCATTCTTCTAACTTTGTTTCCCAGCATATGTTCACCTGTTGAAGAATCTGACAATCAAATTGTATTTGGTAGGGCCCATCAGGTTGTACTAAGTAGTGTAGTTGGTGGGTTTTACTCAGTATTTTGATCAGTTTTTTGTAGTTGAGACCTCAAGAGTTTGTAAAATGTAACGGTGAATGCTAATGCACGTGCAAAAAATAAAATAATTCAGATGTTCCTTATGTGATATGTGTTAATTATCAGACTTTGTTTGGGAATAATGACTAATAGGCATGGAAGGAAGCAGAGTGTTTGATTTTAATTTTGTCAACTCCTCAGTTGTAAACAAGAACACCTCAATCAAGCACTAAGGTTAACATTTATCTAAGTCATTCACAATTTTAATCCATATAGAAGAAAACAGAACACATTTACTTAGTGAAAACCAAATACCTGTATTTCCTTTGTCTACATTTACATAAGCAGAATTACAACTTAAAATAGTATGAAGGGTAATTGTAAAGTATTTTCTTCAATGAAAATTGAGGCCCAGGATGCTTGCCTTATCTGCGAATTCTCACCTCTGTCCATGTGGGATCAAGTCTCAGGTTTAGCCAAGGTTGGTATGTAAGAAAGCTGCCAGTAATTTCCCATGGGTTGGTTGTTCTTACAAGGGTTTTCCTGGGTTCTTCCTCCAATATTTATACTAGCCTCTGTATGTAGCCTATCTTGCACTGAGAAATGGCATTAAACCCTGCAAGAAAAACCATTAAAAAATGTCACCTATTGCCTTCATACCCCTGTGTGCACACAGACAGACTGTTATCGTTGAGCAACTGAAAGTATTTGTTTAAGCAAATATTGTACTCCATTTTCTTTGATACATTGAAAAACACATTGTTACAAGTCTATGCTCTTAAAATAAGTAACAGAAAAGAGTGATGACAACAAGCTTTGTAAAATTTAACAAATAATTTATTTCCCTAAAATACAAAGTGAAAATGAGAAAAAAGAACTTACAGTTTTATGAATCAAATCCAAAAATTATCCAAGAATTAAAAACTAGAAGTCCGAGTAATAAAAAGTCCTGAATGAAACTGAGTTCAAATCCCGATGAATCCAAAATGGAAGATGATGTCTGTTGTAAACTGTGAAGTGCTGTTATGTCAACAGTTTCTTGTTGAATCACAGAAAATATTATTCCAGTTTTGAATTCCATATAGATTTCAATGAATGTCTTTGTCCAGTTATTTTGTAAGAGTACTTATGTATTTCCAAGGAAAAGAATCACTTGAAATTCAGATAATTTGAAGAAAATAAAATAATTAGCCCAAACTGGTCACAACATAAAACAACTTGACTTTTTAAAGTGTTAAGGCACGACTGAAGAATTCTTAAAATTACATCAGTTATAAGACTAGCTAAAACTCAAAACAGATTCCCGGATGGGG
Source organism: Sinohyriopsis cumingii (assembly GCA_028554795.2). Taxonomy (NCBI): domain Eukaryota; kingdom Metazoa; phylum Mollusca; class Bivalvia; order Unionida; family Unionidae; genus Sinohyriopsis; species Sinohyriopsis cumingii. The sequence continues at coordinate 28,332,001 of CM068832.1, read as the reverse complement.
GTCAAAAGTTCATCTTTCCAGAAGGAATAGAAGTTTGTTACATGATAATTATCATGTCGTCCAGGTATGGCCTTGACTTCATTTAGTAATTCTTACTCTGGGAAAGAATAAAAATGATTTTTAAAAAGTTTTTTACCAAAACTGTCACTGGTTCTGAATCTAGGTTAGAAACTAGATATAGTGTTTCTATTATTAGGTATTTATCAATGAAATAAAAAGGTCTGGTCAGACAGAACTGAATGTAATAATGAAAACAAAATCAAGCCCAGTAAACAATATTACATTACAATAACATGTAATGAAATAATAACAAAATTAAAACATCAGACAAACATTTAAATTAAATCAAATATACATAATATATTTTAATTAGGATAGATTGTGCATCACAGTAGACTGAATATGACTCATATCAAATATATTTATGTAACATTTCACTTTACAGTCCCATCCAGCATGCAGACAGCACAGTTGGACCTTGACAGGAATAATTTCATGAAGCTTCATTCTTTGTTGGTTGACGTTGGAACAAAAGTTCTTAGGCATATTGTGAGATACTATACTGTAACTCCAAATTGCACCTTGGATCAGTATCTGAAGAATTATGAAAAAGTCCTAAAAGATCTGCAATATAGGGACAAGATTCTACATAGAAATGAAAGAGACATATTGTTCCCTCAACAAGGTCCCACAGATCTGAACAAGTATGACATTACACTTTCTTCTCTTCTGCTGAGTAATATTGTCCCTGCCATTGATAAACAGAATAAGCAGAAGATAGATGATCTGAGACAAGAAAGAAATAAATTTTTACATGCCACATCAACCATGATGCCAACAGCAAACTTTCAGATCAAATGGACCAAGATTACAACAATCTTAACAGACTTAACCAAGCTATGTCAAGATACCAATTTGGAGAAAGAAATTCAGGCAGCAATTAAGCGAATTGAGCAGCCTGGGCAAGGTGACTTGGAGACCATGTTTGGTAAATACAAAGAAGACCTGAAGAATATAGAACACAGGGTACAGAAGATTGAAAATATTATTGGGGACATAATAAAAGGAGATCAGACACAGTAGAAAGTGGTTTTTCATAAATGATATCTTCTTAAACTGTACATAACTAGTTTGTTTTTAACTTTATGGCACAGCAAAACAAGTAAGTTACTTAGTGCTGAGGCAACTGGAGTAAAGTGCCTTGCCCAAGGATACACCACAGTAACTTTCTTAGGCTGATCTGATGGTATTTGAACCCACACCCTTTCAGTCATGAGTTCAGCACACTAACCACTGAGCCACCATGGCTCCTTACACAAATGGCCTGATAGTGCACACAAGGTATGAACTTTAAGGCTAGAAAGGAAAATACCTATTGTTCTTTTTGTACCATTTTGTACTGAACCAGTTCAGCATTCATATAACAGGTGTGCTTTGTTTCATAGTATATCTTTTGAATACCAGTAGGAGACAATCTATTTTTATTGCAATTTATGATATATTCATGGCCTATTGTTTTGGAAGATTTTTTAAAAATATATTTTGACAATTGATTACCACCAGCAATTGTTTCCAAAAATTTAAAATTACTCTCTTTGAAGACTTGTCCTATATTTTAAGGTATATATATCCAACCATTGCTATGTTGTTTGTTTGATTTATGGAGAAACTGTTCCAGACAAGAACTGGGTAGAATTTGTCTAAAAAGGTGAAATGAGCAAACCAGAGAGGCATATAAAGTTCTTATTAAATTAAGCTGCTGTTGAAGAAAATATATTTGATGGAAATTGATGAAAGATTCAGATTATAGTAAAGCTGTAATCATCTATAGAAGCTAGAATCTCAAGTCACTCAGATTCAGAAATGATTTATACTATAAGGTGAAATTTGTATAAAGCAACTGGAAGATTCCAATTTGCTGTCTAATCTTGTGTATGCATTATTGTGTTTCTGTTTATCATTTGTAATGACCATATGCTTTTGTTGTCTGTACTATGCTGACTTTGGATCATGAAGATTGTAGTCCACTGAGCTTTAAGATTTTATATATGTTTGTATTGTTATCATACAATTTTGGAAACTTTAGTTATTTTGTTCATTTTCTGTTTTATGATACAGTAGCACAAATAGGTTATTTAGTGCCATAGGCAGTTGGACCAATGTGCCTTGCCCTAGGACAAATCATGGTAGCTGACCCATGCTGGTCTGATGGTAGGATTCAAACCAGCACTCTTTCAGTCAGGAGTCCAGCATGTAAACCACTGAGCTACCCGTCCTTCTTTTGTGTGCAAGAATAGATATAAGGCAATGGACATCTGAGAGAAAGGGAGTGGACAGAGCTTATAGTGTATGAAAATCTGGAGTAATTTCACTAAATGTCTAATGGTGTTGTCACACGGGTACATATAATTGCACTCTCAAATTTAATTATCAAAAATCTTGTATATTTCCTTGCATTGATTGAACAGCCCACTATAATCAAATAATGACTGACATCAAGTTCATTATCTACACATGCAAATAGTTAGACAGGCTTGCATTTGAAATAGAGACATAGAACCTAAAGCAAACCACTGGACTGTGCAGGCAGTCATTGTCACTTTACATATTGGCACCTGGGATTAAATCAAGGACTGCAGATATACCAAAGTCACTGAACTGACCACAAATGAATCCTTTACAAAAGTAATGTATTATCAGAGTGGACATGTAAAATGTGTTCCTTTACAATAACAGAAATGGAATGTTAGTTTTTTAATATCCTTTCACAAATAAGAGAATAAATTAACATATTTTTTAAAAATTGATGATTATTAAAATATTAAACCTTTTCAGTGTCGTACATGTATATAATACAGTTTAATATATCCATATGTGTTAGATTATTCTGATATTGTTTTCTCCATCATTTTCAATAGCTTATCTTATAGCCATTAGTGCTCAATTGAATTTGATCAATCATATTTTTGTATTTTATGAGGTTTTGTAATTTTGAAAATTATATTTATGTAATTGCTAAATTCATATATTTAAAGCAGAAATGTATACTTTTTCTAACTAAATTGGTGTTATTCTTAGCTCACATGGTCTTACTTTTTTATCAGATCTTGATTAGCTATTTAAGGTACTGAATATATTATTAAGTTGGGCATGAGAAAGGTGATCCTTTACATAAACGGACATATAATGTCTATTTTTATATCCTTTCCCAAAATATGACTTAATAAATAAGCATATTTTTTAACAAATTGATGATTTATGAATATTTAACAATTTTTAGTATTGTACATGTGTATACTACAGTGTAAATGCAAGGACATGTCTCAGTGTCTGAAATATCTCGAACATGTATCAGATTGTTTGTTATTATTTTCTCAGCAATTGTCAGTTGACCATAAATTCTATCACACCCAGTAGTGGTCAGTTATATTTGAGCAATCATGTTTTGGTATTTATATGATATTTTATAATATTGGAAACAATGTTTATGTAATATTTTTGATGTTGAAATGTGTGTTTTTCAAACTAAGTTGTTGCTATTTTTAGGGGTGAAGCTATTCATCAGTATATCAATGCATTGATACTTTTGCTGTAATGATACACATATCAATACAAATGGTGGAAAATTGACACAAATCACTAATTGATGTGTGCAGGTTATTTTAATGCTCAACAGTTGTCAAAAATTGTATTATTCTTTTGCTTGTTGCCTTGTTATTATTTAATTTGAGAATCTGTCTGAGACAGCTGTTGCATTTCAAGTGGCATCCACACATATTGCTGCATCTGGTGGGCAAAGATTGTGCACATATTAGATGCCATATTTCTGATCAGGTTTAGTGTGTAAGCTACATCATCAAGTCCTTGGATGGGTTGATGAACAACATCAAAGCATGTTGATGATGTGATTATGCATTTAACTGACTGAGGTTGTGAAGTCATGTTACTGATTAGATTTTATTTGTATCATCAAGATCACAGATGGGTTAGATTATGAGTGACATCCATAAACACATAATTAGGGTGATCATGCATCTGATTGGCTAAGCTTGTGAACACTTTCATATTTCTTACCAAAATTGTTATGTAAGCATGTATCTTAAAGATGTCAGATAAGTTCAGTTATGGGTGAGCTCCACACATAATAATAGTCTCCAGACCAATCAGATGGTGGAAGTCAATTCCAGAACCTACTGGTCACATACCTAATGCCAGACTGACTGAGCCACCACAACTCTGAGTGGTTTCCAAGTCAGTTCTTAAGGGATGGGACAGACTAAACCAGAAGTCATACTGGTCATGGATGTGCATTTACTCATCTTAAAATAAATATAAATTGTTTTAAAATATAATACTAATTTTGTTTAACAGAATTCTATTCAGTCCTGTCTGTTGAATGTTTGCATCTGAACTCTCATTAAGAAACTTCAATCCAAAAAGTATCAGTCACTATGAACTTTTACATTTGGTAGCTATATACTAAACTGCATCAAGAAAAGAGCATGTTGAGAATAATTTTAACAGATTTATTTATCAATATGCATAGCTCTCATTTGTGACTTCACATCATAAAATCTAGATTGTGTTGGACCACACCATTAGGTTGCTCTCGTCCTAAAATATCAACTTACTTTAGCATTGATTTTGCCATGTGTACTTCTTGTAAATAATGACCTTTCAAATATAGATCTGTGAGGATACAACTAAAGCAAATAATTGGCACTTAAAGTTATGTAAAGTCAAATTCTAACAAATGACACTCACTAACTGAAATAATTGATATTTGACCCATACATGACCTGTATGACTTTTACTTTAGGTGTCCAATCTTTCTGTACAGATTAAATCCTTATATAATACTGAGTAAGTATATGTGCTTTACCAGATATGTATGTTACAGGGAAGAAAATAAATGGCACCAGTGTTAATTAACCATGTAATATTTTGGTGCTTCAGGCTTTTCTATCCCCACTGTAGCTTCAATAAATGTGTGAATTTACAACCACAATGCTTCTTGTCACCTACCTTGGTGAGTAATATCAAGTCCACTTGTACCCTTTGAGATCAGTAAGACAGAGTTTGCAGACTTTGTCATAATGTTGTCTTCAAATTCATGTCAAAATGTTCTTCTGTTTTTACATGCATAGAAGACTTAAAATGTATATCTGAAGAAGTCATCTGTTTCTTTTTATTATGTACAAGCCACAAAAATCACAGTTATTATTATTCTCTAATTTGTTCATACAGCAGATATGGCATTCTATTGAAAGATTTATTTAAAGTCAGTTTGTGGAACATATATATATATATATGAAACATTACAAAGAAAGGAGGAAAATATTTGTACTTAAAGCTACATGACTGTATCAAGTAGAAATAATAGGAAGCTAAAATGATTGGCCCTTCAGTTGTCATCAGGCTAAGTTTTCATTAACTAACTTCTACTTTTAATTGAAACCTTTCTTTACACATTTCGTAGAACTCCATTCAGGAATAAAAACTAACCTTAACTATTCAGAGGGGTGAGAAATGGGAGTTTTGTAGGGATTCAGTCCAAAGGCCAGGCACTAAACTCCGTGAAATTTATACTAAATCTCAAAAGTACATTTCTGCTACTCCATCTTGCACAAGCTAAATGTTTGCACACATTATGAAGTTGAACATAACCCAGTATTAACTTTTGTTCATTTTTTTTTTGGGGGGGGGGTTGGGTTGTTAAAAGTTTGTATAAATTTGGTTTTTAGTACTTCTTCATTACAGGCATTTGTTGTTATTTAATTTGTTCCCTGTAGAAATTGTAAAACTTACTTTTTGTAGACACTGTCTCTTTATTGTAAATTTCCCTGTGTTTACAGGAAGGTTACCTGCACAATAAGGATAACTATTTGTTGCCTTTAAGTGTCCCTTATAGACAGGACCACTGAGTTTCCAGACAAGAGAATTGAAGTTTTATGGTTTAAAATAGAAACGTTTGCAGAAAAATTTGACATGATTGTTAGTTTTATGCAGTTTTGTTTTTTCTTGTGAGGAAGGAGGCATGGAGGTAATATTGATTGTATCAGTTATGGGCAATGAAACCTGCATGACATTTGTCACAGAAGTGCCATGGAGTACCTAACTTTTATTTGTAGTGTTTTGGGGGGCAGTTTAACATGGCATTCTTTAATTCTTTCTAATAGACCAAGTCTTTTTTTCTTTATAAAGTTTAATCTCATGAAATTAATTATTATGATTATATAATCAAATTTAGTTCTCTAAAAATAATGTAAGATCATGTAAACCATTTTACCCTCCCCACCCCTTTCCAACACACATAATTGGGGGATACACTGGATGCAGCTTGTCCATCTGCCATGCCTTTTTCCAGTTAATAACTCCTAAACCATCTGAAATATCTTGATAAAACCTGGCTTTTCATTTGTATCATGACAATAGAAAGTGTTTTATATTCAGTTTGGACTTCTTCATCCAATTTTCATATTTTCTCCAGATAATATCTCTTGAATCATGTAAAATATCTGCATGACTGGTATGCATTTGTATTGTGATAATTTTGTGTTCAATGTTAAATTTGGCTTTGTCAGATTAGTACTTTTCAGCTTGTCTCCCTGTGCTTAAACGTTGTACTTGCACATATATTCTTAATTTTTGAGACATCATCTTGAATTTTGGTATGCACCTATATCATGACTAGTCAGTGTGTCTTGTACCATGACTAGACCATGTATCTTGTACCATGACCAGACAGTGTCTTGTACCATGAATAGACAGTGCATCTTGTACCATGATTAGACAATGTGTCTTGTACCATGACTAGACAATGCATTTTGTACTGTGACTAGACCATGTGTCTTGTAACATGACTAGACAGTGTCTTGTACCATGATAGGACAGTGCATCTTGTACAATGATTAAACAATGTGTCTTGTACCATGACTAGACAATATATTTTGTGTCATGACTAGAGAGTATATTATACCATGATTAGAGGGGCCCCGAGTGACCGAGAGGTCTAAAGCACTCACCATTCCGGAACACTGCCATCTCACCTCTGTCTGTGTGGGTTCGAGTCCAGGGCTCCACTAGCGTGGGTACGTGGGAAAGCCTGCCAGTAGCTTCTCGCGGGTCGGTGGTTCTTCCCTGGGTTTTCCAGTGTTCTTCCTCCACCAGTTATACTGGCTGCCATGTATAGCCTATCTTGTGCTGAAAAATGGCATTAAACCCTAGAACAGCAACAACAAAACTACCATGATTAGACAATGTGTCTTGTACCATGATTAGATAATGTCTCATATCATATCTAGACTATGTATTGTATCATGACAAGACAATGTGTCTTATATCATGACTATACAATATGCCTTGTATCATGACTGTACAATGTGTTTTGTATCATGACTATACAATATGAGTTGCATCATGACTATACAATGTGTCTTGTAACGTGACTATACATTGTGTGTGGTATTGTGACTATGCAATGTCTTGTAACATGACTATATATATCTTGTATTGTGACTATGCAATGTCTTGTAGCATGACGATATAATGTGTCTAGTATTGTGACTATATAATGCCTTGCATCATGACTATACAATGTGTCTTTTATCATGTCTATATAATGTGTCTTGTATTTTGACTATACAATGTGTCATGGATCATGACTGTATATTGTGTCTTGTATTGTGACTATACAATGTTTCTTGTATCATGACTGTATAATGTGTCATGTAATGTGACTATACAATGTGTCTTGTGTCCTGACTATATAATGTGTCTTGTATTGTGACAAAACAATGTCTTGGGGGCCCCGAGTGGCCGAGTGGTCTAATGCGCTTTCCATTACGGATCACTGCCATCTCACCTCTGTCTGCGTGGGTTCGAGTCTCGGATTCAGCCAGTGTGGGTATGTGAGAAAGCTTGCCAGTATCTTCTTGTGGGTCAGTGGTTCTTTCTGGGATTTTCCTGGGTTCTTCCTCCACCATTAATACTGGCTGCCATATATAGCCTATCGTGTGCTGAAAAATGGCATTACACCCTACAACAACAACAACAACAATGTGTCTTGTATCATGACTATATAATGTGTCTTGTATCATGACTATTTAATGTGCCTTGTATTGTGACTATCTGTCTGATCAGCTTTTGAAGAGCTTTTCCCATGTCTAAGAAAAGAGGTTATACCTGTGCTTTTCAGCATCACTGTTTGCAGTTTTTATCTCCCAAATCATCTGAGATGTCTTCATCAACCTTGGTTTGCATTTGCATTTTAACAATAATATTTGTCACCTATCAATGTTTTTGCTAGGTTGTTACTATTCAGTGAGTGGGGTATGTATTCTGCAAGCTCTGTATAATTTCTCTTAAACTACATGCATCTATTTTGACTTTTTTTTATTAAACATATGATGGTCAACTTGAGAATCTTACAACTTATGTAAATATAGATAAATTTTACAGTCATGATACTAAAATGTTTTGTATACAGAACTACAGATCATCTTGTATATTCATGGTACCTACAGTATGTTTGGTATTCCATTGGCTTTTTGAAATGTGGAGCTTCTTTGATGAGATCACCTTTTCACATTTGACACTAACCAGTAGAATCAAGCAACTTGATATCAGACTGCATCCTTGAGAAAGCAAATAACAATTTTGTAAATCAGTCTCATTATTGTGTGATACTTACATGAAGTAAGCAGAGATTTATGTTTCCTCACCCATGGTACTAAAACATGCCTGTGTAGGAAATAAAGGAAAAACTGAACTAAACTTTTAGAAATTAAATGCTAATTAATTGTTCTGATTTTATGGAGTGTAATAGGCCAAATGATGAAAGGGCAAAGTTCATAATAAAAGTGACACAACAGTTTTAATATTTCTGTCCATTACATGTCACGTCTTATGAATTGGATGATGTCAATTAACATCACACCTGTTGTGAAGGAAAACAATGATAGGTCTCCTTTTGTTAGTTTTCCTGTTATTTGCCTTTAATGTTAAGGACACTAGGTCATGAATAAAAGTATTGATAGGCCCTCTTTTGTTATTTTTCCTGTTATTTTGCCTCTATGAAAAGGGTACTGGGTCATGAAGGAAGATATTGTTAGGCACCTCTTTTCTTGTCTTCTGGTCATTGTAGCTCTAATTTAGGACCAATGTCCACTATATATGCTTTTTCATTATGTAACCTCTTTTGACATAACCAGTTAGTTATATTAAAATGTTTTTTTAAACAATATTTAAAAAAAATATTAGGTCACATTTGTGTGTCTTTTCACGCCACTGTAAGGACAGTTTTCAATGCATTTCTTGTCATAATTTTATATCATGGGATCACTAAGTTGCATGGAGTTTAATATTTCTCATTTTAAGATGGACCTAAATTTGCTTGTGTGGAAAGGGTCATGAAGATGTGTTTATCACAAAGCTGTATCTTTCCAATAAACAGTGACTTTGAATCTTTTTACATGATCGAAATTTGTAACATACCAGGGTATGAATCTTAAGATCTTGAGTAACAGTCTTTGAATTTAGTCACTAAGGCAGTATATGTGACTTTGAAACCTTTAATATGGCCACTTAATCTGATTGATTGACAGTTTTCGTCGGAAATGTCATCATATCAGTGTATTACTAATTACAATTGAGACCAAAACTATAGCAGTGAACGACAACCAAACAAACTTGCTTAAGCTAAGAAGACACATATATGCCAAGAATATTCTTAAGTTTTACCATAAATGACTTGAGAAAGGTACCACTTTTCTGGCAGTGATGGTGACTGTAGCTTCAGTATCAAAATGTTCAAAGATTTGTAAGTTGTGCCTCTTAAGCATCAGTTGCTGTATACAACTCGGATCCAATATTACTCTATGCTTAAAGTTCATACCTTGATACGACAGGATTAAGAGTACCAAATCTGTGTTCTCATGATGCCATTCAGAATGAAACATTTGCTTGTTTGTAACTGGTCATTAACAAAATGTAATAATTTTGTCTAATGGAATAAAAGTAACATTTTCATTAAAATATTTTATATTACTCCTTTATAAAGGTGCCATAGTATCACATAAAAAACAAAATATTTTAATAAATGATTTCTTTGACAGATATTTATTGGTATCTTTTATGTTTTTAACTAAATTTGTGTCACAATCCAGAACTGTTTTGTGGCAGTGATACTGGAGTTTATGCAAATCAGAAATAAATTTGCCATTCATGAACTTGTAGTTGTTGTGTCTTAACTGCACTAATACACATATATAATGGGATGTTATCCTATAGTCACAGTGCCAATTACATATTTGTCTTTCATTGTCCCATGTTAGATGCTGGCTTATCAAATGTAGAGATTCTTTGTTTTGGTCACTTTTGCTCATTTGACAATGCATTGCATGCAGTTATGCAAATTGACATCTGCAAGCAATGTTATTTCAGTTAATAAAGTTGTCTGATATCGTTTATTAAAGGGTACATAAAAGCATAACAATTTTGAAATTCGTAGGTTTTGGAATTCAAAGGTTTTGATCACTGTGAATCAACAAAAGGAAATCATGTTTTAGTTTTACTAAATGACCCATCACTTGTCTTAAGAGGTTTGTTTGATTAGATGATATAAGCCAAGGGAGTTTGGGATCAGAAGTTCAGAACTTGTGTCTCTTCCACAAATAAATGAAATTGCCTTGTGTATGTTTGTATGTAAGATTGTTCCAGTATATATGTATCAGACCTTAAATTCCTATATTTGCTATAAGTTTCTAGTTCTAAGGCTTTTATTGGCATGTGTTCTGAACAACTGTACCAAAAAAGACCTAAATACGGTAAAATTCAGAAGTCACCATGTCTTGTTTGCAGATTATTTCTTTGTTAGACAATCAATTGACCCATTTCCACTTGTCACTCATACTAACTGATTAACCAACTAGCAAGAATAATTAAAACACCTTCAGGTTTTTTTTACATTGCCAGTTTCTTCTAACAAATTGATTATAGCGATGATGAACTTGTTATCATAAATATTTGAAACTTTTGTAACAGTTCATCAATTCCTTTTATTGATAATAGTGAAAACATTTCTGTGTGGACTTTGGAATTCAGGTGGTTGATATCCAGATCACCTGAATGGAGCAGTTAGGTTTATTCCTTTCCAAAACCCTGATGAAATTTGGATAGACCAAGGCTTGTGGTCACCCACACAGTCATCTGAACATGGACACAACTTATGACAATTGCCACCTGTTTGTACAAAGTATGCAGAGAAGCATTTGATGTCGCAAACATGTGATTCTAACAGCGGTAGGACAAAAATACTGTTTTAAAGGCCGTCTGCTGCACATACTGTTTTATAGATTGAATCTATCACTTTGAAAAATTAAAGATGTTTTAAAAATTTCTTTTAAACAACCAGAAATTTTACATGTTCATGCATTACAGAAAATGGTTGGAGCCAGTCGACTGGGGGACTGTAAATATACCAGAATATTTTGTTCAATTTAAGTCCAAATGCTGAAGCCTACGCTTTTTCCGAATGCAAAATAAACCACCAGCTAAGAAATATGAGACTCGGGAATAAATCTAAAGTCCAACCCAGGAAATTCCTCTACTGTGTGAAATTGTTAATAAATTCAGTTCGGACATGATTGATAAATATGGTCCTAAAATTGTTGATGATATTTCCTTTTGTGTTTGGAAGACCTCAGTACAAGGCTTAGCCTAATTTTAGTTATTTCCGCCGGTTTAGTTCAAGTTATTAATAAATTATTGATGTTGTTTTTCAACTGTAAAATGTAAATAAGATAAAAATAAACAGAATATGTTTGCATATTCGAAACGGGCTTTAAGCAAGGGTGTTAAACTTACGGATTGAAAAAAGATCACAACCGCCGATGATTCTTAATGTATAGAATAGTATTTTTTTACAAAAACGAAAAGCTCACATACAGAACTCTGTATTAAATCAAAGTCAATATCTCACATGGCCACTGAACAAGCACTTAATGTCAGATTATATTTAGTTTTGTCCACGCCCAAAATGTAATATTAAGAGACAAATTGAAACAAGTTGTTGGAGGGCCGTGGCTGGAACACGCAGATGTAAAGACTTCCATCGCGAGAAGTGGACTCACTGCAAATACTTTTTGTTGTATGAAGTTCTAGACAAAACTGCACGTGATTGGACTATATATTGCCTACAGACTAGACATTGCTGATGGATGGACTTCTCCATGTGATTGGACTAAACGTTCCCTATGGATGAATATATTCATGTGACTAGACTAGACATTGCCTATTGACTAAACATTGCCTATTGATAAATGTTTGCATGTAATTGGACTAGACATTGCCTATAGATGAGTTCCTGCAAGTAATTGGTCCAGGCATTGCCAATAGATGCGTTCCTGCATGTAATTGGACCAGACATTGCCTATAGATGTGTTGCTGCATGTAATTGGACTAGACATTGCCTATAGATGCGTTCCTGCTAGTAATTGGACTAGACATTGCCTACGGATGAATGTTTGACTGTAATTGGACTAAACATTGCCTATAGATGCGATCCTGCATGTAATTGGACTAGACATTGCCTATAGATGCGTTCCTGCATGTAATTGGACCAGACATTGCCTATAGATGCGTTCAAGCATGTAATTGGACCAGAAATTGCCTATCGATGCGTTCCTGCATGTAATTGGACTAGACATTGCCTATAGATGAGTTCCTGCATGTAATTGGACCAGACATTGCCCATAGATGAGTTCCTGCAAGTAATTGGACTAGACATTGCCTACAGATGCGTTCCTGCATATAATTGGACTAGACATTGCCTATAGATAAGTGCATGCATGTAATTGGACCAGACATTGCCTATAGATGCGTTCGTGCATGTAACTGGACTAGACATTGCCTATAGATGCGTTCCTGCATGTCAATGGGCCAGACATTGCCTACCGATGAATGTTTGCATCTGAGTGGACCAGACATTGCATATAGATGAGTTCCTGTATGTAATTGGACCAGACATTGCCTATAGATGCGTTCCTGCATGTAATTGGACTAGACATTGCTTATAGACGCATTCCTGCATGTAAATGGACCAGAGATTGCCTACGGATGAATGTTTGCATCGAACTGGACCAGACATTGCATATAGATGAGTTCCTGCATGTAATTGGACTAGACATTGCCTATAGATGCGTTCCTGCATGTAATTGGACCAGACATTGCCTATAGATGCGTTCCTGCATGTAATTGGACCATATATTGCCTATAGATGCTTTCCTGCATGTAATTGGACTAGACATTGTCTACGGATGAATGTTTGCATATAATTGGACTAGACATTGCCTTTAGATGCGTTCCTGCATGTAATTGGACTATACATTACCTATGTATGCGTTCCTGCATGTAATTCAACTATACATTGCCTATAGATGCGTTCTGCATGTTACTGGACTAGACATTGCCTATAGATGAGTGCATGCATGTAATTGGACCAGACAATGGCCAATAGATGCGTTCCTGCATGTAATAGGACCAGACATTGCCTATAGATGCGTTCCTGCATGTAATTGGACCAGACATTGCCTATAGCTGCCTCCCTGCATGTAATTGGACCAGACATTGCATATAGATGAGTTCCTGCATGTTATTGGACTAGATATTGCTGATGGATGGACTTCTCGATGTGATTGGACTAAACGTTCGCAATGGATGAAAATATTCATGTGACTAGACATTGCCTATTGACTAGGCATTGCCTACGGATGAATGTTTGCATGAAATTGGATTAGACATTGCCTACAAATGAGTTCCTGCATGTAATTGGACCAGACATTGCCTATAGATGCGTTCCTGCATGTAATTGGGCCAGGCATTGCTATGGATGAGTTCATGCATGTAATTGGACCAGACATTGCCTACGGATGAATGTTTGCATGTAATTGGACTAGACATTGCCTATAGATGAGTTCCTGCATGTAATTGGACCAGACATTGCCTACGGACGAATGTTTGCATGTAATTGGACCAGACATTGCCTTTTGATGCGTTCCTGCATGTAATTGGACCAGACATTGCCTATAGCTGCGTTCCTGCATGTAATTGGACTAGACATTGCCTACGGATGAATGTTTGCATGTAATTGGACTAGACATTGCCTATAGATGAGTTCCTGCATGTAATGGGACCAGACATTGCGTACGGTTGAATGTTTGCATGTAATTGGACCAGACATTGCCTATAGCTGCGTTCCTGCATGTAATTGGACTAGACATTGACTACGGATAAATGTTTGCATGCAATTGGACTAGACATTGCCTATAGATGCGTTCCTGCATGTAATTGGACTAGACATTTCCTATAGATGCGTTCCTGCATGTAATTGGACCAGACATTGCCTATCGATGCCTTCCTGCATGTAATTGGACTAGACATTGCCTACGGATGAATGTTTGCATGCACTTGGACCAGACATTGCCATCGGATGAATGTTTGCATGTAATTGGACTAGACATTGCCTATAGATGCGTTCCTGCATGTAATTGGACCAGACATTGCCTATAGCTGCCTTCCTGCATGTAATTGGACCAGACATTGCATATAGATGCGTTCCTGCATGTAATTGGACTAGACATTGCTGATGGATGGACTTCTCCATGTGATTGGACTAAATGTTCGCTATGGATGAATATATTCATGTGACTAGACATTGCCTATTGACTAGGTATTGCCTACGGATGAATGTTTGCATGAAATTGGATTAGACATTGCCTATAGATGAATTCCTGCATGTAATTGGACTAGACATTTCCTATAGATGCGTTCCTGCATGTAATTGGACTAGACATTGCCTACGGATGAATGTTTGCATGCACTTGGACCAGACATTGCCATCCGATGAATGTTTGCATGTAATTGGACTAGACATTGCCTATAGATGCGTTCCTGCATGTAATTGGACCAGACATTGCCTATAGCTGCCTTCCTGCATGTAATTGGACCAGACATTGCATATAGATGCGTTCCTGCATGTAATTGGACTAGACATTGCTGATGGATGGACTTCTCCATGTGATTGGACTAAATGTTCGCTATGGATGAATATATTCATGTGACTAGACATTCCCTATTGACTAGGTATTGCCTACGGATGAATGTTTGCATGAAATTGGATTAGACATTGCCTATAGATGAATTCCTGCATGTAATTGGACCAGACACTGCCTATAGATGCGTTCCTGCATGTAATTGGACCAGACATTGCCTATAGCTGCGTTCTGGCATGTAATTGGACTAGACATTGCCTACGGATGAATGTTTGCATGTAATTGGACTAGACATTGCCTATAGATGCGTTCCTGCATGTAATTGGACTAGACATTGCTTGTAGATGAGTTCCTGTATGTAATTGGACTAGACATTGCCTATCGATGCCTTCCTGCATGTAATTGGACTAGACATTGCCTACGGATGAATGTTTGCATGCACTTGGACCAGACATTGCCATTGGCATTTATGTTTGTATGTAATTGGACTAGACATTGCCTATAGATGCGTTCCTGCATGTAATTGGACCAGACATTGCCTATAGCTGCCTTCCATTGAACATATTTGCATGAAACTTTATTTGTTGTAGAACTTGACTTTACATTTTGTTGGCATGTCCGTGCCCATTTTGCAAGGTCAAAGTTACAAAAACTATTTAGTCATTTGCCTGTTTCCTGATCGAGGCGTTCCCTGATGAAACATTATCTATATCCACACCTTATCATGTTATAATAATGTCAATACGTCAAAGGACATTGACATTGGTTGGAAGATGATCACGTTACAGCCATTTAGTATTAATATGCTTAGGTTTAAAGCACATAGTTTGTGTTGAATCTTAAAATCTGCTGTCTATAACAGGAAATAATTAATTTTTAACATTATAACCGTTTTCAAATTTGACAGCCAACATTAGTTTTATAAGTATAAATACATCATTAAATGTTAACCAGTACACGCATATCGGATATTGATTAATTTTCCATGACATTCTAACTTCGGCAATAGAGTCATACGTACACAAAGATTAGAGAGCATTGCAAGGTGTCGCTTGTATTATGTGAATCAAAATAAAAAGGAATTTTTTTAAAACCCCAAGTTTTGAATTTCTCATTTCTGTAAAGTGAGTACATACTCAGAATACTCAGCAGATTAGAAATCAGAGAAAATAAAAGATGGCAACGAAGGCCTGACTCTATGCGAGAAATTCTGGATTTTCTACAATGCACCTATTATTATTTTCATGCATAATGGCGTAAGTTTTGAATATACAATGTGCAAGTGATTTATATAGGCTGCATCACGGTACAGTTTAATAAAATTGAAAGGGCACACCTAAACATCAGCATGATGTATTCTCTGTATATCAGAAACGCAAAATTATGGTTTTGTTTTATTGCAGAACAATATTAATATATTATTCATTTCAACAGATGTTGGGAAAATATGTTTAAGAAATCATTTAAAACTAAATATTACCCTTCCTCTCTCACTCTTTAAGATGAGGTGAATTCTATATACATATATAATTATCTATGTACGTGACAATAACTCGTTCCAACTCGAAAGAGAGAGTATGTGTGTGTATATGTGTGTAGGTATATATAGGTAGGTAGACAAAATGGAAACTAAAGATTGCACTTATATGTACCGATAAACAACCTTCTTGTCCATCAAGTCCTTGCTATTACTTAAAAGGATCCATACTCAAAGCTTACTTCATGAAAGCAATATTCAATATTGAAACCTTGAAACTGCTCCAATGAGCATTTATCATAACATCAGACTTTGTGTACATTCCTTTGATTATTAACGATATTCTGTCCCAAATGCAGCAATGCTAGGTTGTTGCTTTGTTGTTTGCATAACTAAATAGAAAACAATAATTGAAGATAAAATACCGACTTAGAAACAAACATAATTTAGGACATATGCACTAGCTCTTAGATTTTTAAAGTAAAAGACAGGAAGTCCCTCATCACAATAAATAGAATAAGTACTATTTCATTTCAGATATCATTCATATTCATCTCTCGCTGTTCAGCTACGTTCTGATCAGCAAGCGTGAGCCAGAGATGTCAGTGGAAGAAATTATTATTATGTTTTGGGTAGCTTCCTTCCTCATTGGAGAGATTATATATGTTTGTGTACTGTATATCATCTCTGATTTTGTCTCCGATTTGAAGTTTGCATGCAAAAGAGCAATATATGAATAATATAATTACATTGTGGCTTGAACAATCCGATTTAAAATTAAGCATAAATGTAAAGCGTATGTTTTTGCACACACGGTAATATAGACTGACATACATTTATGTACTTGATCGCATTATCAACCTTGTAAACATAGTAAATGCATTCTCTGATTTCAGAGCTCATGTGCCTTTATTTACTGTCATATGTACGATTGTAAGTGGGAATAAAGTATTAAACAATATTTAAATCGAAAACAATAGTAACAGAAAAAATAATAACAACAAGGCAACCCAAGGGCAAATGCATAGTCCATAACTGTCAATATATGTCTCATATCAGGAGACCTTGCAACAATTTTTCGCCGATTTTCCAATCAACATATCAATGAATCTGTTTTATCCAGTCATAGGTCGTCAGTACCCAATTCCTCCACTTTCAGCTCGTCTACTGTTCTGACCTGTATCCTGGCGACCAGTGTACTACTTTAATTTGTTAAATTTCCACTGTCACAATGGTCCCTTAAGATATTTATTTGCATCACTTGGGGATAGCCTATCTCCTTAAAAAAATAAACAACAACTCGTGCACCTAAACAATAAAATCCACGATGAAAAGAAAACTACCTATTTGGCTAGAGAGAAAACATGCAGTTAGCAGATACAGTATTTGATTTTAATGTTTGTTTATTTGAAGCGCAAAAAAAGTTTGCTATTGTAATATGTATTTTTAGTTTTATATGTTGATTTTAAATATATATTTTGTATGTAGAAAATCAGACTTTTATATGAAACAACCAAAAGGTAAGCATAGATGAATATGCAAAATGCATTTGTGATCGCATATCGCGTTGATTATGCTATTTATGTTGACAAAGAAGTTAAAGATTTTAATTTTATTGAGAAAAATATTTGCTTCGTAAATAGCTGACTGTATATTACCGCCATCGTTTTCTGATTTGCATTGTGTACTTAAAAGCATGTACTCTTGGTATTCTAGAATTGTCCCACATTATCCCTTTCAAGGGATACAACATGAATCTCTCTTCAGAAATTTGCTTTTCATTCTCTCTTCAGTCACTTGCATTAGAAGATAACTTATTTTGAATACTCTGTATTTGTTTGTGTCTTGACAATCATTATATATTTTGCCATGACTACCTTGCAAATGCATTCATTATACAAACATATGTTTCCGCAACTAACATTAATGCTACCAACATTCATGTTGACACAAGAATGCATTATTTTTTCTGTTATATAAGTGTTGGGTATTTGTGTTTGATATTAGTGCAAAATCAAGACACCGTTTGAAAAGTAGCAAGTGTGAACAAAACTGATCAATGATCAGATACAAACATGTTATAACAATATGCTTGTATCATTAATGTATGTGTGTGGATGGGACATGCAATACTTTTTGATAATATTTTATTTAATGTTAAAGAAATGATTAAGTAGCTGTTAGAAAAAATCAATTTGACACGTTACAATCTAAGGATGTATCTACTATTCTAGTAGTGTGAGCATGTATGATTTGTCAGTAAATGGCATGCTTGATTTAGGTCACCGCATTCTATACCTCATGATGTTATCTTGTATGGTCAAATCTTGATCACTTTCACTGTTACAAACTATTGATTGTGCATGCACAAATCCTTTCGAAACCAATATATGCAAAAATAATGGAGTTAGAGGGCCGTGACCTATTTAGCAACCATCTGTCAGTAACATACATAAGTACACTACTCTTGGCCCGGAATATGAATTACTGTTACATTTTCTAAACTTTTTATTTTGGAAACTGTGTGTTCTTTCATTAATATGTTGTGGACATAAGGTAATGTATTTAAAAACAAAATCGTTTTTCATAAATCGCACATGCTGGAATTTATCATGCGAAGGATGTTGGTATATAACTATAAATATATGGTCAGTGTCATGTACGACATTTTAATCCCTAGAAAGCTAATGTCTGTAATACTGTTTCACATTCCATTTTAATTTGTTCTAACTAATCACACTTTCGAAAGAGGTTCTAAGAAGACCGGTGGCGTGTATTTGCAAAAAAATTCAACTTTACATAGCGGATGGCTGGAATTTGTTAGATATGATCACAATTTTGCTGTTTATAATTGGAATGGCTGTTTGAGGATCAACCCTCAGTCCATTGCATTAGAAGCTGCACAAGTTATCCTGGGATTAGATCTTGTATCATTTTTCCTGAGAATTCTTCATATTTTTCATGCGCACAGAAATATAGGATCAAAGTTAGTGATGATCATGAAAATGGTATGTACTGATTGTATACAATTTTCCAGATAAATCGGTTGTTTATCCCCACTGATATTTGTTTACTTCACGTTGTACTTGATTTTGATGATGAGATATAACAATATTATAACCATCTTTCTGTTTGTCTATTCTTTGCACGTCTATATATCACATTGCAAATAATTTGTCTCAACAGCATAATTCTTTAAGTATGAGATGTATTTCAGTCCAATTTGGTCTGGACACAAAATAAATGGTGTAGAGGCTACGTTTACTAGTAATATAATTTATGTCTACTATTTATTCCTAGACCTAGCATGCTCCATTTATTATTATTTGTTTCAATCACGTCTACTGTGAAGATTTCTCTTAACACAGCTCAGTCATGCTTTGGGTTCTTCTGTATATTTCTTTAAGTTATGGCCCTTTATCATTCAGCATATATATTGATAGAGTACTACTTTGTGCAGACTCAGACTTCCATATTAGCATTAAATTTCAAACAAATGTGCCGTGAAGATTTGTCTCAACCGCCTGGATGAGTTAGTTTACAAGAACATTCCACACATATTGTTTAGATATTTTACACTTGATCATTTCTTTACGGAGTTCTGTATATATATATATAACTTAGTGTTTTATTTCATGCTCATAATAACGCATACACTTTGAAATACGAACATTTAAACGTTATAAAAACGCAGCCTTTGTCATTTGATGTAAACTAGATTTGCTCTGAAGCTTAACAATATTCAGAGCTCAAAGAATAGCCAACCACGAACATATTTGACCTGCATTCCTAACGCGTATTTTCAATAGTCGTTAGAATGGGCATCTAAATGTATTATGAGCAATTCAGCATTTGCGGTTTTGTTTGATTTTATTCAGATCAACAATTTATTAAACTGAAACTGACATAAAACACAAGTTTCACTTGACAAAACATATTTAATTTTATTTTTGAAAAGTGTTGCCACCAGTTGGCATTAATGAACGTTTTCGTTGAGCATGGTATGTACATTTGATTTATATATATATATATATATATATATATATATATATATATATATATATATATATATATATATATATATATATATATATATATATATATATATCTAATTTAATATATATTTATTTCAATTTAATTGTTTGGTCAGTTTTTTATATTTTTCATTACATAATATTGTGACTTTGACCGTTCGTTTTATAAGCACAAGGTGGTGCTCTAGATCTCGACCTTGATTCACAATTTGTAGCAGCCACATAAATAAGTTCTATTTTTATTTTAAAATGATTGGTTGTTGTCCAGGTCGTTATGAGACAAAGTGTTTAAGATGTACAAAAAAATTTAAATGATTTATTTCTTAGAGTAAAATGATTGGTTTTCGTCAGGGCCACACTGGGTGGACGAGATCTTGAACAAATACCTAATTTCCACGAGCTTTCAGGACATGATCACGTCACCCCTATTTAAGTTTTAGAGGACAATATAACCTTTGATTTTGGAGAAGTTGGGCTGTTACACTTGAAGTTGAATGCTGTTTTGTTTGGAGTTATTTCAAATTACTTGGATTTAAAAGGATTGTTTCTTTTTTCCTGGAAAATACATGTCCTTATGTGAGATTCTTAATCAAAGACAGTTCTTATAAGAAATTTATTTAGATTTCCAAAACCAGAGTGTTAATTCTTGTTTCTACAAGGAACTGTAGAATTCAAAAATACAGGTTACAGCATACGTCATCGTCTTCCATCTTGGATTCTTCGTCGGGATTCAAACTTGAAAACAATAGAGCAGATTTTTATTAGGACTACTAAAATTGTATTATTGGATTATTCTTGGATTATTTTTGCATTTGATTGTATAAAACCGTAAGTTCATATTTTTTCATTTTTACAGAAATTTTTCAGGGAAATAAATTATGATCTTATTTTTTCAAAGCTTGCTGTTTTCACTCTTTCCTGTTGTTACTGTTTATTCGACACTAAACACGAGATATTAGAATCATCCCAGATGCTTTCGCTGATCATCGCAAATATACTTTGCACAACAATAAACCGATGTTTAAATACACTTACATTATAATGAGAGATGGAGCAAAGGCATATTTGTGATTATACTACAAGAGAGGATAGTACATAATATAATACTGCTTCGTATTCAGATAATTGTACTTCATAATGCCACCCAAATGCAGTATTTTCTATCAATACTGCCTTTTCAAATATTACTATGTATAGGTTACTGCATTTGTTTGGGAAATTTTGAACGAGTTTTTTAAGAGTAAAACTGCTCGACCTTGGGAGCGCAGTGTTATTCCGAAAACCGAGTTCATATGGTCCCATACATATGCAGTAACCATTTTATTATTTACTCAGTTTGTTACACCAGCCAAGACTTACTAATATAATAATACACTACTAGAAACAAAGCAACTGAAATTACTGTTGCATTTTAAATTGTATTTTATAGCCGCAAATTCTTCAATGCACAGTAACAATTTTAGCGATTACATAGCACGTCCCAGCGTCCTTCTCGACATCAGTTTAAAAATATTCTTATTTTAGTCTACTTAAAGTTGAAATATAGAGTAATAATGTGAATGAATGCGCTTTGAAACAATTTTTCCAGTTGGTCTGGAATAGATATATTTTGTTTTTCTGTTGATTTAACTCATTTTGCTTTTCTGCTTGTGATCGACTGAATTTTGTGTATAGATGTGTCAATCCGTACGATGCACATCTGAATTGAGCAGTGGACGTTCATTGAATCAACCTCACGTCTGTTTCGGTTCTGTCACTGATTGGTTGGCATCATAATGTGCTAAACATATTAATTTTATTAGTTGAAATTATCAAAACGACGATATTTATTTTTGAGTGCAGTAAGGAAAATATGGATTTAGCTGGAAATGTAATCAAAGGTACAGTAAAATTTCGCGGTGTATTTCATGTTTTGAAATAAACGACATGGGTCATGTAATTCGGATTTGCTGAACTAGAAAAGTACATGTTGGGGAAACTCAAGGTACGTAAACGTAAATCAGTTTATTTCCATTTTATTCCCAACTAAATAATACATATGTATGCCCTGTTACTCGCCCTGTTATGCTCGTTGTTGAAGGGACCCTATCTATGACCTGTATGGCTTCTATCACAAGCCTAACATTGTATCAAAGTAGTTAAATGTGGAAAATTGCAAAGCAGCTGTTGTATGACAGTCCCTTTAGTCAGCAGAAATGATACTGTTTAGTCATCTTGTCTTATTGGCTCTGTTGCTCTTAGTTTCCTAAAAAAATCCTCATTTGCATTTTATTCATGAATTTAGTGTTTTGATTGACTTGTAAAATGTGTCTTTGATAGATATTCGATAGACTTGACCTCATTATGCTCTTGTGTGCTACTTTTATAGATCCGAGAGAGCACTGGTCATTGTTTAAACCATACTATTTGCGAACAATAACGAATATTTCCCTAAATAACAGTTTAAACGAACAGAATGGTCTTTTTAATTACTTTGTCTCTCACATTTTTTGATGACATTAATAATGTCACGTTCATTCGTTTTCTTGTCTGAAGTTTCGTTTTGAGTCAGTGAACTTGCCTTCATCGTTGACGTCTTCATCTTTCAAATACACCAAAATCTTCTTTACTTCATTCGCACACAAATATAATGAACCAACAGTTAAAGTATCAAATACACGTGTGTACGTGTTTTGTTTACAAATTAGTTCTTAATATACGATACTTTTTTTAGACACACGAGTCTTGCAGTTTGAAGCCGTTTAATATGTAACAATACTGGACGATTCTGACAATGTAAAATTCATGGAGAAAATATGAGCATATACTAATAATTATTGTTTGCCAAATTACGACCTTGAGATGATCTGACTTTAAAGATCTAACTAGAAATGTCCTAAAATAAGAGTATGAAAAAATGGTTGGAGTGTCATTCATAATTGCATAGATCCATGTCTTTCGAGTAAGTTCACGTATGTATTTATAATAAATATATGTGTGTGTTAAAATGATAATTTCTTTCGGCAGATGTGGGATGTGGCATACTTTGCTGCAATCATAGGTTTTTTATTTTGGCGTATGCAGTTGCCTCCTTTGCCATCTTGTACCCTCATACAGAACTCACCATTGACACTGTGATATTCATATTAAAGCGGCCGTATTTTAATATTTATGGAGACCTTAATTTAGAAGAAATTGAAGGTATATTTTCTTGCAGAGAGAAGAATATTAACTTAACATTATATGGCCATGTATGTGTGTATGTGTGTATGTATGTATGTATGTATGTATGTATGTATGTATGCATGCATGCATGTATGTATGTATGTATGACTGACTGACTTTCATTTTGGGATCTATACATTCAGATTTTTATAAATGATGTTGATATGGCTCCAAATGTGACTACCATTTATTAAAACAGATAAACCGCTCTGAGCCAGCAGAAGCTCTTCCATATCCCCAGAATGGGCGCTTTATTAAAATATGGCATTCAGACAACATGTTTGCAGCTGTGTCTTAGCTAGAGGTACAAAATATCGATTTTAATATTGCAGATATTAAAAGTAAACGAATATTTGCAATTAAAGTAAGATCTTAGCCAGCTGTAAACAAATGGCGGTCACCAATTTTGTAAAATAATAGAAGTTACAAATGATGAGAAAGAAATGCATCATGGTGGAAGGTAAATCATATGTATGCAAACTGAATTATTGATGAACTGGGTGGTATCGTTTATTGCAGCTGAAACATAAGGAAATGAAATTTAGCATTAGAAAAACAAAATTGAAATAAGCTGATCTATAAGAGCAAATAAGTGAGCAAATAAGTGTACTTTCTCTATCAATTCAGTAAAACAACCTATTCTAAGGATATAGTAATTGCTGAATCACTTTTAGAAGTGATGAGTTAAAATCGACAATTGAACTATTTTACTCATACAATAATGCATATGACAAGAAGTTTAATAATAATATGTAGTTAAGAGTCACTTCTTTTGTTTAATAATATACACCTTTGAATTATATTATGGCCTAACAAAAGAAAAGTTTATTTTTGACACATGATACATTGCACAGATGTTTATGCAGAAGGTGTGAATAATTTCTCCTGTAAATGCAGGTAATTAGATACATTAATAGTATGGTCATTGTTGTGGCTGAACTACTTGTATCTCTATAAAATACTCATAATGATGCTAAAGACATCACAACATCTTTACATATTAGAACTGACATCATCTTTCATAAATGATATACATCTGTGTGCAAATATCATTTTCGCTACCAAAGTGAAAACCAAACCCTCTGACACATTAGGCAACGTTGTTTTTCAAAGTAAACAAAATTGACAGATAAAATTAATGTAATGCATTCTGACATCACGGACTTGTATTTATTTCTTCAATAATATGGATCGACATAACAAAAAGAAAAGTAAAATCCATGGTTGAGATCTTTCAACATTACGATACTTGCAACCCTAGCAATTTCAAGATTTTGATACCAGGCTGATAGCCAGTTCAACTTGGTTAAATTAGCAGATTTATCTGTATCAGAAACAAAACATGAAAATATTTGTGTTTGTATGATGACATATTTTATGATTAAAACGTCGTTCATTCAAACAAGGTGATGCAAACTGCTCAGACAATGCAACTTTGTACGGAAACGGGACCATACCTCGCTGTACAACGAAAGATGGACAATACGTTGTACCAGTGATGATGGGGATATACATGTTGATGACGAACACCTTGCTTCTTAGTTTGCTGACTGCTATATTCAGGTATTATAAATCAGAAATTCAAAGCTTGTAGAGCGGACTTTATGAAAACTAAAATTTCATAGAATATCACCTTACGACAAGAAAATTATTATAACAAATTACTATATTAATGAAATATTTTTTCCAAGTAATTCACTCATTATTTCTTTCTTCTTATTTTTGTTATCATTATCATAATCATCTTAATCTTCATTATTATTATTATTATTATGATTATTATTATTATTATTATTATTATTATTATTGCTCTTGTTGTTGCTGCTGCTGTTGTTGTTGTTTAGAAATTCAACATTTACTTTGACTTATCGAAACATAATCATACAGTTAACCTAATGAAGCTCATGTGTTCATAAAGCCATGTAAATATTTCGGATATGTCTTGCACTGTATATTTACATAATGAGTATATCTTTACTACTATCGAAACACCTAATCCGATGTCAACCAAATTTCACAAGTATAATTTGAGAATGTAGCCTAACAGCTTAGTGCCAGTGAATGTTGATTTGCAGTGAATTATTACATGGTCACCTAATATATTTTTAAAAATCTTATTTTGACAATTTAATGGGAAACTCTTAATATATGGCAGCCTATCTGAAACATAGACAACCCTTTTAATGGGTTCTTCTCAAGTGCAAATTATACGTTTTACCAGTCTGGCATAAATAATTTCCAATTTGTATAGACGATCCCCATTTACATTTGTACATGCATTGTTGTCAATCTGTCTTTATTTTGAATCTGTTCAACCATTAAAAGGTCAGATAATTCCTTTAAGTGCAGTATAATAGTCGATTTTAATACTCCCTACCCACTGACCAATATACATGGTGTTACAAATACGATTGAATTAAAAGGTTTGAAAATACATTGAGAACCAAATTACAGATTTCACAAAAATGGTATTGGTTATGTACTCAAAACTAGGCATCATTTAGCCAGTTTCTGGTATTCAGGAAAAAGCCATTGTCACTTTAATAGCATAAAAACGTTTAAGTTCATGAATCAAATCACATAATATTGCAGATGACAAATGTGCTGCTGTATATGAACTATACATTTTATCGAATGGTATTTAGAGGATTGCGCAACCAGGGCTAGTACTTGTGATTTACGTCGTAGAGGGAGGCTAAATTTGTTTGCTCTAAAATAACACATTTACGAATATAACTGAACATTACCAGAAAATTGTTAGGTATTCATTACAAATTTTAAGTGTCTAAATTTTACTTTCACGTATATTGTAACTCTTTTCTACTTCTTTTATAAGGTTTGAAATACAAAGGACCAATATTTAATACAGTGAAGGAATAATTAATATCTTGAAAAAGTTTGGAACCAAAGTTTGAATAATTGGTAACAATAAAAAAGAGAAAAATGAAGAAAGATAAGAGTAGAAAATAATATTGAATTAAGTTATGTACATAACTATGAAGATAAATTTTATATGTGCAGTATACTGTTTTGCATAGTAGTTATAGTGGTAATGATGGTCACAGTGCATAAGGTGTTTAAAGTGAAGTAATAACGTCCAATAAAACAGGCATGCACATAAACAACTCCTTTGATAATAAAACCACACACGAGTAAGTTGGAGACCATTGATAAGGTTATGTATTATTTTTCAAGCTTGGAATATAGGTTTATTTGATATAATATGGCATATGACAATGCACGAGATTCACGTATATCAATGGCGTGACTTGTTGCCATTTGAGAGACTAGATGTCTGACATGATTTTGATCAAAGACTTACTACATATGATTGAATAATGCATTGATTGTGCATCAGATTCAATGAACCTGTTTACAATGTCTTCACCTAAAGCTTAAAAGCTGTAAAACTGTATTTGGGATACTTGCCACCTCTATCTACGTCTTTCACAAACTCTCATTACTCAAATGCCAGTTTGGCATCCAGTTCTGACGGATATTGAAATTGTCCTACTCTTTTCACAGTACTATGGTGATAATGAATTATGTGATTGTAACATTACCATGTGAAACTAAATCATCCTCTGAAACAAATTAACTGCCTCTAACTGATAACGCTTCCCTAGTGCAAGTTTCCTCTGACCCTTCCCACTCAATTTCTGACATTTAGACATTTATTTTGTGGTGTAGGTTCAGAGTCAATTGCCTCTCGAAAAGTTGGAATTTGCCTCCACCGTGCAGCGGTGGCATAGGGTATCTAGCGTGTCTTGGAAACTTTAACGATTTTATAACATGTCATACCTGCATGAAATTAGTTGAAAAATTATTTATTGTCCGAGAAAATACGAGTATTAAAATGTCCTTAATTCCCTCACAAACACGACAATACGTCAGCGTTGAAATTTTACCTGATAGTCCCAATTTGCAGTGCAAGTCAGGTGACTGCACACATTTCGCAACCTACATGTCTATGACATCAGACTTGCAAGAGTCACGTGATATCAACAATAAACCCCTTTGTTGGTGTTATTATACAACGATTCAAAATCATGAAATGAAAGTCACATACTGTTTGTATGTGAACAAAACAATCAGAAACATGTGGCTGCCATCAATATTAGAGCCTGTGTCAGTGATAGTTTTGTTGAATCGTGTGACTCTCTTGCTGACATGTGCCCTATTTTGGTACATCTGGCATTGTCCTGGTTGCTCAACTAACCGGCAAGTATGCATGGATTGATCAAATCCCTTGAATCTAGTATTTAGCGACTGACTGCTTGCTTGTGTTTTCTGATATTCAGACAGATTTGGAGAGTACAAGTTTTAATGAATTATTCCAAAATCTCTTGGCTATAATTACATGCGGAAAACATGCATGCATCCGTTGATTACGATATTTCCTAAAAAGTATAACATTGCAAAGCATTCCTATACCAATCAGAATCATCTGCGCTGATATAAAGATTGACAAGTGACGTATGAACAATTCAGTATGAACAAATTTTTCAATTTTATTGCACTTTGTAAATAAAAGTACACAACATGAATTTAGAAATTTATTAATTTGAACTACAATGGATGACACAGCACGTCCGAGGGGTACACATGGTCATCTGCTAGAAACCCGCAGACCCACTCTTTAGGTACAACTACATTTTTCTTGTAATTATATATATATATATATATATATATATATATATATATATATATATATATATATATATATATATATATATATATATATAAGTTAAATCATTATGACATAATTGTTCTGCCTAATAACCACACCAATCGGTTGCTTTCCCTGAAATGTCTTGCAGCTGATAAAATACGAATGTACAATAAAGTAATATTTAATGTTTGTAAGTAAATTTAAACTATTTCATGTCTTGTTTTGCAGTTTTTCAATCGAGAATATTCAACACCACACAGAATTCCATTGTAGCCATCATCGATACAATCTAATCTGCGAGTACTACACTAGACCATGTTTGGCACACCTTATGGCTCTATTGGTTTACCTACCTGAGATGCTGCTGCTCATTACATGTAAGAAATGTCATGGAAGAAATGCTTTCAGTAAGTTTAAGTTACATTGTATGCTTTTCTTAAAAACTATACTTTAACTTATGGATGGACGGTTACCTGGTCCAGTCAAGTTATGCACTACATGGATACAAATTTGATCTCACCAAGTATGAAAAGAAGAAACACTAACACAAAATTCATATTATGTTGACAAAAATGGAGGTGAGGACGGGTGTGTGGAAACCGGACAAAATGGGAGTGGAGAAGCCAGAACCGCGTTAAAGTTCATTGATATGTACCTTGTGCCTAGTAAGATTTCTCTAACAAACTACACAATGAAATTTAAAGAAGGCCAAATTCGAAACACTTTGCACAACTAGGCTTAACAGCGATACCGTTTTAAACGACAATAACCCTTTTCAATATTTTACTTCTGTTTAAACCAATATTGCAGAAGAATCCATTCCCAAGTCCTCACCAAGCTGTAAAAGAACCCAAAACACCGTGGTTCACAAAAAAAATGTAAAGAGGCAATTAGACAACACCAAGAAGCACTAAACAATTTAATAATTATCCAACGCCCGAAAATTTAACTAAGAACCGTAATGTTTGGGCTAAAGCCCGCCGCACGATTAACCAAAGTAAAAGAGCATCATAGAAAAATATGTTTCTCCTTTAAATTCTCGTTCCTCTATAAAGAAAGTTTGGGACACGATCTTCATAATAAATGGAAAGGGAAAACACTATTTGTTTCGACATCCCAAACTAAACAACAAGAATCACAATTCCAAACTTGACATAGCAAATATACTTGCTGATAGTTGCTCTAAAAATTATTCAGAAGCCTTCATAAAATTGAAAATTCAAAGAGAAAAGACATGGCTGAAATTCACATCGAAAACCTCAAAAAGTTATAATCAACCGTTTACACTGTTTGAGCTGATGGAATCTCTGAATAAGGCCCACAATACATCCAATGGGCCTGACGAAATACATTACCAGTTCTTGAAACACCTTCCAGAACCATTATTAACAGTTCTTCTGGAAATATTTAATGATTTATGTATCACTGGTTATGTACCAAAAGTTTGGAAAGAAGCAAGAGTAATACCAGTTCCCAAACCAGGTAAAGATAGCACAGATCCAAACAGCTATCGAGCTATTGCACTCACAAGCTGTATCTGCAAAGCCACGGAACGAATGATCAGTTCTTGGCTTGTATGGCACTTGGAAACTAATAATTTAATATCTCCTTTCCAAAGTGGCTTTCGTTATGGCCGGAGCACCAATGATCATCTGATTAGACAGAAAACATATTTTTCTCGATGCATTTATCAAGAAGAAATATTTTGTAACTGTTTTCTTTGATTTAGAAAAGGCCTACGACACGACATGGAAGTACGGTTTACTAAATGACATGCACGATCTAGGTCTAAAATGCTGTCTGCCCTCTTTTACATCAAACTTTCTCTCAGACAGAAAATTTCTGCACTGTGCTTGTTGCTTCCTATCCAAAATGCTTTTGTTTTGCCAGTGTTAAGTTTCAGTCCTTACAAATCCTTGCCAAGAAGCTCAATACGTCAATAGAAGATTCCTAGGAATAAAAAGAGCCATCAACAATTAAAGTAGTGTCATCTGCAAACTGTGACAGTAAATATTCTGTATCCTTTAACTTGGTACCTTTTATATTGTATTATTCTTTAATTGTATAGACAATATTTCTACACATAATAAGAGGAGATATGTGGATATGGAAATTTTCAAAAATTCAAAAGAAAAGCCATTTTGTAAACTGCCGATGAGGTATTGGGATAACACATTTTGGCCTAGTGCTAAACTGAAAAAGTAAGAACCTTATGAATAAATTTCCATGTAATAGAGTCAAATGCATTTTCATCATCAGTTAGAAGTAACCGGAATGTGTAACTCTTCTGTAATGTGCATAATAGCATATATAGTCCTTGTATTTTCACCAAATGTATCTTTCTTTTATAAAACTAGTTTGATCCTCAGATATTATTTTATTCAGTACTGACATAATTCTTTTTACAATACATCCTGATCTTAGTTTGAATACAACATTAAGTAGAGAAATTGGATGCCAGTTCCTCAGGTACTGCTTAGGTTTATCCTCCTTTGGTATGCATGTTATAATACCTTGTCACATAGAAGTTTGAAAATATTGAGTTTCATATCCTACATTAATTGTTCTAACTACAAATTGCCCAATGTTAATTCAAAAGACTTTATAAATCAGCTCTGAAGCCATCTGATCCTGGTCTTTTGGTATCTTTCATACCTTTTAAACAACCAAATACTTCTGTCTGGGTAACGTTGCCTTCTAATCTTAAGATTCCTCCTGGTGAAGTCTAGGAAATTAATAGGTTTATATCTTCTACCTCGTTTTCCTCGTTATGCAGGGTAGAATAATACTCTTTTACTTCACATAGAATATCAAATTGACCAGTAATATTTTCATTTTCTTCTGTGATCAATTTTGTGATTGTTTTCTTCACATTTTTCCTGTTTCTAGGTGGCAAAAATATCGGGGTTGTTATATATATATATATATATATATATATATATATATATATATATATATATATATATATATATATATATATATATATATATATGTGTGTGTGTGTGTGTGTGTGTGTGTGTACTCGATTTCTAAAATGTCAACATGAGGAAACAATCTATGCCCTTTTTGAACAGATAATTCAGAAAATTCTATTTACTATGTATCTCTTAGAATCATACAAATAAATACATTATATAAAAGATGAAAATGAATACCTTTAAACAATACTGCAGTTGATTCCAAGTTTCCAATTTTGCAAGAAGTTGTCGCACACGTACAAAATCGTGTGCTACCCAACGTGTCAACTTACTGCTAGAAGATAAATTCTCAAGATATTCCCAGGCGTATAGTCTGTTTCTAAATTCTGTAGTAATTTTGTCCCCATCAACAAGACGTTCTAGACGCATTACATCGTATTCTTTGTTGTTTCTCTTCCACATAAATAGCTTTTTATAAAAGTATGAGGAAAGTGTTTTTTTAATTTCTTGATTATATTTTACCCATATTTTGCTAAACATTGTCCAAACTCTTTATCCTGTGACAATTAATACGACATCAGTGGATTATATACCTTACTCCATATCACATGTAAGAAATGTTTTCCGTTTCCTTTAAGTAAATATGTGGGTGCATGTTTGTGTGCGTATATGTAGAGTGGAACAATAGTGGAATCTTACAAACCTACGTTTATCTAATACGAGGAGGATACCAGGATCTAGTAATTTGACAATATGTTTTTAAAGCGAATGATGATCAAAATAAATATTGTTCCATGATTATTTTACTACAATATTTCAGTTTGTTGTAAATTATTCTGCATTGCTGTCTATATCTTGAAAAATGTATAGACAGCACTCCACTACAAAGGTAAAAACAGAGTTGTGCCAGGGAAACGACCGCCCTTTACTTGTTGGTTCTTTTCTCTGAACTGCACTTGAAGCATAGTACTAGCAAATATCAGGTAAAGGAAAGGAGAGTTTTGCATCACTTTTGAAAGACACAGAGGCAGCAGCCCAAATGGCACGGATGGATATAATGGACCTGCATCTTCGTCAATTAAAACAGAATCAGTCTGCAAACGTTGTGACAGACGTACCACATTTTAAATAACAGACGATTTAACTAGCTAGCGTGATGTACCACGATCTACTTGTACGGAAACTGAAGGCTGTTATTCGAAAATGGTTTTAATCCATCTACTATCGCAAATGGAACGAAATGCTTTACAAATTCGTTGCTTGGGGATCATATAACAGATCGCAACATGCAATCAATCATATGGCAATATGCATAAACTTAGCGTATCATGTAATATTTCTCTAACTGTTTTGGACAATATTACGAAATGTGTGTACCAAATAGTGGAAAATAATAGCATGTGGTCAAATGGTCAAAATAATTGTTTTACAAAACATTTACAAATACAAGCACTTCATAATATTAGAAAATACGAGGTACAGATAATTTTCATTTTATAACACTGCAAATACATTTTAAACATTAGAGAATGGTGACAAGGACCACTGTCTCACCTTATCCTGCATCAGCCAAATGAGATGCTGCCATTTGCTATCAGTGAATTCACTTGTTCTGGGTGGAGAGAGAGAGAGAGATGCTATAAACTATAACAATATTGTTACATATTATAATTCTAGTCATGAACTCCATGAGTTTGGGGAAATGCAGGGGTTAATGCTTCTTACATCAATGGATAAGCCATTATTATTGAAAAAGTGTATATATGGTATAGATGGTCATATATGGAGGATCTCAATGTCTTCCAGGTTACAGATTATGACTTACAGGCAGAATCTTGGGTTATGTAGATGGTCAGTGTTGATTTGGTAAGGACATACTCAGGAACTTTAACAATTGCTCAGTTATTACTCTGGGACGAGTCGGGATGGGAGTAGTAAGTGAATCAAGGACCAGTCTTCATTGTCTAAATTCCGCTGCATTTTCGTATCATGAAAATCTATATACCGGCATATATGGTGTGGATTTCAATGGACTCAGAGTTATGACAGAAACTGGCCCGTAGTGGTAACGACAAAGAGGAATGGACATTGGGCAATGTTGGTTTAAAAAAAGTAAAATGTAAATGTTATGTAAAAGCAACATTCACGAAATTAATTTAACGATTGAAGCACTTATTATAGTGAGTAGGCAGAACACATTATTTAAATATGTAGAAACTTAGGGGCAACTGGGTTCTGCTCCTACATCTATCCTCTCCATGTGAGGTGAAATTATTTTCTGATGAGTATAAAGCAATGCAGACTCCCTAATTGTTAGTGTTAGATTTGCATGTTGCATCAAATTCCTAATGGTCTTTGGAACCTTAACACTGAGTTTTCGCTCCAGCTCTGCATCTAAAAACATCTTGTTTGTGATGTCTACAAGATTTCAATTCAAATGGGGACAGGCACATGTGTAAAACAATTATATGAGAGAATAATGTTGAATCTAGATAATACGTTCTTAAATAAGCCAAATCAATCAATTTCTATTAAATATAACGAAAATACTTTTACTGCTATGTAGTTTAATTTGAGTTTAATACAAATTATTAGTATTTTATACCACAATGTTAATATGCCAGCTTGCATTGGATAATATAGATCAGTCACCAATTTGTGAGACTGTCATTGTAAAATGTATCATTATTTAACAGAACAATTGGTAATGAAGATCACGTCTTTACAAAATATAAACTGACCTATTATTTTAAGCACTTGAACAAGTATTTCATCTAGCAGGATATATTCGCTAAAGCCCTCCAATTCACTTATGGATTCACAAATTCCATCCAAATACCTATGAATTAATTTTTAAACGCATGGTTAAATATTTGTAGCAATATTGAAATATTGTATACTAATATGTCTGGAACTGTTACAGTTATATCTTTTTTGTACTAGACAGCCATATAAAAATTCCCTGTAACAATATGGGTTTTCCGAAGGAGGTCAATCAGTTACCAGTACCAATAGTATATATCTATAACATATTGCGTTCAAAACAGGCTGCACAATGTAGCTCTTATAAAATATAACAATTTATGAACTCCCATAGCTTCTTTGAAAATGTAACAAAATATGTGCTCCGATAGCCTCTTGGATAAATGTAAAAAAATGTGGTCCCATAGCCTCTTGGAAAAATGTAACACAAGAATAATCCCATAGCCTCATTGAAAATGTAATGCTATTCTAAACTTTAACGTAATATTGTAAATAAATATACTAAAATATTAAGATAAAGGTAACAAAGGCAATCACACACTTGTATTTAATCAGCACTAAATGAATAATTAAACTCTGCAATTTGATCCCTACGTATTTATAGAGTTGTACCCAGGATAAGAAAGGTAGTGGACATTATGTCCTTCACCCTCAAAATTGGGGGGGCACAATATTTTAAAGACATAAAACATTTGTAGCACATAATGCACTCGCAGTGTTAAAATGAGATAATATTTTTTCCTCTATGGTTGGTGGTATTAACTATGTCATATTTACCTTAGGCCCTTAAATAATTGCAATATAAATGTTTTCATGTAATTTGTGAAACCACTAATGTGTTTTAATAGATGGTTAATCGGAAATGTGACGCTCCATGAAAATATATTTTTTGGATCTTGCTCGCATTTAATTTTAGAGATCACGCATTTTCTACATGCCCTTGTTATAGTAAATACCCATGTTTTCTTAATTACTTTTCTTTTGAAAGCAAATTAAATAATGATTAAAAGTTGTGTTGTTGCACAAATTAGTATCTTTAATCACTTCTGCATACTGAATAAATTAGATATGCCTTATAGTCTGTTTTCATTGTCAGATTTGTTATTGTGAAATGGATATTCATTGTAATCGTTAACATTTTATCTCCTTTAATAACTTTGGCCATCGATAACGCCAACAATGACGTGGATGAACATGTGCTAAGCAATTTCGTAGGCATATTTTTTATATTTTCCAGACAAAATAGCGCTCCTAGATTCTCACACAGGGTCAATATTTTGGGGACATATGACACAAAAATTACGGGTAAAGCTTAGTGTTCATTTTATGTGTAATACTGTATGTATTGTGACATATTGTGAAGATACTTATAAGATATATACTTTTTACAAACTGTTAAACAATACACAAAATGCATATTACTGCATGAACAATTGACAAAAGGTTTGAAAAAGCAAAACGTAAACAAATAAAACACCAGGGTTGTCTCATCAGATCGATATCAGGAACATCAGTGGGACATTCCATGTCAGAATTACGAACACTAATCGTCCACACTCAGTGAATATGATAAACACACTTGTTTAAAAAAATATAAATAATTGAAACAATAACTACAAAATATATTTCATATATACTTATTGATACTTATAACGATAGATATATATATATATATATATATATATATATATATATATATATATATATATATATATATATATATATATATATATATATATATATATAATTTGTATATAGATGCACAATTACCTGTAATGCAGTCATGTTCATACAGCTACTTGAATTTAATTTACTAGGTATTGATTTGCTTTGCCTTTGCATAAGAAATAGGCCTCGTTATTTGTTATGTACATCATTTAATGTTTAAAGTTTCTACTATAAAGGAATTCTCAGTAAATTAACTTATTACATGCATTATATGCATGTTTTCAGTGATTTGTAATAAATATAGGTATGCCATATTATTAAGAGAGTTAGCTGATAATATTCGCAATCAATAAGTTTAATCAAGTGCATCGCATAATTCTATGTTCTTCTCAATGTACACATACTATGAATATTCTGTCATACACATTACTAAAGGTTGCAGTGGCAGATCTACTGATAGATACAAGAGTATTCCTCCAGTTTGAAATATTGAAGCCAAGGAATGGCCAGTGAACATAGACGATGTGCATAATGCATTTTTGTGAATGGGATTTAATTGCTTCTTTTGGGTATTATTTTGCTGGCTGTTGTCATCGACATACTAAATGCATGTAATGGCTATATGTCTGGATTGTTTATGTGGAGGTTGCCACTGATGTTTAGTTCTTGTTTAAATGAACTGCTTCCTCTCTGTATGGCTTGATATCCTATAAAGACTCCCCCATTTGTTGATATACTGGTCATCAGAGAGATTAGATTGTTAATTCAAATAGATTTATTACTCATGATCAAATGAGCTATGCCACGTTTTAATAACAATGCAAAGCATAATAATTACATTACACTAGATTTCCGTTTCTTTTATCAACTTAATCTATTTGTGTTGTACATTTGCTGGGTGGTTTTCATGATTCTTTGAGTTTTGATTTAACTAGATGAATGTTGAGTTAACACAAATTCTAGTTTAACTTAATGTAATGTATAGATGGAGCATATTCCATTAATCACATTAATCAAAATGTTGTATAATGATTTCATGCTCTTTTTGCATCAACCAATTCAAAGAAAGTGATACGTCAAACATGAAAACTGATTATTTGGTGCAATCACTCGTTTACCACTGCAAATTATTCAGTTTTAAATCATATTTTCAGTTTACTTCATTTATTAAATCTTTATTAGGAATGTGTTAATTGCAATCCCTAGTATTACACAATTGACTATCTCAATAATTCTACCGTTACATCCTCCATCTGCAAATATAAATAAATGTTGCATTCTTCTCAATTTGCTTTTGTTTCCATTACAATTGCTAATGACTCTAGGTTTTGAAATCTGTTGTTGCAACATCGTTGGACTTTTTTCTATATTATCTTCTTCCTCACCATCACCAGTTAGGTATGCAACATACTTCATGCATCAGCACTCTATAGTGAATGCATACATCCATACAATATACAGTGTGTCGAGTTTGTTACTGGTTGTATATATTTGTGTGTCAAGTCAATAATATACTCCATTAAAACCAACATGTAATCTCTAATGTCAAATTACCAATCTACTATTACATTATAGCAGTATAGCTCCGATTTCAGACTGATACTCACATCATTCTACGGGCACATAAGACATTATATCCTAAATGTTATAGTATTTCGCCAGGTCTACAACCAGGATGTGCAGGGACACAAACGAAAGTCCGACAAATATGGAAACTAAACTGTGACATAGAGACCTCTATAAATGTGACTCAGGAAAATCCGGAAAGTTACTACATTTAACCTAGTTTCAACTAAAGTTACAAACTATCAAAGCTTTGGATCTTGGAGTTTGAGTTCTATGTTTGCTCAATATAGTTTTAGAATATGGACCCAGGAGGTAAGCGATACTTCTATGTTATTAACTTAAAAGGTGAGACTCCAGTATGAAGAGGAAAACTTCAACAAGAGGTTCAACATTGCTGTTGTCAAAGAAAGTAGTTTGTACTGGGATTACAATCACTGTTTTGTTTAAATGGTGTTGGAGTTTACACATTGTTTGAAACTCTTCGATAAAGGTCAATCATTATATCACATATTGCTCCTGCCATTTGCAACACTAATACTTTCTGCGGCATTGCCTATTGAAAAAGGGATTAAAGCCCACTAAGGCTGTGGTCACAGAGAACCTGGATCTACCAAGATATTGAAGTGGTTTTAAGTTCTATTAAAACAGACAAAATTGGGTAATATTGTAACTGAAATATGCATCCAAATTCAGAAAAATCAGTTTATGGAGTTCAGTTTCAACTTTTGAAATTGTCTGTGAGTTTGTATATATTTTCCTTTCATTTTCACAACACAAATGATTAGAAATCTCACATGATATTGACAAATATTTAAGGATGGCCCAAATTGTGTTTACATCCATGGTTACAGTTGACGAAAATTAAACAAACAAAACAAATTGAACTAGATGCCTATCCCAAGCCAGCTGTCCACCGGCAGTCGGTAACACGTGTATTCATATACTTCTGACCAAATGAAACTATTCAGCTCTAATAATCTTTGGAAAAGAAATAACTAAATTAATTATGTCACGACAACACAACAAAATATGTTTCAACTAAGATACTGTCAAGTTTTCAGACAGACAACATCATTTGCTAATTTAAAGGTAATCGTTTATGCTAATACATAAATTTTTAAAAATATCTTCTTGAATAAATGCTACATTTTAATATGTGACTGTGTCAAATATATTATAGACAAAACTACTACTATTACTACCACTACTACTACTGCTGCTGCTACTATTATTACTACTACTATTACTACTACTACTACTACTACTACTAATAATAATAATAATAATAATAATAATAATAATGATAAAAATAATAATAATACAAATTCTGGCATAATCAGTTGAAAAAGGTTCTTTAAGATTTTGTTAACGTTCAGTAATGATGCCTTTTCAATTCGAACTTTTAAATAAATTTGTCTACATTATTTAAAAAATGTGAAAACACAAAACTGGTTAGATTACTCTATAAAGAACCTTAAAAAATATCTTTGCATGGACTGAAAATGTATGATTCCCTTTTCAGTTCAAAACACTCAAACAGTTTGAATGCCAAAATATAGTTTATCAAAATCCTAGAATAGATATAGTATAAACACAAACTTCCAAGATATGTTTGTTCTGGTCTACAGTTTCGTACTTTACGATGGGTTTGATTTTAAAGAAAAAATCATAAGTCTTTATCACTGGATATCCTGGTTATGTAAAGGAAACATATTTATACCTCCAATAACCTCATGCATCTTAATAATTGCCTTTCTTAAGAATCAATAAAATAACTTGTTTTGTTATATGATTATTGTGTGTAATTTGGGTTATTGTGTATCTTAAGGACTCCAGGCTCTAATTAGCCTTTTTAATTCCTGGACATACAAAGTAATTATTCAGAAGTTGCGTTTTCGAGCTCTTACAAGCATCATTTTCCCTATCTTAAATTACTATACGTTGCATTACTTCAAGCTCTTTTTTCATAACGAACATACGTAAAGCAATTTCAGTCACAAGACAAAAAATACTTTATAAATTTACCAAAATTCTTTATACTGTGCATGTTGCCAATGCAAACAACTTCAACGCTCAAAAGTACATAATAACTGTATATTGGACTATTTGCGAAAAAGGTGGTTCACATGACTTTAGATAAATCACTGAAAATTATTAAATATGTAGTTGTTTACAGTACATGGGTAATATATTAATTCACGCTCTTAAATCTGGAACATGCAGAATGCCTTGACATGAAAATATATCTAGAACAATAATATATAATTCTCTACATTGTCAAAAGGTTTATATTGATCATGTTTGCAAATATCCCAATCATAATGTAAAATAATAAATTACCACTTTTGCAAATTTGTAATAAGAATCTTTTCGCTGTACCAAACATTAAATGACACAAATTATGGAAATTGGTGTGCATCATATTGTTAGAAATATGCCAAATTAGGCAAAAGTGTTTTCTGATAGTCAGAATCTTAAAAAGAGATTGAAGCGTTGCAAACGTGGCCCGAAATGATTGATATAATTCTGTATAAAAGACAAATGTTCTAGTGAAATTAGAAACAGTGTAAACATTGAACTAATGAAGTCACTCATAAAACATTTTTAACGACAATATTTTCTGTCTTATCCGAGGTGTAAATAATTAAAATGTCCTAAATGGATAAAACTTGAGTCCTTGGTGAGTTCTTTCAAATAACTTTTGCTGAGCTTTGGTACTGTTTAACTATTTCCTGCATATCTGAGAACAACTGCAGATAAACCTGTCGTAATGGATACTTCCATAGAAATGTACATGTTTAATATGAAAAACATAAAAACCAGGCAATTAATTTCAATTCTAAGGATAATTTCTTCAGAAAGGGCACAAGTCTTCAAAAAAGAAACCTAAAGATTCCATACGTGTCTTTTATGAAAAGAATTTCACAGCATAAGCAAACTGAATTTGTTTTCACCAATTGTTATCTCTTTATTTTTATTAAGATTTTTGTATGATGATAATCTTGTTATGTCAAATCTCTGCTATAAAATATCCATTTTGTTTAATTACGTACAAAGAAATAATATAAATTGCAAGCGTGATTCGTAAAAAGCAAGGTATAATTATATAATTATAGCTTTCGACTAGCAGTAATTCATAGACTATTCGGAAATACCAAAGGTTCAAAAATATTTTTGCCATGACAGTATATTTGAACTGGTAACGAAGTAAATAAACCATTATATTTGCAGCCAGCTAATTTATGACTAATACTGAAAATTACCGTTCGGTTTAGTGCTCTCCTTCTCTCTCTCTCTCTATCTCTCTCTCTCTCTCTTTATATATATATATATATATATATATATATATATATATATATATATATATATATATATATATATATATATATATATATATATATATATATATATATATATATATATATATATATATATATACATACATACATACATACATACATACATACATACATACGTTGCTTATAAAAGGCACCCCATGCTATGCCAGAAATGTAGACAAAAACTGTTGAAAATGCCTTGGAAGGTTTGGGTGTTTTGTTCCAAAAAGAAATTATTGATGGATTGACATGCATAAAAAAATGGACAAAATAATTGTTAAACCTCCTCACGATAGAAATGCGAGTTGGGAGAAGAATAAATATAATATAGATATGTCACTCTCTACTGACTGACTTGATTCTTTCTTTGGGGTTATAAAACAACTAATGGCTAGCAACACTTAATATGCAGATTACTCTAAATGCAACAAATATGCAGATTACTCTAAATGCAACAATCAGCTTATATTCAAATGATTGTTTCATCAATAAAATGACTGGTTCTCTAAACATGATCTAGACCTATGAGATGATGGATTTGTTGTCTTCAGAAGCAGGCATTTACATATTGTTGGTAGTGGCTTTTGCATATGAGTACTATGTAGTGGCACGTCATGAAAAGGATGGAACTATGTTGCCAGGAGTCCTGAAGCACTAGCCTGGAAAAAAGAATCATGTTGCACAATGTAATAATAAATTATTATTTATTTGTAACTGCAGATTCACATAATTACTAACTGCTGTATCAGTTAATAAATGTCAACATAAGAGATAGTTAACATTCACCAAAATTATATCATATGACAATGCATACGGTCACCTCACATGTCTGACTAAATCTTTACTTTTATATGCATTAGTAAATTCAATAAATCGGTTGCATGAATGGGCTGAAATTATGGGAATGACAAGGAATAAAAAAATACCGTACATGTTATCTGAATAATTAGGTCAATGATGATTTTAATGTTAGACGATACAAGTGCTAAGTAATCAGAGGGTGTTGAAAACGAATGAATTCAACTAAATACCAGTAATTTGGGGTATTATTTTAGCATGAAACATATGATTTGTTCCATTTCACAAATGTGCAACAACTCACAAGAAAAGAATCATAATTGACTTATGTGTATGTATGATGCCTACATTATTTAAACTACCTTTTGTAGAAATTTTCAGATGCGTGCCGAATAATAAGACATGTGAATGGTAATTTAGCTATAGTTTCTAATACTTCAATGACAGTGCGTAAGCAAAACATTTATAGGAAATGCTCCAATAATTAATGGGCATGACCTGTACAGTGAGAAAGGGCTTCATAAAATCCAAATAACTGGCTGATAGAGCCTTGTTTGTACACAAAATACAAAACAACACTGACTCGGCCAGCAATACTTTTAATTATCTGAGACATTTTGAAAAGATAACAGAAGAGAAGAGGCATTATTTGAAATGAAATATCATGCAAATTACATATATAGGACCAGCCACTTGTGCATGCAAAATACAGAGCACTTTCAATTCATGCTGCTGTATTAAAATATATTACACATATTGACCAAATCGCGTGAGATTTAGTGGTTATGCAATACAATGTGGTGTACAAAAGAGCTGCCTTCTTATCCTGTGCGGTTGAAGGCGAAAATAATACAGTTTAAATAAGAATGCACTATTGTCCCTGCTGTTTCAGCGCACATTACACTGTAAGTTTTGCATAAATTTAGGCTAACGTAGAATTGATATTATTAATGAAAGCTTTAGTTATGTATGTTACTTTCACTCCCATTAGAAACGTTTGACTTGCTGCATGTTATAAGATATACATGTAATTCATGCCATGTAAATGATCTTAAGCTCTTTATTAGTTGGAATTTTCAACAGATCTGCCATATTACAATTTAAGTTAATGATGTTTAAACTTAACTGGTCAACGTGGTTTACTGTGCAAACAATTTGCTCGATTTACGATGCTTGTGGCAACTATATAAAATAGTAATGACAAAGAGGATGAACTAAAGAAGCAGTGAGAGAGTTTTAAATCCTTCTGCGGAAAATAAGATGTCAAGATTTGCATAGTCTGGAAAAGACACATTGTAAGCTTGCTACCAGGTAATCATGGATTGCAAGGTCTCTCTGACAGAGGAAATCATCCAGCTCGGCATGAGCGGAAGCAGTAATTGTAGTACAATACACGCTTGGCTGCAGTCTCTATGTGAAAGGTAAATACCTCCACTGAATGCCAATTATAAAGTCATACAATATATAGATCCCATTGCTTCAATGTTTTGCTAGAAAGGCTCTACATGTGTCGTTCTCATAAGGTAGAAGATGAATTTTACTTAAAAAATGCGATTATTTAATGAAAAGGAAGACGGAGTACCGATATCACGGCTAACTGGACAGCATGTGAATAATTAACCACAAGGAATTTGTTAAATAGCATTCTGTATGTAAATGAACCATAGCAATAACACATAAACAGACGAATATGAAGGTATGCTAGTTTTAACATTCGCCATTATTTGGATAATGCTAATAAAAATAGCAGTAACAACTTAATATGAAAGAAAATCAAAGGAAAACAAAGATACCTTATATTTTTCATCTGTTTCCTCATGTTGAGTCTGTTTTGCTCCAAGTTTATTTTCCTTGAGTGAATCTGCAACCGATTGTAACTGCCCAGACATGATATTTAACTACAAGAAAAACAAAATTGATCCTTTAATTTTCATTCTATATATGCAATGGGTAATATTCTAAAAAGTGGAAGTAATTCTTTCTAAATGTTCTTCTGAATACGAATTATACACGATTTTGTGAGGGAATTATGAAGATATAAATATTTGAAAGATAACAATACATGTACTTCTCATACAAATAAATGTTGTAATAGCAAAACTCTGATTCTTCCAGGCACTATTAGAAAAGTTGATTACATGTATTTGTTCATGAGTTATTTGCTTTTACCGACTAAACAAACCAGTTTGAGAGTAAAATTGGTATCGTAGGCGATGTGTAAATAGGTCACATATTATCGCAAGAATCCAGCCATTACAGATGTTAACAAGATCATTATCTTGCTTTTACATCAAATTTACTAAAATGTTTGGTTGCTGAGATTAAAGTTAGATTGGAGTGGCCACCCTTGTCCCATCATTTGTAAGTTCCTACTGCTTGAGAAAT
The DNA here is from genome assembly GCA_028554795.2 of Sinohyriopsis cumingii. Classification (NCBI taxonomy): domain Eukaryota; kingdom Metazoa; phylum Mollusca; class Bivalvia; order Unionida; family Unionidae; genus Sinohyriopsis; species Sinohyriopsis cumingii. Next base: position 28,288,128 of record CM068832.1, on the reverse strand, counting down.
TAGTAATGCTCCGTATGTATGTGTATATATATATATATATATATATATATATATATATATATATATATATATATATATATATATATATATATATATATATAACATATATAACATATATATAACACACACACATATATATATAGATTTGGTGACGGAATGCAAATATTGTGATCAGTTACGTATTATCAAAAACACACACTTTTCGTAATTTTGGTAAAATACACATTGATTATTATCTAATTTTGTGGATCTGTCATTTACAGCCCCCATCCGAAAAATTGATACATATATCAATGCAAAAGATCATACCAAAGTTCATTTCCGTGTCCGTGCATTTAGAAACAAACCGGTTTAATCCATACTACAATATATTAGTTGCATAATGTATTAACTGCTAACATCTTAAAATAAATGTGGAGATCGATATAGAGATGGAGGGGTCCTAAAGAAAAGGACTTCTTATTATCTACAAATGTCACATTCAACACATTTAGTACCATTTTAATAATGTTAAGTAATTTGGTTGTTTGGTGTTATTAACCCTTTACCTCACAGAGTCTCTTGCTTTGTAGTCTGTCGATAGTCATGTACGAAAGGCACCCAGAGCAGTGACATATGAATAGAACATATGTTACGTATATGACTCAATGCTCATAGGCCTGCCTGTAAAATGTATTACAGTGAGGTATATGTCACGGCCAGGTGCAGGTAATGTCCATGTATTCGATATTAAAGAAAATGTACTCGGGGTTCGTTTAAAAGGTACATAATTTCCCATGGGTGGTATTTTTTGGTCTTCGCTGTTTCAAGATATCTGGCCTTGGGTTCCACGATACCCACGTTACATAGAGAGAAACGTTTGCCTATAATCAAGATATCACATGTTTAGTGAGGAAGTGTTCCACCCTAGGGGACAAATCGTTAGGTGTCAGTGCACATAAAATATAAAACTGCATTCGTTTTTGTGATATAATTGTTTCATTATTTTTCAGTATTTTTTTACAGATAGTTAAGCCAATGTCATATCAAGCCATCTATCATTCACAGCAGTGTGTCTCATGTTTACCATTGTATAACTGAACAAACAAATTAATTTATAAATACATTGAATGTACTGTTCGAGTTCGAGAAAAGTGTGAAGACAACAAACTCTGTAAAATTGAACAAAAAATTTATTTCCTAGAATAGAAAGTGAAAAATGACCAAAAGGAACTTGCAGTTTTACAACTTGAATCCTAAAATAATCCAAGAATTAAAAAAACAAGTCCTATCAATGAAATGTTTTAAGTGAGTCTTAGTGCAAATCCCGATGAAAATAGAAGAAGGAAGGCGATGACGTCTGTAATAGCTTTCAAAGTGTAGATGTGTCTACAGTCTCTTGAAGAATCACAGAAAATGTTATTGAACTTTTTGAATTTCGTATAAATTCCAGTAAATATCTTTCTCCAAAAATTATTAGAGCAATTTGGTATTTCCATGGAAAATAATCACTTAAAATTCAATAATTTAAAGTAAAGAAAACTCAGCAATAAACTGGATAAAACATAAAACAACTTGACGTCTCAAGTGTTAAGGCGCGAATGCTAGAATTCTTATCATAACAACCGTTATAAGACTAACTTAAACGCAAAACAGATTCCCGGATGGGGGTCAAGAGTTCATCCTTCCAGGAGGAATGGAGGTTTATTACATGAAAATTATCACGTCGTCTAGGTATGACCTTGGCCCAACGTAACGATTCTTCCTCTTAGAAAGAATAAAAAAATATTTTTGTAATAAATGGTTTACTAAAACTGCCACTGATTTAGAAACAGGGTCAGAAACTAGATACAATTATTCTATTATAGTTGTTTACGTCGCAAAGTAAACAACATCAGTCAGAACAGAACCCTATTCTGGTCAATGTCAAAGCCAGTAAAAATATTACATTATAATATCATGTAATGGAATATAACGATTTAAAACTAAGAAACAAAAAATTAAATTAAATATACATAACACTACCCCCATACAAGAATAAGAAAATATAATAAAGCTTTCTTTTCACCATAGGTCAATTATACATGTGGTTCAAAAAAACTGACATATGAAGAAATCGTATGAATGATACAAAGTGTACATGAAAAATAACATTTCGATACACGGGAAAGTGCATTGGTTATTAAATTATCTTTTCCTTTAATGTGCTAGATGTCAATATTATATTCCTGCAATAACTGTAAGAACTGGTGCACCCTTAAGTATGGTCTTTAACTTATCAAAAGCCTCCTGACATTTTTCAGACCAATGAAACTTAGTTTTCCTGCTCAATAAATTTGTCAAGGGTCTCCAATTATGGAAAAATTAGAACAGAATTACCGATAGTATCCAGCCACACCCAAACATCGCATCAGTTGCTTTTTACTGATAGGCACGGGAAATTCAGAGATATCACTGACCTTAGCATATATAGGTTTAATTTGTCCATGTCTCACGATATGCCCTAGAATTGTTACACAACCAAGGCAAAACTCACATTTGGTTAAATTAATTGTCAAAGTTGCATCAGTGAGTCTGCTAAAGAATTTCCGAATTGTTGCTAAATGATCTTTCGAGGTTTTATTGTAGATAGAGGTAATCATGTACATTAAACGTTGAAAAGTACTTGGCCAACCTTTCATCCCAAACGGCATCACTTTAAATTGATAAAATTCATCTAGAGTCATGAATGTCGAAATTTCCTTGGCTCTTTCCGTCAGTCTAATTTGCCAAACTCCTTTCAGAAGGTCAATTTTTATGACAAACGTTTCCAATTTTATCAATGCATTCATCGATTCTTGGTTATGGAAATAAATCTGTTTTAGTCACATTGTTCACCTTTCTATAATCCGTAAACGTGCGAAAAATTGTATCTGGTTTCGGAACAAGTATACATGGTGAACACCAATCGCATTTACTCGGTTCTATGAAATCAGTCTCCAGCAAATACTGAATTTCTTTCTACAAATATTCCCGTTTGAGATGTTTCATCCTGTATGGGTGTTGTTTCACAGGTGTGGAATTTATAATTTCAACGTCATCGTAAATTTAGTTTGTACTTCTTGAAATATCTAGAAATAAATACTTATATTAAATAATAACTGTTTGTGTTAATTCCTTTCTTTTTGTTGCAAGTGTTAAAGGTTCTGTTCCAGATTATTCATAATTTCTGAATTACGATGATTTGTTATTCCAAAATCAATAGAGTCACATTGTACTCCTTCGCTTAAATCCCCATTGAGTGGGACAGGTACAACTTAATCCATTGCACGATTAGCCTCTTGCAACAAACTGGTACTGCTTTAACATATGTATGTGGCAAAGTAGTTTTTGTTTTCGCCTCCCAGGAGTATAAATGATATCATCTAACTCATTTAATTTCTTTTCAACTGTGTAAGGACCATACTACTTGACCTGGAGATTATTTTATGGTATGGGATAAAGAGCCAGAACTTTATCACCGGGTTGAAAACTATTTTAGCTTGCAGTTTCAATAGAGTCCGATGGTATTCCTTCATTTAAATCCTGAGTGAGTGGGATAGGTCCAACTAAATTAATTGCACGTTTAACCTGGTTATCTCTATCAACATAATGGTACTCCTTTCAGTTATTTACATCCCAAGAGTACTATTATTATAATTTAACTCATTCATTTTTTCTGAACTTTGTAAGAGCCCTAATACCTTATCTAAAGACAATTTTGAAGAATGAGTAAGAGAGACAGAACTAAATTACCATATTCAACGGTTCTCTCCATTGCAGTTCTGTCAAGCCATAATTTTACTTTTGACTTGAATTGCTCCATGCCAAATTCAAGCATAATTAGCTCGAAAATTCCAGATATAAAATTTGACCCTTGACCAAATTGGACAGATTTGGGAAGGTCAAAGTGAGGGGAAAAAACTTTATCAAAGCTTTTACTATTGTTTTAGCTTTAATATTATTCAAAGCAATTTCCTCTGGGAATCTCGATTATGCACACATTATATTCAAGAAGTATTGGATACCTGACTTGGTCTTAGGTAAGGGACCAATACAATCTACAAATTATTCTGCTAAATGGTACGACAAATACAGGAAAAGGTAGCAGATGAGCCTTAGGTATCTTCTGATTGGGTTTCTTACTATTTGAAATGTATGACAAGATCTGCAGTATTTGCAAACATCACTTTTAATTTTTGGCTAATAGAAATGATTAAAGATCTTGTGAAAAATCTTATTAATCCCTACACGACCAGCCACAGGAGTGTATTGGCAAGACTAAGAACGTTCTGTCAGTACGATTTTGGTAATTACCATTTGATAGTTTACTGACTACTAGTCACTAGAAGGTACCTCGGGAGGTCTCCATTCTTTCATGATAATCCCATTTTTAATCAAATAATAAACAGGTACTTCAGTGACTTCAGTCTCATTGATAGCCCTTTAAAAGAAAGAGGACATCTCATGATCATTTTCCTGTTCGACAACAAGTGATTGTTGGTTGTTACCCTGATTATAATAAAGAGAATGAGCAGTTAAACAAGGATCACTGTAATCAATACCGTTTGATTGATTAAAGCGAGTGAAAATGACCTCATCAAAAGCCTGACTAATACATGTGTCAACTAAACTAATACTTTCCTGATCAATATTATTTTCAAGAGCTTTATTTGACAGAGCACTAGTAACTGCACAAGCTGGGTATCAATCAGAGAATTCTGTATCAATAGGATTGATTTTCTGGTGCAAACAAGGCTTGTTAGTTATAAGTGGATTAACCACAACCTTATATCCAGCTTGATCGTTGCCTAGAAATAAATGAACGCATCACGGGTAAAGAAAACAATGCTCCGACTGTCACGGGTCTTGAGACTAAGGCTGATGACACATTTCCACAATGTAGAGAACATTAACAAAGCCGCACTCTGCTCCCTGAATAAGAACACTCTCATCAGAAGAAGAATTCTCAGAAAAAGGCAAAGTACAAGATAATGAAAAACTCCCAGAAATGCATGTGTCCCTTAATATTTTAATAGGGATAGAATTAGCTGAATCACCCAAGTGTGATATAGAACCATTCGACATGAATGGTTCATGATTCTACATAATAAAATCAGACTGGCATTTACTAGACACACCAAATGTATAGCTTTCAGTACATGACCGTTACCTTGACCTCCTAGAAATAAGAGCATTTGGAATAAGTCTGTCTTGATATTGATGCCTATTTTTTATTTTTTCAATTTGTAGTAATCAAAAATAAAGTGTCCTTTCTTCTTGCAATAGGTACACTTAGGAAGGGATAAGGAATTATGATCATTCTTATCAGAAACTTGATTTATGAAAGTTGTGCCAGATTGAAATTTGGAAGGGCTTGTAATAGGCTGAACTAATTTTCTACCAGAAGACTGCTGAGTGTAAATCTTTTTTAGACAAGAAAATGTATGAGCTAAGGAATACTTGTGAGCAGTACGAGCAGCATTTTCCAAGGTTTCGATCTTACGCTCATCCAGATCAGTCTTAATGTCGATATGGACACAGTCTCGAACTCTTCAAGTAATACGAGTTGTCGGAGGTTTTTGTCATCTTTATTAACCTTTTAAGAAGAGCACCACCTATCAAATTGTCATGTTTATTCCCATGCAAATTCGACATACGCCTGGTCATTGATTTTCTAGAATTTCAAAATCCTCGTCGATAAGCCTTGGGTACCAACTCATAACGCTTTTAGATATAGTCCTTAATCACATCATAATTAGAACTCTGATGTAGTGACAGTGAATGTAAGTATCACGATCTTTACCAGTAAATACAAATTTTAATAAGAGACCAGTACTCTCTTGGTCACTTCAAAATGTCAGCAATTTTCTCAAAAATGAGCAAATGTTGACCTACTTCTTTTTCCAGAAGACGGGGTACTAACGTAATATTTCTTAAAACACCGACAGTGGGGTGTGTGATCCATTGCCAGCTTTAATTCTTTCAATCTTATTTGAAATTACATTTTTTTCTCTATTCTTTTGCCATTGTCTTTCTTCACTCTCTTCTTGCATCTTCATCATTTATATCTGAAACTGAACCTGTCTTATCTCTATATCTACTTTTGAAGCTGTATCTTCATTTTAAAAATATATAACCTCTCCTGGTAAAATCAAAAAATTCTCTACTTTTGATGATATTGTAAAAAAGTTATGTTGATATCAGTAAAGATTTATAAAATGTGAAATAATACTTGGGATGTCAATTTTCCGACACTAGAAGAATTTAAATTTCAAAAAGAACGTTTTCTTAAATATTTTAGCAAATTTCGTATCCCGGACGAGTCCTCTATTTTCTGTTACTAGTCTATGCTCTTAAAATAAGTAACAGAAAAGAGCGAAGACAACAAGCATTGCAAAATTTAAGAAAAAACGTTCCTAGAATAAAAAGTGAAAAAAAGAGGGAAAGGAACTTTCGATTTTACGAAATAAATCCAAAATAATCCAAGAATTAAAAATTCACAAGTCCTATCAATGAAAAGTTCTAGGTGAATCATAGTTCAAATCACGATTGAAATTCAAGATGAAAGGCGATGACGTCTGTAAGAGACTTCAAAGTGCCGATGTGTCTACTGTCTCTTGATGAATCACATAAATATTATTCCAGTACTTGAATTTCGCATAGATTCCATTAAATGTCTTCGTCCAAAAATTATTGATTCACTTTTGTATTTCCATAGAAAATAACCACTTAAAATTCAATCATTTGAAGAAAATAAAAACTCAACACCAAACTGGACATAACAAAAAGCAACTTTAAGTCTCAAGTGTTCAGGCATGAATGATAGAATTCTTATCATAACATCAGTTGTAAGATGAAATAAAATGCAAAACAGGTTCGCAGAATGAAGGGAAGTTTGTTGCATGATAATTATCACGTCGTTCAGTTATGAATATGGCCCAACTTAACGATTCTTACTCTAAGACAGGAAGGAAAACAAATTTTAAAAATATTGTTTACGAAAACTGCCACTGCTTTATAAACAAGGTCAGGAACAAGATAAAATGTTTCTATTAAAATTGTTTACGTTGAAAAATAATAAAAATTCAGTCAGACCTGAACTCTATTCTGAACAATATCAAATCCAGTAAACAATATTACAATACAATATCATGTAATGGAATAAAAACATAATTGAAAAATAACAAACAAATAATGAAATTAAATATACATAACATTATAATTCAGGAATGTTATTATTGTAAAATGTTAGATGATTTTGGATGTAGATTCGTAGACCTCAGTAATTGTTCCTGTAACCTGTAAGCTGTTGTCGATGGCGACGTTCCCTCGTGGTAAGGAATTATTTTTCTAAGTAAAAAATCAAAGCTTACTCCAAAGCTTTGAGACCAATGGGTCTGCATGGAAAATGGGCACTTTCGAGGAATCCTTCTACAAACTGGGATAGGCAGGCCATGAGTGGTGGCTCCGTGATGAGAGTTGTGTGACCATACATATTCGCCAAATCGTCAAATGGACCCCACGAGATATTTTATTGCAGTCGTGAATCATTATCAATCAATATCACAATAGGATGAAATGTATATATCATTTTTATTCTACGAGTCAAAACCAATAAGACTTATTTTCCACTTGCCAATGAAGCAGTATTCATTGCAGGGTACTTTGTTGCTTTTTCAATAAAAATTTTGTTCCTTAATACCCTAGGTGATCGATAAAACATATTTTATATTCGTGTGTAAATCCTAAATTGTAGTGTCCTTGGTGATATTTTAAATAGTTCTCATATTTATTTAAATTGTATACATTAATTGTCCTTGCTGATATATATATATATATATATATATATATATATATATATATATATATATATATATATATATATATATATATATATATATATATATATATATATATATATATATATATATATATATATATATATATATATATATCAATACTTCAATATGTTAATTCTAGTGGAATTACTCTATGAAGTTACATGTTCTGATTAGTTGCAGGAATAAACGGTTGCTATGTGTATTTAATAAACATTGTTTGGTAGCTGTTTTTGTCTTTGATCATATTATGTATGTTTTTAACTTGTATTTGATCTTAGTCAAAAATCAAGTTCATGGATTACCTGACTAGAGACACTGTTGTGGGAAAATAGAACATATATCTAATATTTTTATCTGAGTATTGATTAAATATTAAGATCATGATCAATAAAGCTAAACATGTTTACCTTAATCTGAGTTCATTACATTGGTATCACTCGATGAAGAAACCTAGTGTATCTGATGTTTGCCATTTTCTTTATTATACTTTTAGCAACACGCCTTATCTTATTAACAACTTACAATGTTCTACTAATGAGCATCATATTAATGATATCATCATCTCCTAGTTTTTTATACAATATTGTTTAATAGAGAAATGACTCATCCTTTAACAGCTGAAGCTAAATCAATCATATCGTTGTGGTCAGTTTTTGATGTAGGTGATTTATTTATTCAAATTATTATTCATTGGAATTACAGAGTGCTAAGTAATATTTTTGGACAGAAAATCTGATTTGCAATTGTAACGAATTCGGACAAGGACGTCATAGATTATATTATTATAATAGATCAAAAGGTAGTTGGCACATCATCTTTACGTTCCATGCTACTGTCACATTATCACACTTGAGACTACACGCACATCAACACACTCAGTGTTGAAGCTTATTTTGAATACAACTGGAATTCGATTACATCTCTATTCATTTGAACTGGTGACAACATTGTAGGCGTTTTGGTATGTAATTCACAATACTGTAAGTTCACTTTAAAATTTTCTCCTTTTCTTCTGGGGAAGTAAATTATTTGCTGAATTTATGCAATTTGTTGGACTTTGACCTTTTTGTCACTTTGTTTAAGACCACAGAGTCCTAACAGCAATTTGGATTAATTTCTCTAATATTTCAGAAAACATCATTTTTTAAAAATAAATTAAATTTACTTTGCTTTGGATGATTTTTAATCCGTGGTATTTTAATCTCACAAACATTATAAATCTTTAGTAAAGGCAACATTCTTTTACAAGGACATCTAATGGTGAGAACCTTATTTTGAATCCTTCCAAGGAACGGCCAGAGTCCTTGCAAAGGGATAAATTAACCAGATTGCCAGACAATATGAACTTTCTGAGGCAAGGCTACTTTATCAAAGCAAGAATTAAGCAAGTTTTGGTACAATATTTGCAGAACAGAATGGTAGATTGGTAAATCGGGATCTAACAGGAAAGTAACATAACTGAAATTAAAACACAAGATGGAAATAGACGTAAGGAAGAATTGAGGTTCATAAAGAAAAAGAAGAGAGACAAATTTATTTGTAGAATGGGAAAAATACAGATACATGCAATTTGAGAAAGAGATGCAGTTATAGAAATAGAAATGAAATGCAGTTGCAGAAAGAGGAACGAGAGAGACGAATTCAGTTAGAGAAAGAGAAAAAGAGAGACAAATGCAGTTGCTGAAAGAAGAAGGGCATGCAATTGCATAAAGAAGAAAGGGAAAAGAAAGACAAAATAGGCTAATGGAAATGCAAAGAGAAAAAGAAAAGAGATAAATACAAATGCAGACAGAAAGGGGAAATGAAAAAGGGAATTTCAGTTTAGATTAAAAGAATTAGAGCTGGTATATGGAACGCTAACCCAACTATGAAAAAGTTCAGGCTTTGATGTTAACGGTAATCTCAAGTTCGCATATATTTTCTACAAAACAAGTTGATAAATATTTTCGTCATTTTGAGAAAATTGCTGAAATTTTAAAATGACTAAAAAGCACTGGATTTGTTATTAAAATGTGTACTTTTGCTATGATTTAAAATCTTCAAAAGACCGTTTTACCGTCAAGCCAATGGAGATGTCACCAACCGTCGTCAACATTTCTCATCCCTAAAATCAACTGGTTCGTTGTCTACGTCATTAAATCATTCGAATATGATAAATTATTAAATATTAGTGTTGCCTGCATGGACATTATGACCTTTATCAAACTTAAAGAGGCCTCTATTTTGGAGAGAGGAAAATCCTACCCAGTTACGTTATTGTCTCTTGTTCTTGGGGTTGAGGATGGGAATCGTAAAGCTATTTCCGAGTGAATGAGGATCTATCCATGGCTGCCAGTATAACGGATGGACGGAAAACCCTGTAATAACCATCTAACCACGAAATGTCTGTGAATGTGCTCATATATCCACTCTGGCTGAGAATCAGATTCGAACCTACGTTAACAGAGATGGATTTGAAACGATCGATGAAAGCGAGTGCCTTAAATCACTCGGATAACCGACCCTCCCCCAGTTACTTAAAATTGCATATTATGTCCACATCCCTCTGCTAAATAAACGCCTATTCTGTCTGTCCACTATATATCAGACTTCCGATAGTATCTCTACACCGACGAACTAGCCGTCATCTCTGTATGTCGAATAACAAATTAGCTCAAAACAGGTGACCCCATTTTGTTTATATTCATAACTTGCTAAGGTCTTTATAATACATTTAGTGAATATAACTAAATCTAACACAAGTGTTCATACAAATAATGTGAAAACATGTGCGTTAGCAAAGCATGACATTTCCAATGCTAATAAGAGCACTTCCGTTTTCTAAGAGTCCATAAGTGAGTATAATTTGGCACGTTAAGGTCTTCAATGTCCGTTTAAGTAGATCCTACATGTAGTCTGCAAAGCCAATGTGTCCATGTAGAACAATTATGTTGTTAAATGCAACGGAACTTCTGAACTTCGCAACTAAATCTTATATACCATGCTCTATATATGAGGACAATAAGGTCCTATAAATACATTTACGTGATGCCCGAAGCGTCTAATAAAGGGTTTTTCCCGAAAGGTGGTGCTACATAAATCAGTTCAAAACTGCTAAAGTTAATTTCAGGCGTCCATGACTCACGGTTCTAATTAGGTTTCCATAGTAACCCTATTAAAGCATCGTGATATAAAACAAATTTCGTTATGAGTTTTCCAAACTCATTCCTCTAAAAGGCTTGAAATTACATCGATAAATTTTGTTATTTTTTCAGTTACAACAACGATAAGCTCTAGCGAGATTCTCTCTGCTAAAATCTTAGTTTCATGTAACAGCAAGTCTGGCCAGCCAAATTAATACATTCGCTATATCTTCACCCATTTGTAATTCTTTCCCAATTTTCGATATAATTTAGTACCGCGAGTGCTACAGACACGCTTGTATGAGGATGGTTCCGAGCTGTCTAAATATTCTTGTATATAAACCGGTCGGAAACGTCCACTATCACCTTTGTAAGAATGGTGTAGAGGTGCCCAACTGTTTTGCATGAGGCCTTTCTAAAAAGGACGGTCTCCTGTGGTGCTGCATCAGAATTCAAACATTGTCTTTACGTTTTGAACTATCTGTAAATCTTTAAAAAGGAATGCATGACAACAACTTGAGGTTGTAATGTCAATAACGTTACTCCTAAAAAGATTTCTGATTGAAAAATATATTCACCAAACTGTTAACAATGTAGACCCATTAAATTCCTAAAAACGTAACACTGTTGACAGACTGAAACAAAAATGCTAAAACCAGATGGAAACAGATACTAACATGTCTACCTCTCACGAATTTCCTAAACTCTTCTCTCAATGTTGCTGATCCGAAATTATTTTAAAAACTTTAAAAAGTAATTCAAATCAAAATACTTCTTATAATGGATTGATAATAAAATCAAGTCACTTGAATATAAATATAAATATTACTCACAGATTTCAATTACTTACCTATGGTTACAAATCTTAATTGTGCCAACAACGTATTTGTTAAAAATGTCAAAGCAGTAAAAAATGACAAAACATGCATTAAAAACCTGTTTTAATGACCTGACATGGTAACCAGATCTATTTTATATGAACAAAAATAAGCCTAACAGATTCAATTTTACTATCTCAAGTAGGTTGTGCCTAATAGTGTGGTTAACAAAATAATGTTTACTATGAAACAACTGCTAGTCCAACAGATTTAAAAGTGAGCACATTATTGAAAATCTGCTGTAGTCTCTAAGCGTCACCATAAGTAAATCTACAAAATGTAATTACTCTAAATCACACTATGTTTGTTATATTGTACGAAAAAAAATGAAAATGGATACTAGACTTATAGGTTACTGCGCTTGTTGAGTTTCTTTCAGATTAATACTTCACGACCTTGGCTCTGACATATTCATCCGAGAAAGCAAGTTCATATTTTCAAATACAAATGCAGCAATCTTTTAATTATCTACCCATTTATTTATTATACTGCAGGCTTAATTATAAAACAGACACTGTAAGAAACAAAGAAAATGTATGCATGCTGTATTCAAAAATAAACACAAGAGGAGATTCTTCAATTTTCAATAACAGCATTAATGCACACATACCATCGCCTTACGACCTTTGTACTTAGTCGCGATCTCGAAATCAGGTACAGAAAGAATTGTCGTTTTCAGCAAAACGGATGTGTCTTGACTCAGCTGCATGTGTGTTTCTGTTCTGTCATTGAATGTTCGTAATCATAATGTGGAAAAATATGAACTCGTTCAATTGTAATTATCAAAACGACACTATGGAATATCACATTCATTTTGTTTCGAGTTCTGTAAGAAGAATGTTATTGCAGTTGGAAATCCAGACGAAATTACAGTACTATTTTGCAGTGTGTAATCAGGTTATAGAACCAATGACATAACTCATGTAATTCGTATTTGCATAACTAAGAAAGTACTTTTTGACGAAAGGCATGATGCAAAAAAGTATATTTTTGCTATTCTCATTACCAGCTATAGGTTTATGCCTTGTCACTTGCATGATTCTTGTGGGGACCCCGGCAATGTTATGGCCAAGATGGAGTCTATTGTTAGCCTAAATCCGACATATTTTGTCAACACAGATAACATTCTGACAGTCCGCTAAAGAGCTGCTTTAGTGTGTTCAGAAAAACATTTAATTAACCAAAAGCTAAAGCATCTAATAAATGAGTGTACATGGTTTGTTTACAAAGCAGTTCCTAATGCGCTATACTGCTATTTTGTATACGTGTCTTAAAAAATTTAGAAGGGTTATAAAATGGCAAATATCATCTATTATTGGTTGTTGGTTTGTGAGTGGGATAATGACTAATGTGATGATTTGGGAACAGACAATTCTTCTGTATTAGCAGCAATATTGTTTCATGATTCTATATGAGAACAAATGCATATGGATGGAAGTGGAATACATTTATATTTCCAAATGTGAATGTTTTAGGTATCCGGATGATATCAAATGTGGGGTTTGATGGATTAGGCGATAGCTCTTTAGTATACTCAACAGGCTATTTCGGTCATCTGTGACACACTGATTTGTTCATTTACGCCAGACTCGAGGATCAAATAAAGTTTCAGTCACTACTTGAACATCTTTTATCAAACAATCTACAGGTATTATTTGTTAGATGATCCACACACAAATTCGCCAAAGTGAGTTTATACCTATCTGAAGCCACAAATAAGTCGAGCAAAACATTTTTTACTACTTCCCAAGCTGTGTTTGACACAACTGGCATTAAATCTATTGCTGTTTGAAATTGTCCCTAATTTATCTAATATGTTGAAGAAAAGTTCCTTAACATATCGCACATTTTGTCTTGATCACAATATAATTGTGGCAGTAATATTACATAACATTTTTGTCATCATAAATTTGATGCAAGTCGTTGAAGTGCCCACAATTTTGATTTACAAAGTAATGAACGTAAATTCTCCTTCACATTTATAAACTCTTTGTAAGCCTATCGGTACCTGACGTTCAGTTGTGTGGATATAGTCTGATTACAGTCGACGAAGGTTTCCAATGCATAATAAACAGATTAGTTTCTGGATTAAGTCATTTTACTATGCTCCTTAATATAACATTGCAATTATGAAGTGTGCTACCTATTTTACCTCTGAAAAAGTTTTACCGTTCATGAAAGGTCATACAAGTTGGTAGGCATTCTTTTAACCTAGTGATAATTTCATAAATTGTCATATCACTGACAATAAAATGATAATTTACTTGGAATATTTATTGTACCATACAGGTCGATAATTAACATGGCACTGGTTGGATTATCTATGACAAAGGAGACATTCACAGTGTAAATTATTGGACAGAGCAAATACAGTAATTATTCGCTGATGAGAAAGTATATGATGATCACAAACTATCTTGCAGAAAGGCACACAATGAAAACTATTTTTAACTCCTCTTTAAAGAAAAGCAAACCTAAAAGTCCCTGATAATTTGTGGGCTGTGGTACCAAATCCTCTGTCTATTAATACATGGCAATGACTTTACTTGCATGGAAATGCTAGTTTTCTGAGGCGGTGAATGTTAACCTAATATATTATGATCACGAAATGTATTTAAGAAACAACTTTAATTTTGTTCATTGATAAGTTTACAGATTTACTCACCTGTTTCTCTATATTTTTAACCTTTCTCTCTAACTTTGTTGCACCAGTCAAGATGTGCTGAATGGGGTCAGACTTGGGTTGCTTTGTTTTTACAGCTTGCTGGAGCTGGTTTATTGTTCTAACAAGTTGATCGATTCTGATAATAATAATAATAATAATAATAATAATAATGTTTATAATGATACTACTAAAACTACTAATAATAATAATAATTATTATTATTATATAATACTAATTTATTACCTTTCTTTTTATTATTAGTAGTAGTAGTATTAATTTTATTATTATTATTAGTAGTAGTAGCATTAGTATAGCAGTAGTAGCAGTAGTAGTAGTACCAGTAGTAGTAGCAGTATTAGCATTATTATTTTTATTATTATTATCATTATTATTTTTATTATTATTATAGACAGTTCCCGGCACTGAAACAAAGCTTAAATAAGGTTCAACTATTAAACGGTAATTGTAGGTATACGGAATACATCATAATATATTGCATGGATCTTTTGCTCTACTGATTAAAGGCAAATCAAGTGTAAAAATAAAATGTTGATTAACAAAGGCCATAAAGTTGTTAATAGAAATAGACATGAAAATGCTTGAGCAAGAGAAACAAACATGATAAGATATTCTTATCACAGCATTGTGTTTTTAAACTAGATAATAATTGGTATATGTCCTGAGCAATTGACAAAACAAGGTTGAGAGAAAAGTTGATACGATGCAGCCCTACCCTTTGTTTGTTTTATTTGCCTTTATTCCGTTACTTTCTGGATGATTTTGCTCCATCCTATGATAAACTTTGAGAGCATGAATCTCTTCGAACGTGCATAGGTCATCATCATCGTCTTTGTCAAATGTTTGCTCTGCAAAATATGACATGGGATCAAGCAAGACTTTAACGCAACAATATGTATATCTAGTTTCAGCATTTTTACCTAAATGGCATGAGCCAAAAAGTATAATGCTATAGAATTTCAGGGACAGATATAGACTGACTTCTGATCAACAAATGTTTCAAAAGAAAGAACTAACGTGTATTTCAGCGCAGCAGCTGTTATTCGTGACAGTAGGTCAGCATCACTCATTCTTATGCTCGTTGCTATATGTATATTGCCATCTTTGTTAGACAGTTTTAAGTACTTTGAATACATTTAAATAGCTAACAAGCTCTTTTTGATGTTGCAGACGACTTGTGATGTATGCACAAACACGACAGATATTGGTGTTAGATTGCTTTCGTTACAATTGATGTTTTGCTCAGTATTATTTGAGTAGATGACGTTTTCAGAGATTTCAGTAATATTATATCCACAATAACCAAGACAAGAAAAGAGCAGATATGTGTTTATCACTTATTAGTATTATCTGTCAAATGAATGAAGCATCAATCGTGACAGCATTCTTTCTGACAATTATTGTCAAGCTCTGTATATTGGTGTTTAAGAAGATATTTTTATTTTGAATGCAAATGGACCAATATTGGATAGTGAATCAACATAATTTCAATTAACTAACATAGTATTCACAATTGATATGATTTTGTTTAGCAAATGTGGGTATTTTTAAGAGTTCATTTGTTTATTATTTTTAGTTATAACTCCACAATAAGATGGCATAATGGCATCCTACTTTTAAACTTCTAAGGTCAGCGTAGCCATAGATATCACGGACACACGATTCACGAGTGTACCTTTAACTGGAGAGGATCAGTTCAACGACATAACACACAAATAACTATATCGAAACACAGGATAAAATTTAGTCACTCATCTTTAAAATGGCGAGCGAACACGTTATGGGAGCAAATAATTTTTTTACATGGGTGAAATTCAGGTCCCTTTAGTCAAGATGATATGATGTCAATATAATGAGATCCTAGTAGGTTTCACGACGACGTTGTGATTTACGATGATATATACGTTTTATAAGAAAATATAAAAGAAATTGAAGATAACCAGAACCTATTCTGCGAAATATACACATTTTATATAACTATAATCTTTTAGGTGCTTATTGCGATCGAAATTACCGCACCGCTAGACTCCTCATAGCAATAGTTACGACTATTGTCATGTTTCAGGTAGTCAACTAAATACACATCGGGGTAATTAGGCTTGACTAACGGTAATTGATACATGTGATCATGAAACAAGCATTCTTTTGTTGTGTCAACATTACATTCACCATGAAGGTTTACAAATGCCTGCATATAAAACCGACTACCTAGAAAACACATGCTGGCTAACTCCAAACATGGTTCTACTTCATTTAGTAAATGCTAACTGATAATATGTCAATGATTTGTAAGCACATCCTATTTTTATTGGAGCCGGGAAAGTATTACTGGATGTATCAGAGAATAATGCAAAGGCAGCAAATGATGCTGAATAGACGTCCGAAGTAGAGTTGAGATGGACAATAATGTATAACATTCTGTTAAAGCGCCTATAGACTGTCACTTTAAAATTGAATATAAAAATGCATTGGAGCATGTTTTAAAGTGTAATACTAAACAGTTCAGCTTTGAGGGACCTTGTGATATAAAACTATAAGGCACTTTTATGGTGGAGATACAAGCAATAAATATGAATCAAAAGAGATATTTGAAAGTAAGGAAATGTATTTATCTAAACCAAGAAGCTGACTATGACATTGATGGACATACAATCAACATTACAGCATGATGGAACAGATACAAAATCTGGCTTAATTGTTAACTTCTGAGCTTGAACCTTAGACAAAGACTTTATCGAGTGGTTGTGGTTAGTATTTCAATAAATTATGTTTATATATTATTTACATCCTAGTCAAAATTGCAAAGGAAGAATAAGAAATACGCAACATACTAATGCTTATACAACTAGAGTTTTATCTGTTGAGGTGTTAATTTTTAGAGACCCCAACCAGAGCGGAGAAGGAAGAAACAGCGTCGGATATTTAAATCATTGGTAGATACTGAACTATGCACGATTCCATTCCCCCTTTTTTCTACTCTGCAATTATTCTAGTGGCTAAGGGGTTGATTCCGTATTGAAACAAAATCCTGTCAGCTTAGTGTGAACTGGTACACCTATGATATCAGCATACCAATTATTAAAGCCGATTTTCAACATTACACCCTCTTGTTAATTCTAAATGAATTGAATTTAAATCTGAAAAATCGCTTTCGTTTACCCACTAATTCGTTATCAAATTTTAAGCATCGACCTTTTAAAAAAGTTATTTTGTCTAAATTATTTTTGGGAATCACAGATCATTTTAACTTATCCAATATGTAAAAAATTATTATATATAAATTTTAATTCCACCGAATTAAAATCATGAAATGCGCGCGGTGGTTAGTCTATCCATAGTAGATGGAAGTGCAATTCATCGTAAATTATCTACAAAATCCCGGTTTATTTTGGTAAATACCACTTCAAAGTATAGATGAGAATCTTCATCTTCCATATAGGTGATTAATGATTTAAAATTCCAAACATTAACGTTTTCAGTTGCTTTCTACTTTAACTGGGAAGGAATATCACAAGGCCGCCATGCACCTCATCTTGAAATAATATATGCACGGCCGCCATATATACCTAGCTTGTAAAATATATTTATTTTGGAAACTTATTACCAATAATTTCATATATGCACTTCATTGTTGTAAAAACTTTTACAATGCTGTATTCTTTCATCTACGTTCGAAAGAAGCGATAACGTTTCGAAAAGTAGTTATTGTCGTGAGCGAGAAAAATTAATCTTGTTATCGAGTCGATGCACCTGTTTCCATTTTTCACTCAAAACAAACATGGTTTATGTTATGCTTGAATCGTTTGACTAGACAGAATATATTTAGAGTTTGAAAATATGTTCAATCGCTTATTATTTATGTTCTGTAGTTTGTGGTGCATATATGCACAGTATATAACAGTAACATCATTCTTTCTAAATTCGAGAAAGCAACACCCACACTCTAAAATGGTTTATAAAAAAATATTATTAAACAAATAAAACACTATAGAGTGGGGATTGATGCTGGAATTTTGCGTCGCAAGTAGACATATTTTATTTCCGTTCACGAGGTTATTAGATAAAAGATGATTTTCTTTGTTTATGTTATTGCCGTCTATTTAGAAGACATTATGGACTGTATAGCATTTGTAATATGAATACAGTTTGGTGGTTGCTTTAGTGGACTAGCCGTAATTTTGCACGTAAGGTTCTAGCAATTGCCCAGAAGACTGTTGTTTTGTTTATCTATGTTTATGTTATTTGGAATTATCTGGAGCTGTTGTCACTACGGCATTCATTAGCTGCCGTGTGAATAATCCTTTAAATTGTAGTCACATGGCAGGTGTATGAACTGTCTGTGTAAATGCTATTACATGGAAGTTGTTCTAGTATCATCCAAAAGAAGAACATCACATACATGAAGGAAGACGTATGTGTATTTTGGTATTATACTCCATCATACGTGATAGCGCGAACATTTTTATAAAAGACAAACTATTTTATTATTTTAACATCTTTCGATTTTAACAGACTAATTTACAGCTTTTAACATAAATAAAATCAAAACCCATACAGCGTTTTGATTTTTTCGGATAACGGAAGGTGTTTCGTCAGTTGTCTATCAACAAGGTAGCTTCAATGGAAAAATAACGATTTCAACTTTTTCGAAGACATCTAGTCCAGACTATCCCACACCGTTTGCCTGTGTACATGATATTAATTGAAATTTCCATGCTGTATATATATATATATATATATATATATATATATATATATATATATATATATATATATATATATATATATATATATATATACAATATCATACGGATATTATAGTATGCTTAAATTTGTAGATACGCGTTACCAAGCTATATCTCATAGCATGATTTATGACTATTTTAGTTTCTTAACACCATACATTTTATTGAAACTATACTTTCTAAAAACATTTGTCACAAATTCGGCACCAAATTAATAAATATAGTATGTCTAAATTTGTAAATACGTTTTACCATACTATACATCATAGCATGATTGATGACTAATTTAGTTTTCTTAACACCATAAATTTTATTGACACTATACTTCCTGGAATTATTGTTCACAAATTCGGCACCAAATTAATAAACCATTCATTTCGTTGCTGGGGTCATACACAAACAAATAAACGGATAATGCATGTGTAGAATATTTTCTCCATGTCATTTGAATTTATAGTATACTCAAATTTGCAAATAAAATTTTGCTTATTTCTTGCTTCAAATTACCAACACAAAATGGCCTAAATAAACCCTATACCCTCTATATTATGTTCACAAATGTAATGATTGGCTCTGGTACTTTTGCATAACTCTTGATTCCATGTTCACCTTTTATTTATTTGATGAACATATTAGCCAAGTGCATAATTTTACACGTAAAAGTAAAGGCTAGTAACTAGCAGAACATACGCGGGGTCTGTGTGTTTCAGAATTACGAATTATTTGTTTCCGAATATCAGAAAAAATATTAAAAAGGATCAAGAAGTTGGTTTTTTTTTTTTGAATTCTCACTGCATCCCAGTTTAACCTTTAAGTTTCACTAGATCAATAGTCCCCGTCGTATTCGATCACCTCGTTCAGAAGTGACCTTATAAGAGGAGTGGTCTTTCCATTTAAAAGAGCTGGGCTATATTTTTCTGAAGTACGTTTATTTATATATAGCAAGAAAGCAATATGCAACTCAAAATGCTTATATATATATATATATATATATATATATATATATATATATATATATATATATATATATATATATATATATATATATATATATATATATATATGTGTGTGTGTGTGTGTGTGTGTGTGTGTGTTCGTGTGTGTGCTGTGTTCAATCAATTAACATTTAATAAGTAGTTGGTTCTTATCTGTTTAAGGTTAGCCATTTTTGTAAGTAGATATCAATAGTGGTTGAATAGCTAATACGTTTTATTCCAAAGTAAGAATTTTCCGTTTACGTGATGACATATTAAAAGTATATTGCTAATGGTTCTTAAATTTAAGCATGATGACGATACTTGTGCTGAGTAGGTACAATCCCTTGTTTAAAGGCAGTGATATAATGACTGTCGTGTAATTGTGTGGATTTGGTCTGATGCTCTCTTTTGCTCAACGTTCATTAATGTGTTTGAATCCGCATTTAAATAACAGTTCATAAATTCCACCATTTGTAGCACTGTTTAATAGTTTCGTAAATGCTTAAGCCATTTTTAATGTTTCACCCGTTAACAAAATATCATATAACTTACCCTGCCTGAGAAGTACAGTGTGCAAGATAAATCTTTCTTTGCATAATGTCATCGTGAATGTTTCTATTATTTTCTATGTTTGTACCATTCTGCAGACCTTAAAGATATGTTGTGCGCGCTCCAAAGCAGGTTTACATCGCAAATATACTCTTCGCTTAAATACTTGAACCGTCGTTTTCTTTTACAATTTTAAATTGATACTTCGAAACTAAGGAGAAAAGATAGGATAGGATCGGTCAGTTTGCGCTGTGTTCCGGGACCTGTACGTCCTATTTAAACATGTTTGTCTAATGTATTAACAAAAGACGTATATCCCACAAGCGGGGGAGTTATGTACGATATTCAGTTTGGGTAGTCTGCGAATTAGTGAATGATTAAATGTAACCGTCTTTGATTATCACCTGTATAACTGCTTCAACGATAGTTTGAACTGCGTTGAATTCAGGACTGTTTACTGTTTATACAGATTTCAGGCTTGGCATAAAATGTATCTACATTTTTCATGTGATACGTGGTATTATGGTAAGTACGTAGACACGATATGTCATCCTCGTCATCGTAGGCGATGTTAAAGTCAATTTTACAAGCAGGGCGGAATGCACTTTTATGGGACTTGAAGAAATTCCTGTTTTCTCATAAAATTTCGTGGGTCATTTTGGTTTCATAGCGTTGGTGACTTAGTCCTGAGAAATAATACATATTTTGATATCTTGACAAACTTTAAACATCAAAGCCATTTCAACGATGTTGAATGCTGATTGAACTCTGTAGTAATCTAACTAGATGTAACTAAACTCACATCCTTTCCGAATTGCCTCTCATCGCATGAAATATCCATTTAGAAAAACTTCAAACAGTAACACCAGTCTTCTCAGCCGAACTAACCAAAGGGAGAGGGAAGTGGAAAGTTTTCAAACCATGTTAAATACCCAATAAAAGCTAGTTATATTATCATGAGCATGAATCCATTACCTGTTTTATGAAGTGATTTATCATTCGAAACACATAAAGATTGTGAAAGAAGGGTAAAACATTTGCTAAAAGCTAATGAAACACGATTCTGGTTATAAGTGCCTACCATACACTTCCCAATTGTAATTAGATTGGCCAGATAAATTGGAATAAAATCCTTACAGTTTGAACCAGACTCAAGCAAAACAAATAAAGTTTGATTACGAGAAAACGAACAGAGACCAAACATGTTTCGACGTTTATAATAATGCATTATTTTGCTATGAGTGCCTGTCCTTTGTCCTGCTAGTAATATTGTGCTTCCAACGTGTTTTGACCGAATTTATTTATTATGTATTATTTTGGTTGTTTATAGACAAAAAGGGAAATTGTGAATCGGTAATGGTCTAAATATCCTCCCCTAACATGACCAATGGCAGGCTCTAAGGCCAATAACACTTTCTAATCAGGAAACACAAAATGACTCATGGTGTCCTTGATTATCAGCACATTTTGCACAGTCGTTACTTCATTCCAACAAAACATACCTTGACAAATTAGTAACTATTCTATCGCTAAACAAGATCTCTGTAAGATTTCAAAATGTACGTTGTCACATCAGCTTGTTTTCCATTAATGTTATTACATGTACATGTCATCGTTTACATAACAATTCAGAAGCACCGCGTCTACTACTTTGCGTACTAGACAAATATTGTTTTACAGTTTTGTCTGTAACCATTAATTTTGTGGACTCAGTCTTTATTCTCTTTTCTTTTCATTGTCAAGATAATTTCATTTTCTTTGAAGCTTTTACTTGAATGTTTTACATTAATAGTTTTACACAAGTTTGTTACTACCGTCACACGTAAGGGATATTTCTTAGAAAGAGGCATTACACTTTATATTATGGTTTCGTACCAGAGTTAATGCTCTCTACCATGTTGTAGTTTTATATATGAATCGTCGACAATTTCAAGGAAATAATGTTCTTCATATTATCGAAGTATAATTTTACTCTGGTGCTGTGAAAACAATTCAGTTAATGCCAAAGCATATTTGATAACCCCGGGTATTCGACAACAATATAATTTTTATATCAGTCATGTCCGTACTTAAATTCTATTAGGGAATGAGTTCGTAATCTTATAATTTCCAAATTATACTAGTCCAATACATTCTTTGTAACACGTTAGACGCTACTGTATTATAGAGTTTCCAATATTAGTTTAAATATTTTTTCTGAAAGTTCACATTCAGGCCAGCAAAAAAAGCGAAATGAAATGGGAAATATTCATTAGTGTATCATCACAGATTCGATGATGATCAGAAGATTTAATCATAGCTACCAGGCAGTTTGATGGGCAGTTAAAAAACATACAAAGAAGTTATTATAAAATGGGTCTCAATAATTATTTAATCAAATTGTTAGAGTGTGTATGTTCATGCTGATAAAGTGTGTTAGAGTGCATGGGATACTTTAAGTAGATTCATTGCTAACAGTCTTGAACTGCATGCAACTATTATAAACACATCACACATTAATCTGAATGATTTTAAAATAAAGTACATGATAAGACATTACAAATTTAGCAGGCCCTTCTATAATGACTAACCTTCATTTATTCTAAAGAGATCTTTAATATAAAATATTTCTTTATAATGAATTACTTATGATATTTAAGAAAGAAAATAGGAAGATAATTGTGCACTATCAAGAGCGTCTAGAGATTATTGACGTATGCATGTATATCTATATAACTCTAATTCTCTGTCTGTCTGTCTGTCTGTCTGTCTGTCTGTATGTATGTATGTATGTAACCATTCTTCAAAAAATCAAATATTTCAAAAAATGTTATGTTTCTGTAAAAGAAAGAAAACATTACAACATTGACTTACTGAAAGTGTCACGTCTCTGAGTGAAAGCTGATAGGGAATAGGATTTTCCACATCGTACTTTGCTTTAAAATTGGGCACATAGGTAGAACATATTCTTAAATAGGTAAATCAAGAAGGAAGGATTCACTGGTAACTTTAATTTACAGTGCACTCATTTCATATACACCTCGCACATAGATACATTTGAACTTAAGATAATGTGCCTGGTCAGGGTTAATATATTTAGCAGACAGGTTATGAGAACGTTTCAGTTTTATGAAGATCATGTTAGTAAATATTCTCAAAAGAATATTAAACTTAAAACATTTCTTCTCTAAACACATTATTTACCATATTTCAAAAGGAAAATAGAAAGTTGATTATGCACTATTTGTAACCCATAAGGCTTAATTTATATTCTGCAGTTGTGCTTTTATGTGGAGAAAGTTATTAAGCGGACCCCTCAGTCCAAACTACTGACAGAAAAGGTCAATCACTGTCATATGTAAATAATTATTACTAATGTATTGAAAATATGACTCACTTTTCTGGCTAAATCCAGCACAATAAGAAAGCAGGACTTTTACAACAGAAACAGAAAGGTTCGACTATTCTAATGCAAAGTTAAATTGGAGCATTACCAACAGTGAAAAAGATATAGTAATTTGTGAGTGATAAAATGATCCACTTCAGACACTCTGTAATGCCAGAAAAAGTAACTGTTTAAGTTAATTAAGTATCATTATGGTATATTATGAGATGCGGTTCTTAGTGAAAGAAGACACGAGGCCATTATTATTTGTAGAAGGAGTAACAAGTTTGTATCTTGAGGAAACAGACAAGTGATTTATGTATCTATGTATGTATGTATGTAAATATGTATGTATGTATGTATGTATGTGTGTGTATGTATGTATGCATGCATGCATGTCTGTATGTATCTAACAATCAAATGTTTATGTTAAAGTTATACCTTTTTAATAAAAGCATACAATGTAACATTAACTTACTAAATGCATTTTCTCTCCGACTGAGAACTGATAGAAGACAGTGTTTGAGACCTTGCATTTTGCTCTGACATTCCCCAGATTTGCTCTGACATTTTCCACACTGCATTTTGTTCTGACATTCTCCAGATTTGTTCTGACTTTTTTCACATCTGCTGTTACTTTTCTTACATTTGCTGTAACATTTTTTACATATTAAAAGCATAATCTGAGGTAGGTAAATCAGTAAGGCAAAGGGATGTGCCAACCATGGCTTAGTGCAGTACTCGCAGATCAGGTTGTATCGATGAAGACTACAGTGCAAGTCTGTGTGTTGTTGTACCTTCTCGATTGAATAACTAGAAAACAAAGACATATTATTTCAAAGTGGATCTTGTTTTATTAAGCAAACATATTTTATTGAATGTCAGACGTTTAGGGAATGAAACACGTTGATGAAGTCTTGGAGAGTTGCGAATTTGGTTATAACTGTCTTTTTACTCTATCATTTAAATCTTAAGATAAATATACAGTTTATACAATGTACTGATATTTATAAATCGATAAATATGTATTCCATGCAGTCAATGACAACTTAGCAATTGTATCAGTCTATTCCTAAGGGCTTGACCACGAGCATTCCTATACAGAATATTTGTGAGCTATGAATTAATTAGAAAATTTATATCTATTTTTTGCTCACTTCTACAAAGTAGAGATCAGCCAGATATTGCATACATCTAAACCTTTCCATCAAAGCTAACGTTAGTGTCCACATGATAAACATATAAAATCTTACACATTTATACAGATTTACCATTAATCAACTATTATAATTCCCTTGTCTTAACGTGTCACATTTAGGTGAACCTACCATATTAGAAGAGATCAACAATAGATAGATGCAGATTAATACATAAATGTACATTATTTATATATCATCACGTGACAAAATGACGTTTTGAAATTTAGGTAGAATCCCATAAAAGCATATACACACTAATTAATTCGTTTAGGTTTAATATATTTTGGTTAATGGCTGTATTTTTTAAAGCACATCAGGGTTATCATGCATTACTTTTGTTAGGTCTACATCTAAAACGGATAGTTTGGTAAATTAACTGATTTCAGTAGCAGTAAACATATAGATTATACCCTGAAAAGATGGGTCATACTACAAGTTCACATGACTTTATAACTATATGATCGTTATCAGATTAATTCTGAATTGCCAAGTTAAAAACGAATGGTATGCTTTGAATGATGATAATACAAATACAAACAAGGAGAATAAGAAGAAGACACAGAAGAATCAATCAATCAACCAATAATTAATCAATCAATCAAAGATTACCTTCTCAAAAACTATTCTCATTAATAACATTATTTAAGATGTCTTTACTGCAGAGCATGATATCTAAATGGTTTAAGTAGTTAATATAAAATCCAGTGGACAAGTTGTGATGTTCTGATTTATAATACCTGAATGAAGCAATCAGCAAGCTGAGAAGCAGGATGTTAGTCATCAACATGTATATCCCCATCATTACTGGCACAACGTATTGCCCAGCCTTCGTCGGACAGCGAGGCACAGTCCCACTTCCATATAGAGCTTCATTGTTTGAGCAATTGTCTTCACCTTGTTTGAATCGCAAAACACATAAACATAATTAGTTTCTGTGTCTGTTTTTAACGATGCATCTTCTAATATAAACGACATGCCTGCCAATATGTATATCAGCTGGTTATCTGACTGTACTTAGCCTGGTTACATGTAATTATACTTTCTTGATCGACGTTGATTAATATTATTTCAACATAATTACAAGTCCTTCATGTCAGAACGTGTTCGATAATGTTGTTGTCTCAGATCATTTAGACTAGTTTCTATACGATGTTCTTCAATTGGGTCACAGGGCTTTGTACCTTTTTCTCTCGGGCTTGCAATGGCTATACATAAATAACCAATTTATGTATTAAATAAAGTTTGGTGAACTAGCCTATCACAACAAATTTGTACAAATAGAAATTAATCATATTATCTGATCACACTGACGTGTCTAGCAGTAGGTTACATACATTTTCCACTTTTGTTTGGTGCGATGAAACTTATTTTGTGGATTTGACGAAAGTTTCATGGAAGCAATGATGAATAGACAGATGATTCGTTTCACCACATGAGTCTGCTAAACAAGAGGACATTATTATACAGTACATACATACATACATACATACATACACACACACACACATACATACATACATACATGTATGCAAGCAAACATACTCACAATTATGCACACATACACACATACATACATACATACACACACACACACATACATACATACATACATACATACATACATACATACACACATCCATCCATCCATCCATCCATCCATACATACATACATGCATACATACATACATGCATACATACATACATACATACATACATACATACATACATACATACATACATACATATATATTGACACATTAAACGTATCAGTCATCTCACAGTAATAAAACATACCTTCGATTTCTTCCAATCCAAGCTCGCCATAAATATTCCAATATGGTCGCTTTAATATTTTCATCACAGTGTCTATAGTGAGTTCTGTATTAGGGTACAATATGCCATAGGATGCTATTGCATATGACAAGATGAAAACGCCTATTATTGCAGCCAGGGATCCTACATCCCACACCTGCGAAAATAATATATAAGGTTAACACGTTAACCTCTTTATTGGAAACTCACATGTAAATACGTCTTGTAAGAAAGAAAGCTTACCAGTAGCTTCTCGTGGGTCGGTGGTTTTTTCCGGGGTTTTCCCGGGTTCTTCCTCCATGGTTATTTCGTTCGCTTGCATCCACAGGGGTATTATCTAAACGGGGTAAGGGCAGCAACTGGTTTCATGGTAGAATATTTATTCCATACTGATCTTTTGAAATTAAAACATATACTTGACAAGATATATGCTGGGAAAATAGCCTGTAATAATATTTTAATACTGTCAGTAAAATGAAAGAAACAGCTAAAATTGTGTAACCATGCTTCCACATTATGTTTTGTTCACATAAATGTGATATGTCAAAGAGCGAAGAAAGGCTATAAAAGTTTGTTCCGTTTCTTAGCTTTTGTGAATATATCCATTGCCATAGATCACTCCTATGTATTTTCATAAGGGTCAGAACTCATGCTACTTTATTATTTCAATAATGATATTTGTGCAAAATTCAGCACACTGCAGAGGCTTCAAATATCTGTTTATTTTTCTTTCCATATTTTAATTCCAAAGAGAAAATTATTCCAGCCATAAGCACAGTGAATCCATCGATTACATTTTCTTCCATTCAATACGCATAAATCTATAAGTATTTGAGACTTGCACGATATTAGAAAAAATAAATTTATTGATCGTTGAAATCCGAAAATTATTTCCTGTGCAAGATATCTGAATACATATCTATAATTTTAACGTGTACTATAACTCATATTAAATATAGTAAAAAAAAGAATTGACTTGTAAATTTCAACTATCATACGTTTGCATAAACTATACACCACATAAATAAAATATGCTTTATCCATGGGAAATTCGGGTGCCTCGAGTACTTTCAAAATATTTAGAAATACTAATTCCACTTCCGTCGATCACGCAATGTTTACACTAACACGTATTTTTGTTGCATTATATTTCAATTCTTAAGAAACACGTTCCTTGACATAAATGTTGGTATGATGTCGTCTTTTAAGGTCTACGTTAATAGTTCGTGAGAAAGTGGTTTGGAGAGAAGCGGAGATTAGATGCTTGGATTTCAAACAAATAGTGACACGCGGAACATCCTTGTGAATCGTACTAATATTATGAAAAGCGTAGTTAACTTTTGAAAAGTCATACGAACTTTCTTGTCAACAGAATATAATATAATATATTTATGTAGGTGTTGTGCACAATAGACTCTAAAAGTTGCCTCGTGAGGTCACACGTATGGAGAAGTTGATGAATATAGCCCTCAAATATCTTGAAATCTGTCTTAACTAGTATTTATTAAAAGCGTGTCAACTGACCACTGCCGCCCTGAATTATAAAGTGGAGAACTAGAAACTAAATACTGAATAAATCATAGGTAATAACTCAGTAAAATACTTCTAAGCTCATTATTGAAATTATTATCATCTTATATGTTAATAACTATGAATAATCATAACTAAAAAGTCGAGAAAAAGTTAAAAGGATGCAAAACATTTTCTTGAGATAAAGCTTTCAGAAAATATTAGTATTAAGCCAAACTCACGAATTTATGACTGCTCAGCATAAATTGAAATTGTTATAATGCACACAAAGGCGAAAACGTTCAAAACTAAAGTCAAATCTGTTAATTTGTTGTGGTCTGTCCTGAGAATAATATATTATAGAAACTGTTATTGAAATGTCAATAATAAATAAACTGATTGTTGAAACACAAATATGTTGCCACAAAGGAGATGACATTGTCATTAAGAAGCCATACATATTAGCAAAATCTGTTCACTGAGGAAGACATCTGCAACCACAATATGTTTCAGCATAAACAATTCAATTCAAATCAAATCTGTAGAAAAAATTGGAAACTTTGTGCTAACAAGGTGTTTGCCAAACTGTTCGAGATACATACATGCGTAAAAAGTAAACAATACAGCCGCGATCTATGTTTGTCTTCTATGGCTTACTTAATTACTTAATGTGGATTTTGTTAAGCCATTTCAATAAACCAAGAAATCACAGTAGAGGCATTCCATTGTGTGCTCGTATCCCGATAGAATGCAATTCCAAATTTTGGGGGGACAATAACTTTTCCACATCAGATCACAGTCTGATTCATTTCACAATATTTCAATATCTTATTTTGTAAAATTTATCCTGCACATTTTATTGAAATCAAACATAAATAGTGGATGATAGAGTGTTCACAGGTCAAAATACTGTTAATTCTAAGTTGGTCATGGGCCATGACTCTCTAAAATACTACACATAATTAACTGATCTGAAGACGCATTTGAGTTAAGACACTATGACCAAACAGGTTGAAACCATACATATGATTCAAACGCTAGATTCCTCACAAGCTGCTAAGGGCAGCCTTTCTGAGTTGTTGACCAAGTGTCATAATTCTGACACTCTCAAATATACATTAATTTGGTCACCATCGAAATCGTGTGTGCTATTGTGAAGATAAAGCTTCACAGTAAATTTGAATAAAATCTAATAAAAGTGCAAATTATGGAGTGTCACACTCCCGTTGGAACAATTATGGAGACCAATATCCATTAGAAATTTAAGTAGAAGATACGCATCGCTGACCTTCATGTGCCATCTTGAACATATCAAGTTTAGCAAACATGTATGGCAAGTCAATTTACGAGTGCTGATGTCAGAGTGTTTCCAAAATTGTGCATTAAAATGTTTTTGGCCAATATGCAGAGGAAACGTAGGAAAATATAAATATATATGCGAAGCCTACGAGCAAGCTTACCAAATTAGTGATATATTCAGAATATGCTCTAGTTGACGAAATTATCCAGGAATGACTTTCTGAAATTTAATATTAATATGGAAGCAAGATTGTCACACATTAGTGCATAAAAATTAAATGTGCAGAATGATAAAGGGCCATAACTCAATGAATTATACAGAACAACCACTTATCCTTGTATGCGATTCAGCTCTTGTTAAGATAAGGTTTCACAGTAATCTAGGATCAAACAGAAACATATATGTGACATGCTAGGTCTGAGGATAAATTATTAGACATGAAAACTTTATAGTAAAGTGTGCTCTACATCTTTCAGCTATAACAAACTTTGGTTTAAATACACTCCATAATTAAGTAGCAATGCTGTTGAGGCACAATCTCTACTAGGCGATAGACGTTAAAAAATAAAGGCAAACAAATGGTTACACCATCTCCTATATCACAGGATTTTACTGTTAGCCATATTCAAGGATTTTCATAGTGAGAAAAAACGTGCGGAGAAGGTAATAACATTATTTGAGAACTTCGGGCACAACCGCTACATACCATATTCATGATCATCACCAATTTGGGTCCTACTTGTCTGTGCGCATGAAAAGTGTGAAGAATTCTCAGGAAAAAAAGCATAAGATCTATTCCCATGATGATTCGAGCTGCTTCTATTGCAAGGGGATGAAGGTTGCTCATCAAAACGGTCATTCCAATTACAAACAGCAATATTGTGAGCATGTCTAAAACATTCCAGCCATCCGCTATGTAAAGTTTAAACCTTTTCCAAAACGTCAATGCCTGTATGTTTGAAACCTGTTTGAAAAACGTAGTTAGAACAAGAAAAACCGAAATGTAACAGATAAATATATGCCTTAACTTCGTAGCAAATAGAATATCTAAAATACATTTAAACTGACAATATAGTTTAGATGATATGCACAGATGTTCAGCTTGATAGATTTCAGCATATACAATTTTATGAGAGACAATTAAAAATACGCGACCTGAAATTCACAATGAACCGATACAGAATTCCCAAACATAATACTTCACTGAAGTCGGTGCATGCACTTTGAAGAATCAAAATTAGATTTATCATGGTAATGTTACGCGTAAAATATCCCTAAAGTAGGGTACCTGTGAAAGGTTTCTGAATATAATGAGTTGCGTCAAATATATGCACAAAGTAATATGTGCCTGATGAAAAATAAAAGTTATTAAAGTGTAAAAACATAATGCAGAAGTTGAAATCACTCTCAAGGGTCTTTTAGAACTTAGAGAATACAACATTTACATCGATATTACATCCCATGTTTCTATAATAAGTTCAGTATTCACTGTTAAGCTAGACTAAAACGCAGATTAAATAATAAATAGGAGCAGGTGGCCTGCATTCTAAATAGCAACACAGTTGGATAAGTCTTATTTCGTCTGCTCACAAGTTGTCTATTTTCAAGTGGTCTCATCCTAACACGTCCAAACTCATCCTCAAGGTTTTGATTCTGGCTATACCTTTACTCTCAAATGGTGTCCTTTGCTATATAATACAGTATGATATTGTTCAATTTAAAAACTTTATATTTCTATCCCTGTTCATATACTTATATATAGTATGTTATGTTTAGTTTTGTATCATGTTTCCTTTTGTATCATGCACAATTTTGCTTTCCAAGAGCACGAGTCGTGTTACTTGTTATTTGTGAGTTAAAATTACAACACGATTCGAATTTCTACAAATATTGCTGCTTTGGATAACCGATTCCAAATCAACGACAAATTTACAAATGATCTGAATGAATTAAAATGCACAAACCTGTATAATTTCTCCAACAAGCGATGAACATACCCACATAATAAGACTAATTTCTGCAACTGACATATGTGGCCCCAGCTTACTGATAAGAACGTAGCTGTACACGAGAAGAAAGGCTACGAAGAATATCTGAAATGAGATAGTTCTTGCCGTATTCCCTCTGCCTCACGTCTTCTTCAATGAAAATAGATCAACTAGTGGACATAACCTAAATTAATTTCCTCTCAAAAAAGGTATTTTATCTGCAGGCAATTTGTTTTAATTTTGTTACGTAAACAACAAAATAGATTTGTTTTACAGCCTTATAGAGAAGAAAACCAGCTGAACAAAGTTGACCAAAGCAATACACACACACACACACACACACACACATATATATTATAAAATAAACAACACCAACACGTAGAATGTGTGACCGGTTTCACTTTAATGCTACATCAGACTGAATTCAAACTGAATTAAATATGTTGTTTCTAAGTGATGAATGAAATAAATAATATGACAAGATGACGTCATAGCTTACATTTTTAACGTAATCATCTTATACTTTAACGAATAATTTACATGAAGATGTGCATATACAGCAAAGATGAATGATATCTTAATACGTAAAAATATATAAAACTGGATCTTAAAGATACATATATCTCTGCTGATAACTATATAAAAATTTATTAATAAATAGAGATAAATAGTTTTAGTAACATTTGTATTATGTATAATGCAACACTTATTAGAGGTATAGAAAATAAATCAATAGAAAAGAGAAAGAAAAGAAGAAGAAAATAAAGAAAAAACAAAAAAAATTAATAAAATAAAAACTAAAATTAGATAAATATATAAAATATATGTACTAATATAATTTGTACAGCAATTAAATAGGTTATTAGAACTCAATTTATATAATAAAAAATATGGTGTGCATAACGCTTGCTATGAAGCATTTTATAAATAATTAATTATATTGTATTGAAAATTAATTAACAACTGCAATTTCATTTTTAAAGAATTAGTAAACTTATTTTTATGTTATTAGATTATACTTTTATCAATTAAAATTGTTTGCAAAGTAGAATAATCTTATCTAATTGTACACAAGGGACATAATTCAGAAAGAAAAAATAAAATAAAAAAATAAAAATAAAAAAATAAACAAAATTTTTTTAAAAATAAATAAAAAAATATTAAAATTTTTTTCACTTAATGTCATATAGTGTTTTTGGATTTAGACCTTTTGGATATACCGTATTAAGACGGTGAATCCAATAGGTTTCCTTTAGTAGACGTTCCATTTCAGGATCAGTTTTAACAATAGGTTGGACGGAGAAATCTTGCAATATATGGGAATATTTGTTAAAATGTGAGGCAACATGAGATGAAAATGATTGATCGATATAATTTTTTATGTCTGATCTGTGTTGGTTCATACGTTTAGATATTTGTTGACTGGTTTGTCCAACATATTGGATGCCACATTTGTTGCATGTTATCAAATAAATAACATTTGATGTTGCACAATGAATATCACAACGCATATTAAAAGATTTTTTCGTATTATTACTATTGAAAGAAGTATTTTCAATAATAAATGAACAGTGTGAACATCTAGGTCTATTACATTTAGTTGATGATCCTATTTTATATGATTGTTTTTCTAATTTAGAATTAGTTAGGAAATCTTTAAGATTTTTAGTCCTTTTATAAGCAAGTGTAGGTTTGCTTTCGTGTAGCGATTTAACGCTTGCTTTACATGACAAGTTTAATAAATCCCAATATTTATTGATAATCTTACCTATATTAGGCAAACTTGGATTATATTCAATAACAAAAGAAACGATATCTTCATTTCTACTTTTGATTTTATATTGTAAAGATTCAAGCTGTGTAAGAGAAGATACTTTTTGGAAAGCAGTATTAATGATGTCAATAGGGTAATTTCT
Organism: Sinohyriopsis cumingii; assembly: GCA_028554795.2. Lineage (NCBI taxonomy): Eukaryota > Metazoa > Mollusca > Bivalvia > Unionida > Unionidae > Sinohyriopsis > Sinohyriopsis cumingii. The sequence continues at coordinate 28,254,245 of CM068832.1, read as the reverse complement.
ATTTACAAAATGCTGACCTAGCTCTGTCAAAGATGATTTAAAAACAGCATCATCCGAAATAATTCTTCTGTATATTTTTGCTTGACTATATGGTATCCCATTTTTACATGATTTAGGATGACATGAAGAATATTCAACATATTGATGAATATTCGTGTTTTTAACATGAACCATGGTAGTAATGTCATTATTTTCATTTTTCACGACATCTAGGTCCAAAAATGAAACTTTAGTTTTAGAGACATTGAATGTAAATTTTATTGTTGGATGTAATTTGTTTAAATTGTCTATAAAGTAATAAAGGTCTTCTAATGAATAACTCCAAATCATAAAGATATCGTCTAAAAACCTTAACCATACATCCGGTTTTAAGTGGCATTTATTTAGAAAATCATTTTCTAATTTTCCCATAAATAAAGATGCATAAGCAGGTGTCATAGGACTACCCATTGCTGTTCCCATTTTTTGAAGATAGTTTGTATTACCAAACTGAAAAAAAAGTTATTTTCGAGCACAAGTTTTATCAAATCACAAATATGTTCTTTAGATAGTTTATATGTATATTCGTTTTCTTCAAGATAATAATTACACGCTTCGATGCCATCATTGTATGGTATATTCGTGTAGAGTGAAACCACATCAAGTGTAACAAGGAATGAATTTTCAGTTAGTTTCGGTAAAGATTTCAATTTGGTAATGAAATCAAAAGTATCTTCGACGTATGAAGTTAGTGATTTCATTAGTGGTTGTAAAATGTGATCAATATATTGCGATATAATATTTGTAATTGAGTTGTATGTAGAAATAATGGGTCTACCTGGATATCCTAAAGGTAGTGACGTATCAACCGTTTTATGTGTTTTTGGTAAAATATAAAACTGAGGTGTGCGTATTTTATTTGGGAAGATATCTAGTTCATCATATATGGAACAATTGTGTACAGAGATTTGATTAATACATTGGCTTATTTTTTCTTTCGTTTCTTCGGAAGGATTATAGGAAAGTTTTGTATAATATTCTTCATCATTTATTTGTCTTTCTTCTTCTTTAATATAATCCTGCTTATTCATTATTACAATGGTGCTCGACTTATCCGCTTTTTTAATATTAATACTTTCATCTTGCGATAAGCTACGTAAAGAATTTAGTTCTTCTTTAGATATGTTTGTAAAATGTTTTCTTTTAGGACTGCTATTTAAAATTTCTTGTTTAGTTGCTTCAATATAAAAATGGAGATAAATATCTCGTCCACTAGAAAGTGTAAATGTTGATTCTTTTTTATTGTTAAAGGGCTTATTTTGTAGATGAAAACTATTTTCATATTGTGAAGATGTACATGATTGTGAGAAAAATTCTTTTAATTTTAACGATCTTGTGGGTAAATTCAAGTTTTCATGTCACTAAGAATATTGGGTCAGTGCCCCTTTTTAGAGACAAAAAAGTAGATAAGTATTTTCTTATTTTTGAACCAATTCTGAAAATTTGAAATGGCCAAGAGAACATTGGACTCTGTTATTACAGAATGCACGTTTTCGCTAAACTCGAGACATATATGCCTCCCTGTCATTACAGCAAAGTGATAAGTTTGATCTGGTTAAGGAATGCATCTTAAATGGTTATGAGTTAGTCCGTGATGCTTATCGGCGAAAATTCAGGAAATATAAAAAGGAAGCTGTGCAAACGCATGTTGAATTTGCAAGAGATTAAGAGCAGTTATTGGATATGTGATGCTACCCGAGACGGTTAATCAAGATTACGAATATCTAGACAACTCGTATTACTTGAAAAGTTCAAGAATTGCATCCATAGTGACGTTAAGACTTATTTTGATGTGCATAATGTCGAAACTTTAGAAATTGCCCTTCGTACTGCTGACGAGTATTCCTTTACTCATAAAGTTTCTTTTGTAAATAAGTCTTTCACTCAACCTTCTGTTAGATAGGTATTTTAGCCTAACCCTTCTAAATTTCAATCTGGCAAAACTTTTAGAAATCAAGTTTCTGATAAGATTGATCATAAGTCCTTATCTCTTACTACGTGTACCTATTACAAGAAGAAAGGACGCGTTATTTCTGATTATTGCAAATAAAAAATAAGCATCAGCAACACAACAGACCTATTCCAACTGCTTTTAATCTAAGAGGTCAAGGTTACGGTCATGTTGTGAAGCAATAAATGTGTTGGGTCTAATAAAACCACTCAGATTTTGTTATGGAGAACTATGAGCGAAGGCTTTTATATCACTCTTAAGTGATTCGGCCAATCCTATCCCTTTTAAAAGTTTAAGGGACACATGACCTTATTAGAGTCCTTTATTATCAGGTACTTTGCCTTTTTCTAAGATGTCATCTTCTAATGAGAGTGTTCTTGTTCAGGAAGTAGAGTGCGGCTTTGTTAATGTTCCTCCCCATTGTGTAAATTTGTCAATATACATAATCTCAGGACCCGTGACAGTCGAAACAGTATATATTTTACCCGTTGAGGGCGTTCATTTATTTATATCCATTGACCTAGCTGGAGATGAGGTTATGGTTAATCCACTTGTAACTGACAAGCGTTGTTTGGATCAGAAAGTTGATCTTATTCAAAAAGAATTCCCTCATTTATACACTGATTGTGCAGTTAGTATATCTATGGAAAAGACTGCTCTTCAAAATTAGTTTGATCAGGAAAGTATTCCTTTAGCTGACACATGTATTGGTCAGCTTGTCAATGGGGTCACTTTCACTTATTGTTTGGATCAATCAGAAGGTACTGATCACAGTGATCCTCTTTTAACTACTCATTCTCTTTATTCTAATCAGGGTGACAAACGACAATCACTTGTCGTCGAATAGTAACAAGCTCCTGAAATCTCCTGTTTGTTTCAAAGCGATATTAGTGACACTGAAGCCACATAAGTACCTGTTTTGTTATTTCATTAAAAATTGAATTCTTATGAGACAATGGAGACCACCCGAGGTACCTGTTGAGGAGGAGTGGTCAATAAACTATAAACTTATAGTCCCAATATCATACAGATTAGAAATACTTTGGCTGGCCATTTAGGCATTAATAAGACTTATCACAAGATATCGAATTACATATGTTGCCCAAAAAATTAAATGTGATGTTTGTAAATACTGCCGATCTTGTGACACTTATCATAGAGTAGCAAAATCCATTCAGAAGATACATAAGGCTCATCTGCACCCTATTCTTGCATTTGACGAACAATTTAGCAGAATAATGGCAGCCTGTGTTGGTTCCTTACCTCAGGCCAAGACAGTTGAACCAATACTTGTTGATCATAATGTGTGCGTCAACAAGATTCACAGAGGCAATTCTTTTGAGCAATATAAAAATTAAAACAATAGTATTGGTTTTTATAAAGTTTTTTTACTCAATTTGAGTAAGACCAAATTTTATGTCTGGAATATTCCAGCAAGTTATGTACGAATTAGTCATCAAACAACTCAAGTCTTCTGCCTATCACCCCTAGAGTCAATGGGTTTTAGAAAGATTTCATTAAACTGTGAAAAATATGATTCGGTCATATTATTTGATAGAGGTAAAATTGGATGAAGGCATTCGTTTACTCATGTTTGCTGTTAAGGAATCAGTTCTAGAATATATAGGATTCAGTCCCTTTCAACTAGTTTTCGAACATACTTTGTGTGGCCCACTGAAGTTGACAAAAGCGAAATTAATTAAGAAATACAATTTAATCTTCTTGAATATGTTTTAAGTATAAGTTGTCAAAGGCTTGTGAGGTTGCAAGAGCTAATATGCACTCTACTCAGTCCAAAATGAAATTACGATATGATACAAATACAAAAGAAAGGGGTTTTGAGCCTGCTGATACCGGTATGGATCTCTTGCTAGTACCACAAAATCCTCTTCAGGCCAAGTAATATGGTCCTTTCACAGTTGAAACTAAAGTAAGTTATTCAAATTATATCATAAATACTCCTGGGAAGCGAAAAAAGCAGCTTTGTCAAATAAAAATGTTAAAAGAGTTTCCTGAGAGAGACAGCCAGGTTAAACATGCAGTTAATTTAGTTGTACCTGTCCCACTCAGTGAGGATTTAAGCGAAGGAAAGCATACGGACTCTATTAGTTGTGGAGAAACAAACCTTCGGAATTCAGAAATGATGAATAATCTAGACAAAACATTCACTTTTGCGGCAATAACAAAAGAGCTAACCAAAACAGTTGGTTTTTGGATATTAGTACTTATTTCCAGATGTTCCAACAAGAACAATTAAAATCTACCATGACGTTGAAATTGTAAATTGCACAATTGTGAAACAAAACCGGTACAGGATGAACCCTCTCAAACAGGAATGTTTGTAAAAATAAATTCAGTAGTTAGTGAAGAATGGTTTCATAGAGCCGAGTAAATGTGATTGGAGTTCACCATGTATACTTGTTCCGAAACCAGATATTACTTTTCACATGTCCACTGATTATAGAAAAGTGAACAGTGTGACTAAAACATATTCATTTCCATTACCAAGAATCGATGACTGTTTTGATTTAATTGTAAATGCAAAGTATGTCACCAAACTTAACCTTTTGAAAGGATTTGGGCATATTCCACTGACGGAAATGGCAAAGGAAATTTCGGCATTCGTGACTCCACATGGACTTAATCAATATAATGCAATGTCGTTTTGGATGAAATGTTCGCCAAGTACTTTGCAATGTTTTATGGACATGTTTACATCTGGTCTAGATAATATGACAGACTCAGTGATGCTAATTTGACATTTAATTTATCGCAACTGAGTTTTGTCGTACTTGTGTAACATTTCTAGGACATATCGTGGGACATGGACAAGTTAAACCTATAAATGCCAAGGTCAAGGATATCTCTGTGTCTATCCTTGCTCCTATCAGTAAAAAGTAAGTGATGCGATTTTTGCATTTGGCTGGATACCGTCTTAATTTTTTTAACTATTTTTATATAATTGCTACACCCCTGACAAATTTGCTTAGCAAGAATACCAAATTTCAGTGGTGTGAAAAAAAATGTCAGGAAGCTTTTGATAGGCTAAAAGCCATTCCGAAGAGTGCACCAGTTCTTATTATTGTGTTTAATGATCACAACTCCTTACTTTCATCGGCAAGATGAAACGAAAAATCAGAGATTTTTTAGGATGAGTTTGATGTTGCAGGAATACATTATTGATAGCAGTCACATTAAAGGAAAAAAAAAAACATTTTAATAGTAGTTGTTATTTCACATGTACAGAAATATATTTGTTATGTATACATTTTGTCATTCATAAGAATACATCTTAAGGAATCTTTTACCACATGTATATTGGACTTATAATAGAAAAGTGTTTTTTAGGGGAAGTGTTATGTATATTTCATTCAATTATTTGGCTGCTACTTTTATAAAGCGTTTGTTATTCAATACATGATATTGTAATGTAATATTGTATGCTGGATTTGACCTTGTCCAAAATTGAGTTCATTTCTGCTTGCTCTGATTGATGTTTTAAATTTTTTGTAATTTAATTTTAAGAAAACAAATAATACTAACTTCATTATTCTCTATTTGTATGAAATTAATATCAGTGTTTTTATTCAGGTAAATAAGAAGGATTAATAACGTTGATTTGGGTCAGGAGTTTATGAGTCTCCTTAGTGAATTGTACAGGTTATTTTGTTGGAAATAAACAAAGCTCATTAAATCATTCTAGACGGTTATTTTCCATTAGATAATAGTTGAAGAAAACAAAAATGTTAATTGTGACCTGAGGTCATGTAGAAATATATATAATATTGTGATTGTGAGGGTTGGGTCATCTGTAAATTAACATCTAATATCTTCAAGTTGTATTATGTTGTGACCAACTTGGCTAAACTTTATTTTGACCAAACTCAAGATATTACATCAACACTTCAAGAGCTAATACATACACTTTATCAACTTCAGTTTTGTAATATTTTCTGGACGTTTGCTGAATTGCATTCAGGACTTTAAATTACTAGGACTTGTGTCTGATCTAATGCTTGAATTATTTGGGGATTTAGTTCGCAATACCGTAATTTCCTTTGTCCTCATTTCCACTTTGTATTGAAATGAGATAAATTATTGGTTAAATAATACAACGCTTGTTGTCTTTCTCTCTTTTCTGTTTCTTATTTTAAGAGCATAGACTCAAAATACTATGTGTCTTTCTTACACTCTGCTCATAATTACGTGCAAATTATATACTATTGTTAATTCATTTGGAGAACAAAATAACCGATCCCCTGGAAATAACGCACATTTTCGTACTATAAAGAAAGAAAGAATAAAACAATAGATGAAATAAACTAAATCTACTTTTCGGGGCAACAAATAGACCGTTGCTTGAGAACGTGCTCGAAAAAGGTACATTTTACACATACAGTACACAAAAAGACTTAAAGTTGGAAGATTTGAAACGTTATATACTTTAAGTTGTACATTTTCTCAAAACAAATGGATTTTACTTTCATCCATTGAATTAGCTTGTAATTAAATGTGTGCATATTTGTATTTTCTCTAATTTACTTTGGTATCCGTTCGCACATTAGTTGCCTAGAATATTAAGAAATTTCCTTAGATTTCATTATTTGGTTTACAAACTAATCTTATATTGGGAATGCTGCTTGATATAACACGACAGGGACAACCACGTCTTACAATCATACATTGCAATTGTTAGCAATTTGAAGTTCTGCAAGTTGTTCTTTGAAACTATTTTGCTAATTTTCACTGAGCACAGCTACTTCAAGAACCTTACGGATGTCTAGGTACTTTCCTTCTTGCAAATGTGTGATGTCGATTCTAGGCCTATAGATCACTGATGACTTTCCCCTCATTAATCGTTCGTGACGTATGAAAATAACGACAAAATGTATTAAGAATCCCCGATTTCTAAATAAATTTAACAAGGTACACAATTTCATCCCAATCATTTCTGGTTCCTTCCCCCTCCACTCTCATGCATAAGAGACAAAATACGCAGAAATCTGGAGTGAAAGTAACTGAACTTACACCAAGTCACCCACAATAATACTGTTCTTCGTAACCGTATGAGTACACTTTCCTTGGTATTTATCTGAAGTCTTTAGACAATAAATTATACAAATTTGCAAACGCCTGTTCACACTATGCACTAAATGTCTTGGTTACGAGACACGCATACTCTAATGTATTACATGCTTTGTTATTGTTTACGTTGTTTCTTAAACCTATTATAATGTTCTAAAAATCAAAGAAAGAGAGAGATTTTGGTTACCTCTTGTTAATACGTCAATTTCACAATAATTTCCATGTGCCATTATGTGAATGCTGAGCTTTCACTCTTCAATAAGCTCACCATGTGTTTCTAGAGCTCCATTTTCTTAATTAAAGCCAACTTTCATGTTTATATCATAAGTGTGTCTGATATTGAATTAACCAATGTGAATAAAAATAGAAACTCAAACAAAGAAAAACAACTTATCAATATGCCAATGAGATTGTGAATAGCCAGAAAAGGCACAAAATTACATTTTGTATAGGACACGCTCAGCAAGGAAGTTTTCAATAGAAAGTAGCCTATAGTCAATCTTAAGTCTGTTCAAAGGTCAAATATGTGTAAAATTATGTGTAAATACATGTATAGTATGTACGCTGTATCAATGACAACCAATCGAAAGCCTCGTTTCCTTTTAATGAAACTTGTTTAAAGCTCGTTGCAAATCATTGATAATGCGCACAAGCTATACACACGCTAAACGTATGTGACACTAGTTGATTTCTCGCTACCAAACTGGAATATTCTGATCTGAAAATCAACGTTTTAGTCAGCAGCACAATTATGCACATACAAATAACTACTGCAGCATATTGTGCTAAAAATGCAACTGTGAAAAGATGGACAAGCAAAGAAAAGAAAGCAGTGTTGTTACGACTCCATGGTCTTAAATTATATTAAAGAAAGAAGACAAAACCATCCAGTTCAGTAAAGTAAGAAAATATTTTGTTTTTCTAAATGAAAAACTGAAATGTAAGTGGAGCTTGCAGTATTATGAATTAAATCCCCCAAAATACTAAATGTTGTATTAAAAGTCCGATATTAAAGAAAGTTCCCAATTAATTCCAATAGTCTTTAACATGCTGATATATAAATAGTCTAGTGTCACAATGCTATTATCCAGAATGTCTTTGAATGAATTCACATTAATCGCAAAGTCATCTTGTATTCTGAAATGTCAATGAACACTTTTTCATTCCAATTATTAGTTTAAAAAAATAATTCCCCTGAAATTACATCAGAACACAAGTGAAACCTCTGGTCAGATTAAGCAAGACTTTTTTTTACAAAACCTACATAATCAATTGACCTAAGACACAATGTAATTTCTGAAGGACAACCCACGTTTGAGTTTAAATCAATGCTAACATCATGTTTTAAGAAACGACGAACGTCAGATAAGTTAAATCCATACCCACACAGTCGAAGATGTGAAAAAAGGTATTACAGACATGATTCATGATATTGCATCAACGAGGATCAGCTCCTATCATGTGTCTCAGGGACAGGCACTATACTCCAGTTGTCTTGGTAATCAATAATATATTTATGTCGTCGTGCAGTTAAACAAATAACCAATCTGGATTTTGTGTGTGCGTGGAACAGCATGATGATAGTATTAAAGCACGCTCGCTCTTTGAAACTGTACACTGCATACAATTGTACAAGGGTACATCCTTTATAAATAAACAACAGATGCATATTTGAGACTTACGATATTATGCATGAAAATTATAATCGGTGCGCTGTAGAACGTTGAGAATTTAGAGCACGCATTCAGGAGTCTGCGTTTTGTTGTTTCGAATAACTTTCCACTTGCTTTGACACAGCTGCAGTTTGCCAATTTATCAGCACTGTCATCTGCTTCCCCTTGACACTCTGGGGCCACTTTCCTGAAGCAAAAAAACTTTGATTGTTTTCCGTTACGTTCTATATGTCTTTAAACAGTCAACAATACTTGCAACGTTTCCTCATTCTTATGTGTGTATAACACTAGCTGTTATGTTACAAGGCCATATGAACCATCAACATCATATGAGTGCACTCAGTTTGGATGTCATAATTATATTTATAATACCAATAATATCAATCTAAATTGAAATGCTTTTAATATTGTGGTAGTATTATTTCCTTTTATGGATAACATATTTAAGATTCACAATAGCAACATTTGCCTATCGAGCCATCGGCGTCACGTCTTCGTGATAAGGTGTGCATCACACTATGTATAGAGATAACCAAGCAAGAGACTGGATAAGAACACTGATCAATTGTTTCACATTATGTTTATCTTCATGCCCTTGACCTTGAGTAAGTGGGTATGAGCATGCTACACATCACCAGATCAAGTTAGATAACACATAATGTTTTATTAAAAAATTGCAAGTGTTTACAAATTTATACACGTACATAAATATGGATCACAGATTTGTTTCTTCTGTGATGCTCTTTACAATTTATATATATATATATATATATATATATATATATATATATATATATATATATATATATATATATATATCTGTGTGTGTGTGTGTGTGCGTGCGTGCGTGCGTGCGTGTATGCATGTCTAAATGTCCCCGGATATGTTATTTTCAGATTATCAGGAGTTCTACTCATCAATTATTTAAATCAGATATTAATATCATCTTCCTGCCCAAAGTGTGCATAGAAAACAATCATAATTTTTATTTATAGATCGCACTCATAGTCAAAGGTATTTGTTATCACGAAGATATGAGTATATTTACCAAAATGTCCTAAGATGGGAATTATGTCCCTAATGAAGGTAACATTGAATCTTATGCATATCATCCTCTCAATATGTACAGAGCTTCCTTTCGTAAAAAAAAAAAAAAAAAAAAAAAAAAAACATGTTTATTTAGCAAACTGAAACTAATCAAATTGAAATTAAAAATCATGATAAACAGCAGCAAATCAGACATTTGCTTAATTCACAAGTGTCGGATCTGCTAATACTCAAAAATATTCAATAACAAATTACTGATTAACATATCTATTCAAACACTCAAAAGAAACAGGTTACTGAATGTTGCTAAACTCAGCCGGTGAGATTAAAATCACAATAAGGTTCCAGCATATAATCATATCTAACTGATATCTTTGCAATTTCAACCTTTTTAACTATTTTAATCAAGATCTATCATACGTACAGTCAGTCAAGAAATTAGACATTCAGACTAAGTTCACCTCATTAAACTGCACAAGTTTCGCACATGAAGTCTGTTTTGGCATATTAATGACACTTGTACTAAAAATTGCAATTTAAATTGTTTTCAATTATGCAGTTTCACTATAGGTCTTCGTCACTATAATTTATCTTAACCACTTTTATCTGATTTATATTTTTATGTTATTAACATTATTTGAGTTTTAGATAATCATATGCTAATATTTCTTTTGGTATTTTGTGACAAGGACAAATTCATTAAAATATGTGATTATACAGTAATATTTATCTTGCCATTTACTGGATTAATTGTTAGGTATAGTGACTAAATTAAATGCGTCTTCACAACTTCGGTACTGAACATAACTATTCAATGCCTATGCATATTCGATACCTTTAGTTCTTTACGGGGTTTTTATTATCTTTCCTAATGTCAGAGAAGATACCATCTAGAATTCTATAATCTAAAATTTTTGATTTTGTGCCAGAGTCAGGGTCTTTTTATTTAATAACTGAAACATGATGTACGCTCTTGAATAATGTATTGATGGCTTAATATTGTATTGAAACGCCCACTCGGGATGTTGACTTCTAATAATTCTAAGAAACAGTTACATTATGAAATAAAAGACTGTTTTCGTTTTGATTATTACTTTTGATTGCAGCTTGACATTCTGTCAAAAGAAGTCTTGGCAGACGTTCAAATGCATTGATGGTGATTTCTTTTCTTTTTTTTGGATTTCGTTCAATCTTACTATGGTATTCTCAATACAATTTTATATTTTTTTAACATACGTCTTTGTAATATAGCAAACACTAGATTTAGCTTTAACGAAGCATTCAATTGCGGGAGAAGACATTTCAAGTTTGGCATTCAAAAATTAATGACTACTGTTATCTGTATTTTTCTACCTACACCATCTGTGATCATAATATGTTGTTCAGTTGGATTTCGTCTGAAAGTCTGAAGTGCATAACACCAAGAAATGCCATATTTATATTTTTGTACATTCAAAATATTATAGATAATGGTTACAAAAACAACCCTATATGTTTGTGACCAGTAGAGAGACGGTGTCCTGTAAATCTTTATTACCACATTCATCTTTTACTGCTTTAAGTGGGTCTCTACAAATATGCCCAGTAACAGGACTGATAACGTATACTGGCATTGTTGCAGTTGGTAAACAACAAGGAATTATAACTCTACCGTAAACTTTGTAATGTATAATTTTCACAACCAAATCCATTGTCAATGTTTCATTCTAAAACTTGTGCCTAGTTGTACATAGTAATAGGAAAGTTTGATGAATGATTATAATCTTTGCAATATTTAATTGCATCAAAATTTACTTTATTATAGTTTTATAATTCTCATAACCAGTTGACTCGTTACCATATTTTAAAGCATTTTAAGATTTTATAGCTGTGTTAGTGTTCATAAATTTATGTATCACTACATTGAAATCACCTTGTTACATGATAAGCATCTCGTTTTAGTTTCAATATTATTTTCAGGATCAATACATAACATTGAAGAAGCATTAGTTTGATTTCACGTTGCACGATCAATACCCACATTCTCTACTAGATGTAAGCCTTTCTGTTCCTGTCTTTATTCTATATCTATTTTTAGCTTTGTTAATTACATTGTATAGGTCTAGCATAACCTCTAAATATTTTTGCCTATCTAAGTGCCATATTCTGTGCTCTGTTATAACATGTCATGGTCGCCTAATGTGTGTATGTGTGTGATTGCGAATTGAAATGTTCAAGTAGCTTTAAAACTTGTATAGTCATATCGCCACGTCGTCATCAGTGTGGCAGTTAATAGTGATGTCTAGCAGACATATAGCATCATGTAGTCATATTATCGTAACACCAGACCGACCAATGTTTCGACTCCAGGTATTAATAAATAAAAACAGACATAAAATGAAACCAGCAATTAAGATGAAATGAGAAAAACAGTTATTTGCCTAGATTGCAAACTAATAGTTCAAACGACACGAATAATATTGTGAATTCATATAAATTACCAATGATCTATCAAGAGTAAAAAAAAACATATAATGTTCCGAAGTAATTGCAGTTTTCAATGATCTAATGTACCAATAAATTTGAATGACCTGAGAGAACACCGATGCAGAGCGGAAAAATCTTTGAAATGAGTTTCCAAAATCCAAAGGAAACATTAAGTCTAAATGGCACTAATCGCTTCTGTAATAGCAAATGAGTTTTTTTTTTAAATTCCACTCGATTAAGTTTTGATTTCAGAAACATGGTTCTAAACTGGTTTATCACAACATATATTTCAAGAGATTGAATTAGTTGTTGACGTATTACAGTCTATATATAGACATTGCTAGTGAGCATCTTGTATACATCTTGTATAGAAAAGAACGTGTTCAATCATGAACAAAAGTGAATTATGCGAATATTCTATTTTCAACATAGCATATCAGACAGCAAATAAACACCCAATTCAGATTAAAATACAGCACATCTCCGCTAATAAATAACAAAACACATTTACAGAATAATGCTTTCTTTTACAAATTAGTAACATATGTGTTTCATATTACAATAATTAAAAATTGCATGAGATTACAATCCTACTTCGATACATGTGAGTACATCTGCAATTAAATTAGCTTTTTCACCGACGTTTCTAATGATATTTTGTATCCTCGCGTTATTAAACTTTGCACCAACAGCCTACGATTTTTATATTTTTTAATTTGTTAGTGAAATAAATCAGAGTGTCATCTCAAAATACCGCAAATGCATAAAGAGCTTAACTGATATGCATGTCTGATTGTTGCAAAGTAAATATCAAAGTCAAACCTTCTTTCTCTATTGGTATAATAATTTTCCTGCTGCATGGTTATTTGCTGGTAAAATAACACCAGATGATCACATCATCGTTAAATTCTTGATTCAATACTCCAGCATCCCCAACATCACATGAATCAACATATATTTTAAACAGTTGGCTGAAATGTATTGTTAATAAAACTAGAGCATTCTAAAGAATGGTATTAAATTTTCAAAAGATTATTCACATTTTTCAGATGGAAAAAGTTTTTTGCTCAACAAATTTATGAGAGGTTTTGACAATTATACGCAAAATTTCCGATATTATTCAGCAATACCCAAACATTTCATAGTTGATTTTTGATAATAAACACCTGAAGTTCACATACAGCCTTGACCTTTACCTCTTCAGGTTGAACTTGATCATGCCTCACAATACGTTCTTTGAAAGTGTAACAAACTAACTTTCACATAGCTTACACATTTGTATCACTGGACCGACCAAACAATTTCCCAATGTTTTCTAAGTGTTCTTCGCAGGTGCCGCTGTACTCGATTACGAGAATTATCTTCATATCACAACTGTCTAGACCAGCTGTTAAGAAGGATGTTAGATATTGGTGTATTGCCAGAGAATGTATCATCCCATAGGTCATCACTTGATACTGATAAAGCGCATCTAGAGTTGCAAATTTGTCTCATAGTTGGCATTTGGAATTTTGTCCATGTAATAATCCATGTTTGGAATCAGAAAAGAGAATCTGTTTTGAAGACACAGCTGACATTTCAAAGGTCAGACTACATTCGGAGTGTATTATCTGATTTACGCAGAACAAAACGTGGAGAAACGAGTTACTTTTACTGGATTCAATAAAATTGTAATGCAATAAATATTTAGTTTTTGTACCAATATTACAGCTTGAGAGAACTCGACCTGTAAGTATGTTATAACATAGGTGTAGAATTTTCAATATCAACAACATGATCTATTTTATTTTGTTTCATGTTGGAAAACAAGTGTTCTTATTCATGAAAGAGTCGGTTTAGGACACTCTGTTTTGTACTTGTATTTCATTTTCTTTCTTTTATTCTCTCTCTCATTCTCTATCTCGGCAGTTTCATCTCTCGTTTTGATTCCGTCTGGGATTTTGTAGCTATAACTCTCTTATTCTTTTAAATTTCTTGTCGAACCCGCTACAGAGCTGGCAACCAAACCCGAAGTGCTATGAACGAACCATTTATTTTCTACCAATTAATCAATATACCCTTTATGTCTTACTTTATTCAAGATGCTTCCGAAAGGCCAAGCTGAAGTAGCTCGTTATTTAACATATCCTCTAACCGTTCCTGGGTGGGGTTCAAAACAAAGTTCTCTAATTTAGATGACAAATGTTTTGAACGCTTTCACTAAACATTTCTCATATATGTGAATTTAAAAGCTTTCTCTGGGAAGAAACAAAGAACAATTTCAACTTAACTTTTAAAGATGATTTTGTTATATATATATATATATATATATATATATATATATATATATATATATATATATATATATATATATATATATATATATATATATATATATATATATATGAAACACACTAAAGAAATACAGATTTTGGATGAGCCCAAGAGGCTTTATTAAGATTCTAAGTTTAAATCATTATACGCAAAGAACACCAGACCAGTACTATAGTTAAAATATAGCAAGTAATGTATTTCAATAGGAAACAATGTCGAACTTCTTGGAGCACTTACAAAATTGAAAATTATTTTTTTTAAAATCATGACCGTCTTAGGACTTTAGTACTTTCGGTAAACTATTCTAGATGAATAATAACATTCAATATCTTTGTTGTTTAGCAACAAAACTATATAGTCCGCAACAACCAATACTCACATATACTGATCTAAAACAGGAATGCACTATTTGTTTCTCATCAACACGCATCCATTTGTATTTATTTGAATTATCGCGTCAAAGAAAATAAAGGAATCCAACGAAAAATTCTAATCCAGTTAAAATATGATGGGAATGAAACTCAAATGCTAGTAAATATCTTTCCTTACAAGTGATCTGCATTAGAAGAAAACAATCCGCAATCGCGGACCGAAGTTAACTAAATCAACAACATACAATCGTGGATACAAATTAAGCGCACAATGTAAATAAAATATACAGCGCAAGTGACAACAACAATACTAGTGATATATATCACTGATGTACAACTAGCACCGATTTTATTTCGGACCTGATGAAAACCGTTGTCATAATTATCATTCAGTGAAGGGATGTAGTGACACGATTTTGAAGTGTCGTCATGGCAGACATATCGCGTGCAGGACTGGCACCATCTTCAATTAAGATCAACTAGATATCGTAAGATGTGTATTGCTGAGAACACTTTATTCAATATAGAAAGTTTTCTTTCTGATGTGTCTGAACGTTTTATTAATATGATTTTTAAATATTATTGCATAGATCATGCTCATTATTTCAGTTCAGCAACAATAGCCTGGGACACTTTATGCAAACTAACAATTGGGATTTTATAATTTCTAATTGATACTAATTTACGATTATTTATGCAAATGGATTTGGAAGTGGAATTCTATCTACATCGAAAACTTATGTTATAGACAATAATTGTATTGTTCGTGATTATCATAGAGATATGACGATAAGCTGGGTCACATATCTTGGCTATTATAAAGTCTACGCATACGAAATAGATCAATCTTTACCAGTTTCTGAATTTAAATGGTATTCACAAAACAAATTAACAGATAATTCTAACAAGTATTATATATTAAATATGTATTTGGACTACCCTTGAAATCTTAATATACATTATTCTGATGCTTTAGTGATGGAAATGATACTTCTACAGATGTATGATTATATAACTAAACATCTAAAGTAACACAGCTATATGTAGTCAATGTATCCATTATAATAAATTAGTAAAGAATTACATGAATAAAACTAAATACATAACCCATTATAGAAATTTAAAATTAGATACATGCCTTGGTATTGAAGTAACATAGACAACCACAGTTTCATTAAAAAAAAGGTTTGATTGTGTCGCATGTTTAAATAATTACCACTAAGAAACTAAGTATAATAACCGAGCTTGTGAAACATATTTTAAGTGAATATTCGCTATTTGAAATGAGCAAGTGAGAGTCATACATGTTTAATCAACTTTAGTCAGTAATAGATCAATTTAAAAATTATTATTATCACTTTGATATAATAATATTAAGAGAACATGTATAAACATTTAATCAATACATACAGACACGAATACTCTAATCAGATAATATTAATGAAGATATGAAAAAGTGTCATACATGATTTCATACAAGTTTATCACCTAAGAAATTACCATCTATATAGTACAACTAAAATAAAACGTTGTAGGTTAAATTAAATATAGATGTAATGAATGAAAGGAAAAACATTTGTTCCTTGAAAACATCAACTGTTCTAAATGATATGCGATCCAATAAGTCAGCAAATATTAGAATAGTCATTTTAAAATTGAAAGTAATTAGGGATTCGAAGAAAAGAAGACTATTTACCTTATCTTTGATGAAAGGCAGCAAATGGCCTCCTGCATGACACACATCAGTGGATATATGCAATTAAAAATAATACAAATGCGAACAAATTCAATATATATATATATATATATATATATATATATATATATATATATATATATATATATATATATATATATATATATATATATATATATATATATATATATATATATATATATATATATATTGTACGTAACAAAAATATGATTGCATTGCTGCAACATCACTGAAACGTGTTTTACATAGTATATGTACTCGGCTGTGTAAGACCAAATCAGGATCTTAAATAGTTTGCATTTCAAACTCAGTTATCGTTGCCTTCTGCCATGGATAATTATAGATAACTCTTGCATGCGAATCGTGTTTTATCCATGGATGGAGCTAGATCGAACATATTCAGATAACTTAACAAAAAGGTCATGGCATGGATGTCAAGCCCAACATCAAAGCATTTCTGAAAACACTTGACCTCAATTTTAATGTTAAACATTTCAGTATGCAGTTTGAAGACTGAACTGTCTCGACGTCATAAGGAGTCACTGAAAGAATAATCAAAATCAATCAAAGTGGTTAAGATAATATCAGCAAAAATGAAACCAAATTCAGTAAAACTTTATCGATAACATTCTATGACTGGGGTCTTGACTCCAAGATTATATGGGCAAGCATGCCAGTTATGGAACAATTGTTTTAGACTGTAATACATAAGACAAATGCAATAAAAAATCTAGAGGTTTAAGAAACAGCCAATATAAAAAACTGGATTAAAAATTTCCCCTGCTTTAACATGGACCCCAACGTGAGATTAAGCATTTCACAAAGTGAATTGTCTCAAATGTTGCAAGTAGAACAACTGAAACTAAACCTTACACAAGTTTGACGACGATGCTGCCATTGGAAAAGGGAGAGCTATATCCTGCTGCTCAACCAAGCAGATAGTCTCGTTGAAACTCATGTTTAATTTTCGGTCACGAATATGCCTTTCTACGATGCGAGTTGAAATCAGCACGAAAGTTAAGGGAATATATATCATGCGTGTAAAATATATTTCCAGCTATACCACACTAGAAAGATTCCCATGTATCCTGTACGTAATAACAACAATAATAGTGTCATGGATTTATTGTTCCATTAGTGAGCCTTCACTGTTTGATCAAAGTATGTGTTATATAACTAAAACTATGGTGTGGAAACTTGTTTTCATCTGAGCCCAACAATGTTTCTATCCGACTTCCTACAACAAGTTCAAGCCATAGTGCAAGTTTTATCATGGTAATGGGTCCAAAACCAAAGAAACTGTATTACTCCTGTTTTTCATATCTGATGTCACCAAAATCTTAATCTTTGACCATTATGAACACCATAGCAATTGCTTTTTTGCTTTATGTATTTTTTCTCCCTTAAAACGGAAGCCATCTGACTTGTTTCGATAGATTTAATGGCCTCTTAAGTTAAGTCATGGTACACAAACCAATGACTTATATAAGGACAATGTCATATCCTACCATGCACCTGATTTCCGAAGTCAAATACAACTATCAATTAATGAATATCAATAAAATATTAACATTGTCAAATATAATTCAAACAAAGTATGAACTAGAGCATTGAAGTAAGTATTATCAATCTGATTTTGGTACTTAAGCCTTGCATTGCAATATGCACACATTAACATGTAATCTTTCATTATGCAGCCCCGTAGGAGCTGACAGCTATAGGATTTAAAATCATCTGGCACTAAGTGGTCAATATGTGGCCAGTGATAGAAATGTGAAAGCCTAAAAAAGACAACATCAAATGACTACTTGTTACAGCTAGTTGACACGTCTGCTTCACAGTAAACTTTGTTTGACCCAAATGATGGCATTGACTTCATAAGTCTAATTAATAAAATGTTCCACGCCACATAAACTTAACAGAATAAGAATTTGTATGATGTGACTAACACTTAAGGAGATTAGGAAGCCACGGGCAGTAGGACCTGTCAATAATGACACTATGCATTAAAGGTCAATAGCAATTAAGCTCCCATCAAAAAGATACCGGTTAATATTAATTTAAATCTTTCCAAGTTAGGAGGATCAGCATCACAAATGCTGTTGAGAAATGTTGAAAATTAAACTTATTCAAGGACTGATCAATATAAAACGTCAGACCGTATCAGATTTATATTATATTACCCTTATTACAGTTCCGTTGTAAATATAAAGTAAACTGGGTGGGTAATCATGTATGAAAATTACTGTAAACGACACTGTGGAAAGTTCAGAAAAATGAATTCAAAGACTCTGAAATATAGCGATGCATATGTGTGTTATAATAAACAAAGTTTGTAGAAGATACTGTCAGGGTTAATGAATGCTATAAAAGATGCAAAATGCTGCAAGTCAAAATCATGCATGGTATTATGAGTCAAAGATCTGATGGGCAATTCAGTATGGTACTTCCCGTGAATGATGTTGGCAATTAAATTCATTGAATGTCTTTAATATATATATATATATATATATATATATATATATATATATATATATATATATATATATATATATATATATATATATATATATATATATATATATAGGATGTAACGAAATTATCTTATGTTGGATGATTATGAGTCAGGTTATGCTGCAGATTCAATACTCACGCCAACGTGAAACAAATATAGAAATTATTAATATAACAGCAGGAAGTTTACCTTTGCATGACTTTTGGTTTCATCATTACTTGAATTCTGCTGATCATTCTCTAGTTTCTCAAAACGTGCGAATAGTGGGATCAAAGGTGGAATTGCCATATATACCAGTAGCTGAAAATGGAGTAATTTTATTGGAGTAATTGTAAATCATAAGTGTCCCCAAATAATTCACCGCTTGCAATACACATATGTTCTAATGCTCTAAAAACATCACATTAAAATCAAGAACATAGTTTGTTTTCAGAGATGTTATAGGAATGGATGGTCATTGGGTTCATCTAATGAAACAACCGGAAAATTTCTTTTTGAGTGAAAAATTAAAATATGGCATTCCGTTGACCTTAACATTATTATAGGACTAGACGGATAGTACTAGTGCATAATTTGAATGATTTGTTGAAGATTTTAAGTCTGAGATTATGAAAGCCGTATGCTCCCATTGCAGATCACTAACTTTTATTTCAATTCATTTTACGTTTTAGAAAACTATTAGAGTTACAAAGACTCCATACGAATGCTAATATCAATTCTCGTTTGCTGAACTCTGAAGTTTATTTCTTCACTGTGTTAAAACAATGTTTCAAAATGTCAAAGTTGAAAATGTTAGAGCAGGCAAATCGTAGAACAAAAACATGGATTTATCTACAAAAATTGACTTTCTACACATGAACTGGACCGTGGTACACAATACTTGTTCAAGTGGAAAATATATAATGCACACAGATTCACGAAACACTTGTTTAGTTATACATGTAGATCTTTAATGCTTTTAAAATATGTGCCACCAATGCGTACCAAACTTATCCACCAAATGAGCAAACAAATTTCTATGTGTCTAATATTTTATGATTCATGAAACGCTTGTCAAGCGAACGGATTAGTTACAATAAGCATTAGTATAAATGTTCAGGTCTGAGTCTTTCAGAAACCTTCTGTCTAAAAGCATAATTACGTTGTTACAGATGCACACATACTACATTCAATATTTCACAGATGAATATAAACGCACCTATCGCGTACCATTTGGTCAATATTTGGTATATATTTTATTCTTTACGGTACAAATATCTTTTCTTGAAACAATTAAATAAACCGTTCAAAAGCCTCAAGTGGGCATTAGATAATTCACATGGATGATACGTGTACAACTACTATAGGTAGGCCTGAATTGTTTACGACATATGTGTTTGTAAAATAAATTGCTTGTTATGTTGATAGAATATGCTTTTAGAACAAATCTTGAATAGTTTTTTTATTTTGCTGATCAATTCTTTCTTATCAGTATGGTTCATGAACCTCATTTGTCTAACATTAAAACTGCTTCATATTACGGGACACATACATCAAACTGTTAATTATTGTTGAACTGTACATAATGGATACAACGCCGTATTCATTCTGTTAACGGAGTCAAATTTTATTTAATGCAGTCGATGCGATGAGGTGATCAAAACAATTTTTAGTTTCTTCTATCTTTGGCGTTTGCATCTCTATTTCACAGAAGATTTGCATCTTTGTGGTTAAGATGACAGGTCCTTGTCAGTAAAGAAGACAATATTTAATATTTATTATACGAATTGTGGAAAAGTGCTGGAAAAGAAACGTTACAACTTTATATTCCATAGAAAATCTAGACCATTTGAAATGTACCGGTCATAAAACATGAATTCACAATCTGTATTACGAAAGTATACATTAAAGATTAAAAAATGATCTGATGCATGCTTTATCAAGGCACGAATTCGAAAATGACTTATTTTAATACATTCATGGCATTTGCTTTTGAAGACAAATTCTGAAAATGTTCGTGAGATGTAAACTATATCTCACTAAAGGATTTTTTTTTTATATCTCCGGATCCTAAAGAAGACAAAAGTTTCATCTACAGAACGGAGTTACGTTTCATACTTGCTTCATTCAGCTACATACTGAGTATTGTACTATTATTTGCAACAAATGTCTATACTTCAAGAAAGAACTTTGTACAATAATTTGTTATCAGCAAACAGTGTAACAGTGTTTAGAATGCATTGATTACAATAAGTGTTACCAGTTCATGCAGGTGATTCTAGAGAATGACTGGAATTCTGTATAAGGGTCTACATAATCTATCAACTCCTTACTCAATGCCACCTTACTCAATGCCACATATGCAGAAAAGTAGCGAGTGTTGCCGCGTAAAAGAGTTTCAATAAGAATTGCACAACATGGTGCTAATTATACTTGAGGCAAGGGTGGTATCATCAATAATTCATCGACTTACGAGTAGTTAGCATTGCACTTCAAGCATCGAATCAATTATTGGAAATTTACTTCAAAACTTGTTCTGTAATATAATACGCGATCCCGATACGCCAAGTAAGACGCGAACAATGTCGTCAGCGTCGACACGACCGTGTGTTATCCTGTTAGTTTTCCGCACACGAGCTAATACGCGTGGCAATTAATGGCTTACTGTCCAATAACAGTTTGACCCGATTTGTCGAGATCGGTTTTGAGTATAATCCAAAACGTCGTCGGGTAGTTTGGCAGTTACCCAATAGCACCACCACCCATTCACCCCACCCCCGGAAATATGCGTAAATGGGATCGATTGATTTTTGAGGCTATTTGTTGGACAAAACATCTTAAAAGCTTTAACTGTCGCAGAAGCCATCGTCCGGTATAAAAGAACAAACTGTTTTGCTCTTCTGCAGTCTCCGGAAGCTAAATACTATGACATTTCACACGTGAAAGAGATTGCACGGAAGATCATCAGTAGATGCTCCATGATGGCATCTGCGGACTGCATGCTTTGGTATCGCCGACTAGTCCTTGATCCTGCCAAATCGGATTTCCTTATCATGAACACAATCATCAAAAGCAGATTCGTGTCCAGAATTCATGTAAACCTATCAGATGAGCCACCCTTTCGCCGGGTACATTAACATTTACAAGAATGGAGATGCTCCCCAGTGCACACATATGATGTCTTCCATGCTGGATATGAGATATAAATTTGTTGACTATTAAGGTGTTTTCCCAGCACGAAAGCAGAGTTGATACTGACTTATTTTATATAGATTGAAAACATATTCAACAACGAGGAAATATACTATTCCCAGATATTATAAAACGCTGCTGTTTTCTCAGTTGATTATATAACCACAGCAGGCCTCTTGATGACGTATGCCACGACATTAATGTTGCCCCGAGGTGTTCTATACAGTCACTGAAGAATGGAAAAAGAGCAATTGCACACCAGTCAGGATAACGCAGATTACACGGCTAATGAAGATTTTCGACATAATAATAACCTCGCGACGATATCCAAGGAACCATTGGTGAGTGATCCGATCGCGAATTACATAGACATTTATCGTAACGGTTGTAGAGGTTAGGTTAGGACCACGGGCTTCAGAAAATCTACTTACATAATTAATAATAATCAATTAGCTTGCACAAATACATTTGTTTAACGCTTAGTGAAAGGTAAAACACTTCCCGCTCAAAGTTAAAAATGTTAAAAGTACGTAAACTACTTATAGCTCTTATTCCCTATACAAATCATGCAATTTCAGTTTCATTTTCCCCAATTTATACTTAATGTATTGGAAATTGCTCAAATGTGCAGCTATTATTTGCAGCGCCTAATCTACTATTAGATTCACTGTACAGAAGTGAAACATTTCATATGCAGTTTGCATAAATGCCTCTAAGCTTCTCGCGCTGTAGTATCAATCTATATTATTTTATTGCAATGTAGGCATGATTCATTACATTACATTTATTGTGTTTAGTTTAGGCTAATATATTAAACCGCGAACGGCCTGGTGGAAAATTCGCAAAGTGCTATGTTTGAAAAAACTGTCAGTAGGTAGACCCATATCTAGTAAACTCTCCATCTAGCGATTTGGTTAATGTAACAATCGTCTCGGATGGTACAGTCGATGTGCAGAGATGATATTTCTATAACTCCTAAGCTTAATTTCCGAAGATAACAGCAACGTAAGAGGGTTTTTTTTATTTACGAGCAAAGATGCAGTCAATGCGAGAGTTCCTGCGAAAATTATTTCTAAAGTGGGGAGCATACAATGACGTTTTAGCAAACTGAAAGTATTTTCTTGCTGCGGAGTGGAACCACTGGATGTGGAGTTAGTATCTTTGAATTCCTTCAGCTTTGTACCATTTCGCCATCGTCCAAGACATTTAACAGATGTAATGCCAATCATGAGATGCGAAGACTGTTGATGGAACAGCAGTGTTGTCTGCCACGCTACACTGGATGGGATGCATTTCACAATGGAACTGATAAAATAAATGAGGCCATGTGCACTAAATTTGGAGGTTTGGATGGAACAAACGTCTTTAGTGGTGACACATACAATCAATCAATGGAGAGCTTGAATACATGCATGTCAGTCTGGAACCATACCCAGTTCCATAGATTATGCTTTGTTATATAAAACGGCCATCCTATGATGGCAATGAAACTTACAATACAACTGTGTTTACAATAGTGGGTAAATCTTTAGATGAAAAGAAGCATGCTGCAATCTCTATTCCATTCGATGTTTCTATATTGGATAATCGTGTTGCTTATTCACTTACTGATCACTCACAACCTTTAACCAGAATAGGCTAAAAAACGAGAATGTGTTAATCTATGGACATTGTATGTGCACAGACGATGAAGTTAATAGTAAGTGTCACCAACTGGTTTGTGTTAAAGCAGCTTTAGATGAACTTTGATGATGCCAATTAGTGAACAGACAAGTATATGTCGAGTAAATATGAGGACGTGACGCAAAAGACACAAAACAACTACTAAGCCAATACTAGAAACAAAACTGCCCGAGAGCCAGTCGAACGAAGGAGGCAGGTAACGATAGACATCATACCACCTGATAACAACGCTGTTACCTTTATGGATAGACCCTAAAGCCAAGCCAATCGGACAGATTACTCAAACCAATCGTTTAAAGATATTGGCATTGGAGGCACCGAAGGTAGACCCGGCTTGTTTTTCAACTATTTAGCGTATATCTGGCACTTTGTGTTAATTATTAGTCTAGAGTAGTAATTAGGTAGACAATATTTATGCAAAATTAATGAAAGAGAGGTTTTGTTTCATAGCAAGAGGCGTGTCTTTATTTAGTATTTCCATCACAGTGTCTTGTACACCGGTCATTATTCTGAGAAGTTCGTTTTGTAATTTTTTTTTATTTTGCTCCTTCAACTCATTTTATCTCATTGTTACATGTATTTCATCCGCCTTGTCTCATCTTGGAGTGGCATCTCATTGTTTTATAAACTCATCATCTGTTTCTTTTGAATTTCATACACCCTGATGGGTTGTGTTTTATTTTTTCCGCACGAAGTGTTCTTATTTATTTATATAACGTTATCAAATCGTGCTGAATTGTTGCCTTGTCTATGTTGTCAACAATATCTTCATGGTTTATGGGCAGTTGAGGTTTAGAAATGTTTATCCAGACTTAGTCATATTCCATTATAGGCGTTTTCTTTTAAAATTTATCATGGATTGTATATTCTGATACTGTTATTCCAATGACGAGCTAATTATTTCAACTAAATAATTAATGTGCATTATATTTATTTAACCATAGCAAGCAGCATTTATTATTCATGTCTGCATTCTGGCAAAAAACTCAGTCCATATCTTTATGGCCTACTGGTATTAAGGGTCTCTGATCTCTGATTGCTAACGATCGCATTCAGTTAATGTTTGTAAGTTTTCCAAAGTGCGGATGAATTGTTTCTGAAGTTCCAGGATCGGTCAGATTAGTCTTTAACCTTACTCTTAAAAGCTACATAGGGCTTAAAATTCATAACTGAGTAGAGTGAATTCTTTGGGGAGAGCGATAGTTGTCGGAAATATATGGGAGATACAAAGACTTATGTCTAAAGAAGCAAAAGAAAGAGTTGGTTATTAAGGATGATAAAAATGTTTGCACTTAATGACATATAATCCTACGATAGCTAGACAGCCACCCTTCTAAACGTATATTCGACACTTTCTGAAACAGATTACATATGTTGTTTAGGCATTTGAGTTGTTAATTGTCCATGTGCCTTTCTATCAAGCTGCACTGTTAGATTTCTTATTTCTATATCCGGCTTATCTGCGCTTTACAACTCTCGCCGAGCTCTCATGGCTCAAATGTAATAAGTATATACTAATGTTCTATACTTTAACCAGGAGTTCGTACACATCGAAAAGCGACACTACATGGAACATAAAGTTAAATGTACTTGAAAGGAGTATTTGGCTATCAGGAAAAGACTTTTAACAGTCCACTAAGAATTTTGTGACAGTGGAAGGTTTGCTTAATCAGGGTTACGCACGTCCAAAACCCAGCAATGAGAAGAGGCATGTAAGGTGATGTTTAGTCGTGATGGACTAAGGAAGCAACTGTCAGTAATAGTTGATGTGGGCTCCAGATTCGCTCTAGTCATTGACAGGCAAACGATCAGGTATAAAAGACTTCAAAATCTAGTAGGATAATCAAGAATGTCAAGAACGTTCTTGCCCTTAGGATATAACTACAAGCAGACAGTGATGGGACATTAAATGTATACATGTATCTACTCATAAATGTGCACCTACTTATTCACAAATGACCAAGCATCTCACCCATGTTCTAGCAGTACCACAATGTAGTCATACTTCGTATTGTGCTATGATTATCGGTCGACGCGGATGTGGTGAGAATTAAAGCTTGTCTGGATTAGTTATAGCTGCAATGCCGCTTATCAACGACCCTTGTCTGAGGGAATTTACAAAATACTGCTAATCAGTGCAGCCGCTAATTCGTAGTTGTTTCAGCTAAAGTACCGATGATCTCTGCAACGTACTGGATCTGGAACCGGTTTAATTATGTCTTTAAGAAACATATAAAAATACAAACATTTTATTTTCCCCGAAAATCTGTGCATTTTTGACTGATTACGTCAATTCAGCTGAAGACCTAGTGCGCTTATTAATTAAATTTACGAGATACAATCTGTTTCATATCCCAGAGAAATACATCAATATCAAATGATTGTCGTTAGCGAACTTTATGGATCACTATAAATATGCCTATAAAAGTTAAACTATTTGCTTCGTGAGAATAACATCATTCTATTGGAACAATAGGATGAGATTAATTAATTTTTTCTAAATAACAATAAAATAGAATCAACATTGAAGAAACGTGGGATATTTTTTTTTTCTTCATTTATCCCATAACCTATCTTGTCGTAGGGGCGCCATTAATGACTTTCAGGCAATCTCTTCATTTTGCCCTGTTATTCGCTGCTTTTTTGGACATTGCGAAGTCTATGCTTGTCCACTCCTAGATGATATATCCTATCCCTTTGTCTCTCTGGATCGTTTTCGCTTTCCTCTCACTGTGTTCTGTAGGATTATCTTTGACGGGCCAGATGAACGTGAGCCTTGACCATACCATCTTAGTTTGTGTTTCTTAACAGTGTTGAACATATCTTCATATGATCAAATTACAATTTTGATTCTAATGCGTACCTCCTCATTAGAAACGTGGTCTATAAGTACGATTATTTCCATCGCATGCTAGAAATAGATGCACATTATTGCTGTTTTGAACTTAATACGTGGCCGTTTGTGCCTCTCAACAACATGATTAATATCATGCTAACTATTTAGTATGTTATCAGTGATACGAACTTACGCAACTGTTTGTGGCAATTCAAATGGATTATCTTCCTAGTTTCAGTTTCATCTAAGCGTTCCAGGATAAGCAGTTAACGAGGAATTTTACTTACTGCCTTTATGCTATTGTCCTGCTTCAAACCTCCCATCCAGATCTCGTCAAACAGATCACGGCAAACTTTTAGGGAAATAAATTCTTTGTTATGTGCCTTCACGGCAATCTCGATGCATGTTGCGTTACCCCATTGCTCCATCTTCCGGATTACCAGATTCTGTGTTTTCGTCTTATCAGCTTTAGAACAAGCTTTTGCTATTTTTATGGCTAAAGTCATAAACTCTCTGCAAAATGTAAAAAGAACAAGTAGAACCAGTATCATGGTATTATCTGCAAGGTCGCAAATGTAAAGTTATTGACATCTGATTGTGATCTTTAAGATAACTCTGTAATGTTTGCGCAATGCTGCCAAGCTTTGTGGTGATGTATGTCATTTCTAGTGATGATTTACTAATAAAAAATAGAATTAAACAAATTATGTCTACAAATTGTAGAGGATTAACGCCGTTACGTTTGATATATCCTGCTATTAAAATCAAAACTACAAAACCGTCATGGATGGGTCTTCAAACTAGTAATGGAATTTAATATATAAACTAAATAGTTATTTATTTATTTTTTGCTTAGCAAATATGGTCATTGTATGAGTGCCTAATTTAGAGTCACACAATAACACTAAGCAAGACATAAAAAGCCATATAACTTGCATTGTGTTTTAAATTGTCATGAATTGATATCGGGCAAAATTGTTGATATTTCATATTAAGGTTTCCACAGTTGCATCAATGATATTATTTAATAAAGATAAGAACATACATTGGTATAAACTTGGGGGTCCGTTTGAACAACTGTTAGCTGAAAACACACGGTCACTAGGTCGGCTGAGCTCCCACACCTGACTGAAGTTTTAACCTTGTGTTGTGAAAATTGCCACAACGAAATCCAAAAATGAGACCTGAACTGGTCTCTTTGTAATATTCAATAATGTACCAGTTTCATGTATTTCTTTACCATTTGGCAGGTCTGTATCTTTTCAGTTTTGGCGCGGTCTTTAACTATCTTCCATCGTTTGGTCAGATGTTGCAAAACATGAATGCTTATATACATTTTTACATGTTTGAACAGAGGTTTAGAAAACCCGTATAACAGAAGATTATAGATGTTCAAAAGAAGTCATTGAAACAAAATTAATAATCATAATTCATTATACACACATAGAAAAGTGAAGTACATAAAGGTTCTCAGTAAGTAACTAATGATTAGCTCGAAAGAAAATTAACCCTGAAGTGTTGTACAGCCATCCCTTTATCAAGCAATAGTCGGTTTGTGCTGATATTTGGCACAACAATCTTAGAAATGCTGGAAACAGGCATATCTAAATATAATTAATTGGCATCTGTAATTTAAATTCCGGTTGTATCAAGTCCAGGTGAACCCTGGCACAGAGATAATCAAGAGTTGAAATGCCACACGGCATACTTGGGTCATGAAACTTATCTTACTGTTTCAGCTATTATATGCTTAAAAGGTTTCGATGATAGGAATACATCTGAGATTCTAGGCTTCCGATAAGCACCAAATAAGATACGCACACATAGTACAGTCACACTTTAGTAAGTATCTGACAATTATAAGTC
Organism: Sinohyriopsis cumingii; assembly: GCA_028554795.2. Taxonomy (NCBI): domain Eukaryota; kingdom Metazoa; phylum Mollusca; class Bivalvia; order Unionida; family Unionidae; genus Sinohyriopsis; species Sinohyriopsis cumingii. Next base: position 28,225,512 of record CM068832.1, on the reverse strand, counting down.
GAACTGAGGCGTCGCAGTCTCATGTTTGAGTACCAATCTACCCTACATTACTAAATCCCACTGCAGTGATCATAAATAATATTATTCACTAGCTACTGAATATCTATATCGTGTGATTCCTTTTATGAACATATGACAGAGCTAAAAAATTAAAGATTGCATATTGCACCTAAAATTATTTAAACATTTTTATACGGCCTTAGGTCGGTAATTCGATCAACTAAAACTTGTTCATTGCAAGCCTTTACTTCTATTAACATTGCTCCTACTGACCTCGATTATGATTTGGCTCGGCCTTAATAGATTATACGGATTGTATGCACAGCAGTGACATGTTTAGCATCAATGTTTCAGAAATCAGAAACTATCTACTACCGAAAGTGTTCCTAAGGAGTGACGCCAAACATCAGTAAATGATGGGACTGATTAATACATGTGTACGACATATTGCATATATAATGACAATAAATACTTATATTTTTCTATCAATGTAAGTTTGGCGAAATACGTGGCGTAACTGTGAAAGGACTTTAAAAGCATGCAATGTCATGAACATGGTGGTCATATCAACATTAACAACATTTAAATATTTACCAGTTAGAAGTGTAATTTGTCATTTGAAACATAGTCATAGACTTCAATCTTGCCGGCTTATTAACGCTTTGATTAATGTGTCCGTTGATTAAAACAGCTTATTTATAACATAGATGTTTTGTAAAGTATATTTAACTTCAAACCTAATCACTGTCAAATGTTTGGGTTTTTTTTGTCAGTTTGTATATCTACATATTTAATATCCATTTCTGCACTTAACATTTTTAAGCAAAACGTATAATCATCTCAAATCATTGTCCATCTTCCAACGTTTTTTACAATGGGAGTCCTTCCTAACACAAAACACGCAATAGACCCTTCCTACGCGTTTAAGTTCAGTCAGAAGAACATTTCCCGACCATATTCGATGCAATAACCGTATTACCCAAGTATCATGTTACATCCTTGGTAGCTGAGTGAATAAGGTTTTGCAATATAGATCAAGAAATCACTGGCAGCTTAAGTTATAGAATATTTATTTTATTGTGGCCCAGCTTCATATCGCTGACTAATCTTCTGGAGTACATTTCTTTAAAACAAAATTCTTCCACTCAAAAATAGATAGCGCGCTATTTGTCAATAAATCTTGTCCCACTCATAAACAACGGATACTTTCTAGTGCATTGCAGTTAATGGGGTTATTTATGTATTCATGCATTTATTTATTTATTTATTTATTTATTAGTAGTAGTAGTAGTATTGTTAATAATAATAATAATAATAATAATAATATTATTATTATTATTATTATTATTATTATTATTATTATTATTATTATTATGCAGTGCATGCCCATCCATTTAACAGCGTCATCATCAGCAACATGCAGAGCCTGTAGTCCATTGGGGCATTTTGTCAGTGGACAGTAGTTCACAGTGTGCGATATGGTCCTTTTAGCTCCACAGCTGCAGTGACAGTCAATGCCCTGGCCCCATCGGTCAAGGTTGACTTCACAATGACCCTGTCCTTCATGTGGTAATGAGGTAATAAGATCTCTCCCATAACTGTGTTGCTTATGGCAGTGAATGGCATACTGACGTATTTTCTAATTGGGTCAGTGGGACTAGAACAAGTGATGTGCACTTGCATTGGTACGAATGTACGTCTTTGATATATTATGGTTGGACCAGGATAGTGAAAAGCTTCGTAAAAGTGTATTATAAAGTAGACTATATCCGGCTTGCTGTTGTCGATTGACAGATCTTGACAGTGCTTGAGAAAAGTAGCTGAAGATACCATTTTAGAAATGACTTCGAACTACTATGCAGGCACTAGGCAAGTCAAAATCACACCTACTGACCCAAACTGTTAGCCCTTTTGAAATGCGCCCGGTCCTATTTTGATTTAATGACAGTTTTTTGAGAGTTATGGAACTCATAAATATAGTGTTTTATATACCCGTGACATGATTTCTATCTGAAGCATTTAAACACAACTACAATTATTGTTGACGGGAACACCAGCAGAACTGGTACAAATTACTCCTGATGTGATTAGTGTACTCTCTCCATTGGAATGATACATTAGTGTATCATGCATTATCCGGGAATGATCAATTTGCATGTTAAATGCAACATATATGCCGGTTAAAATTCTGGAGTGCACCATCACCCATGCAATTAAAGAAAGGTGAGATAAAACCTAATGCGCTTTGTGTCTACCTGGTCTTGACATTTTTAGTAATAATGCTGCAGGTACCTTTGGACAGGATACCGCTTCTTAATATTGCATCGGATGCCGAAATTCATGGCAGTGCGGCAGATATTGCTAGAAGTGCCAGTGCAGATCCATGCTATCCAACGTCTTCTTCTAAAATATATTGATCAACAGAATTACCAAAATAAACTGGTCAATAAGTTTTGCATCTTTGTTTTTTCCCTGGAGACATCATACGGCATTTGTGCTTCAAAATCAATACACAGGAGACATGATGTTGGTCTTCTACAGAAAAATTGTCGGCGTTCCAAGTTAGAACCCACATGTTTCTTATTTTAAAACAAACCAGAATGCCATACGTGCTGTCTGGCATTCAATACATCGAAGAGAAATACAAAGTATTGGTTAATTACTCAAAAAACATGCATTACACTGACAAGGAAAGCTACTGGATAAGTATCAGGCATTCCTCATAATCTTCATCACCTTTCTCGGCTGAGCACCACCTATCAAATTACGGCTGTTTTTCTCTTGCAAATTCGACATGAGTTTGTCCAGCTTCTTTTTTTGGTGCTCAGCCGAGAAAGGTGATGAAGATTATGAAAACTTCAGATCACTTGTATTAATTGAAGAGTTCAAGAAATGTGTCCATATTGACATTAAGTCTCATCTGGATGATCATAAGATTGAAACCTTAGAAAATGCTGCTCGTACTGCTGATGAGTATTATTTAGCTTAAGAAATTTCTTTTGTAGTAAGACTTACACTCAGCAGTCTTCTGGTAGAAAATCAGTTCAATTTAGATAAGTCCTAAATTTCAATCAGGCGCAACATTTAGAAATCACGTTTGTGATAAAAAGTATCAGCAACACTTATCTCTTCCTATCTATTGTTAGAAGATAGGACACGTTATTTCTGATTGCTACAAACTGAAAACAGAGCAACAAAATCAAGACAGACCTATTTCACACGCTTTTGTATCTAAGAGGTCAAGGCCACGGTCATGTATTGAAAGAAATACATTTGTTGGGTCTAGTTAACCCCAGTCTGATTTAATTATGGAAAACTATGAACCATTCGTGACGAATGGTTCTATATCACTCTTGGGTGATTCCCCCAATCCTATCCCTATTAAAATGTTAAAGGACACAGGAGATTCCCAGAGTATTTTATTATCAAGTACTTTGCCGTGTTTTGAGAAGTCTTATTATAATGAGAAGTCTCCTTCAAATGAGAGTGTTCTTGTCCATGTATACTTGTTGCGAAACCAGACAAAAATTTCCGCATGTGGACTGATTATAGAAGGGTGAACAGTGTGACTAATTCAGATTCATTTCCATTACCAAGAATCGATGACTGCATTGATAAAATTGGAAAAGCAAAGTATGTCACCAAATTTGACCATCTGAAAGGAATTTGGCAAATTCCATTGACGGAAAAGGCAAATCAAATTTCAACATTCGTGATTCAACATGGACATTATCAAAATAAAGTAATGTTTTCGGGGATGCAGGGTTCGCCAAGTTCTTTTCAACGTTTAGAAACATGATTACCTCTAGCCTAGATGTCATGGAATTATATTCTTTTATTTGTTAAACACATATACTCGGGTTTCGTTTATTGTGTAAAACGATACCAGAGGTTGATTTATGTATATTGTGCAATATTTCGAAATAGTGAGTTCGGTTCATCCTATGCCGTTCGTGGGAAGTGCTTTCAATGGGAAAAACCGAATGATTCCAGCGCACATACAATGTATGACGAATTTGCCTGTGTATAAATGCCAAACCGTAAGATTAAATCTTCACATTACGGAACGTTTTGTCAGTGAGTGGTCTACTCTAAGGACTTGCACATCTTCAGCTGTAGAGGTATGTGAATTATTAATTTATTGTTTATAAGTTATATATATTGTACTACTACGTTTATTTTTATATGCTTGCTATGTAGCTTCGGTTTAAGTAGTCTAATACAAATAATTTCTAATCTGGTTTGTGACGTAGCAAGGGATATATATTAGCAATATAAAGCTGAATTTTTAAGAAACGTTTAGTACTGTATGATTCTTGTCGGGTATGGTTAGGTTTACTTCTGAATATGTTTGTTGTTTTGTAATTATTGTACCGATAATGTAACCTGTATAACTATCCGTATATAACGTCATTACGTTTTATTGTTGATGCCCATGTCATGCATAGTGCACGGTGTTAGATATATTTTCAGCTGACGCAAATGATTACAGAATGACCAGAGTGATCTGAGTCGTCGGAGTGATCGGACTGAACCGAGTGACCAGAGTGACCTGAGTGACCGGAGCGATCCGGGTTATTGTAGTGATTGGAGACGACGTGGTGCCAGAGGCATAGCTTACCATATAAGTCGACCATATCAGCTGTGAAGCTCAACCATAGCAGCCGTAGAGCTGAATAAACGCTGTTGCTGATCGAGTAACATGCGATAGGACTTTGCTGAACGAGATTGGTGGGCGCACATTGCTTTATTGACCAACCTGGAATACTGACGGTTTGATTGGCCAGTAAGATTGGTAGCCGAGTGTTCTGGTGACGGAGTGTGTAACTCCATACATATAATATTTTAACAGTGGGCTAATGTTTGGGTTTTCATAACTCAGTGTGTATTTGGGACAGTAAAGATAATTTAGATATCTGCCCCTTTTGTTTACATATTTTCACTATTTGAGTGAACAACATTTTACTATATGAGTAAACTACTACATTTGTTGTATTATTTGAGTAAAACATAAATCGTTTCGTTGTGCAATCACTGTGAATCATTCAACCCATGTCCTTGTACTGCGTAAGGTGATTTATTTGTATTTTCATTATTGCGTCAGTGCGTTTTACGTTAATTGATCCAATATTTGGATCATATACACGAATATATTAATCTTATTAATCACATTCAAGTCTTTCGTTATTGAACATTGTATCACCATCAAAAGGGTTCTGTTGTAATTCCGAAATCCAACCCAGTTATCTGTTTACACTAGGTAATTTTCATGCTTACATCGATGATGTCATCACGTAAAACTACATCTGGAAATAAAATTTATCGAAATTCGAATATTATTTGACATACTCACTGAAGCATGATTGACAATTAATTTATTCAAAGGTGAGTTTTGCCGTGCTTATGTAACATTTCTAAAACATTTCTAAAATTATGTCATGGGACAAGGACAAATGAAACCTATAAATGCTTAGGTTAATTCTGAATTCCTAGTGCCCATCAGTAAAAAGCAACTAATGAGATTTTTGGGGCATGGCTGGATACTGTCGGAGATTATGTTCCACCTTTTCCATTATTGCTGAACCTCTCACAACAAATCCCAGTTTCATTGGTATGAAAAATGTAAGGAGGCTTTTGTCAAGTTAAAAGCCATACTTAATTGTCCACCAGTTCTTGCAGCTCAAAATTGCAGTCAATGTTGATGCAAGTGATGTTGGCTTTGGATCAATGTTGATTCAAGAAGATACAAATGGTGTTGATCATCATGTGTGATATCTTTCCAAGAAATTACACAAGCATCCGATAAAATATTCTACAATCGGAAAGGAAAGATTGACTTTGATATTGGCATTACAACATTTTGAAGTTCATCTTGTTCTCCGATTATTGTGTTTAGTGATCACATCCACCTTACCTTCATCGGCAAGATGAAAAACAAAAATTAAAAGACTACTAATGTTGAGTTTGTTGTTACAGAATTATAATATTGACATCAGGGAAAAGATAATATAATAGCTGCTGCACTTTCCCGTGTCATTTCATGTATACTTTGTATCATTCATAAGATTTCGTCCTATGATTTTAAATTATAAACCAGATTTATAATTGGCATATGGTAAAAGGAAAGCTTTATTATATAAATCTTTCTTTTTTATGGGGGAAGTGTTATGAATATTTAATTTATTTGTTTATTTGTATGTTTTATTTTTTTAATTCCTTTACGTGCTATTGCAATGCAATTTTGTTTACTGGATTTGATATTTCCCAGAATGGATTTCAGTTCTGTTTGACCTGACTGATTTTGTGTTATTTTATTATCGACGTAAACAACTAATAATTTAGACATTGTGTCTAGTGATGTCCTTGTTGCTGACCTTGTTTTAAAATCAGTGGCAGTTTTGCTAAACCTTTTTTATTCTTTCTCAGAGTAAAAATCATAAAGAAAATCAAGGTCATACCTGGACTACGTGATAATTTTCATGTAACAAACTTCCATTTTTCCAGAACAATGAACTCTTTACCCATCCGGGAATTAGTTCTGCGTTTCAGTTAGTCTTATAACTGATATTATGATATCAATTATAGCAGTGCGGCCTTAACACTTGAGACTTCAAGTTGTTTTATTTAGTGTCCAGTTTGGTCTGAGTTTTTATTTTCTTCAAATTATTAAATTTCAAGTGATTATTTTCCCTGGAAATACAATAGTGCTCTAATACTTCTTGGTCAAAGGCATGTATTGGAATTTATCCGAAATTAGAAAATTGGAATAATATTTTCTGTGATTTAACAATTGACTGTTGACACAACTGCCCTTTGAAGGATTTTACAGACGTCTTCGACTTCCATCACGGATTTTCGACAATATTTGAACTGTGATTCACTTAGATATTTTCATTAATAGGACATGTGTTTTTGTAATTCTTGGATTAGTTTTGGATTTAATTTGTAAAACTCTAATCTTTTCTCTTATTTATTTTTCACTTTTTAGTCTAGGGAAATAAGTTATTTGGTAAAATTTACAAACCTTGTTGTCTTCAGTCTTTTCTGTTACTTTTTTAAGAGCATAGACTCGTACCACCTCACAGAGACTTCAGACACGAAATCCCTTCTTGGTGATGGATGATTGGGGAACCAGTGCATGACATCAGTATTATCAGAGTACACAGATCCTTCGGTAAGTTTCTTCATAATCTCACCAAACATAAAGAGTTGATTAATTGAATAAAATGTGTACGATTAATACTTTATATTAGCAATGCATGTTTCTGGAAACTAATTATTCTTGTTTCCTTGTTCTTTCCGACAAATGTAAATGTTAAAATCAATCTTACCTGCCGTTGTTATCAAGTACTTCACGTAATTCTCGATCATCAATTTCGCGTGACATGGCGGTGAATAAAGCGTGTGCAACCAAGGCAGCCGCCATTTTATCCTGTAAAATATATGCTGAGGTTATGATCAGACACTTTTAATGTACTCGATTAATTCTACAATTTTTAACTGTCAACATAATGGGGTTTGAAATCGATCTTCTAGATCTACACCAAAGTTGGTTCATTTTTCATAGTATTATTGAAAACAAATGCATTCTTTATTTAGATGCTATGTCTCAGTTTTGACTCAGATTTGGTTAAGGCTGAAAATAAAATAGTGTACCAATTAAAATAATTGTATGGGCTTTATCAAAGAATTTTAGTAATGAACGTCATTTATCTGAAGATTACATTACAGATGCTTCCTAGATATTTCAAAACCTAAAAGGACTAAAAGGCCTAAGTATGCCATCATATCGCCCAAATGACCAACCTAACTTAACATTTGCCCATTTAGCTTGAAAGAGCTTAAGTTTCTGTCAACTGCTTTAAAATTATAATATAGTGTCACCGTTGTTTATTTCAGTGTAGACTGAGACAATTTCTTTCTAAAGGAAAATAATATGCAGTAATCTCTTTCATAATCGAATTTTAATTTGGAGTTTGGAAAATGCAGTACCGAATTTTAAATAAATCTCATACAATTGTTCTTTAATATTCTATTTTAATAATGGCATTCCTATTTGATTAATGATCTGAAACCTTTTAATACAATGTACAAACCTTTCCCTTTCTTGGTGATTTCCATCAAATTTAGTCAATATTCGTTTATATTGTTATAATGAATCCATTACAGTATGTCTTGTTTGACGTTGCTAGCTCTATTTACTTACATATCAGTATCATTTATTTTAAACATAAAGGGCTTCGTGTTACATTTGATCAGATTATGCTCAAAAGTTCTGAAAAAGTGGTCGTTTAAATGTTGTTGTGTATTTGTCAACGCAGCCAAATTGCATGGCTATTCAGCATTTATTGTGACCAATTGAAATGCATCATCAAATCAATTGAAACTGTTTTTTGTAGAGCTGTAAAGATCAATTGTTGAAAAGAGGCTAACGACGCAAGAAAAACCGATAAACTATACATAAGCTCATTGAGCCCCACAGCAATGACAGCTATATTATTAATGCGATAAAGACAAATAACAACTGCATTAATGCAACCCATATGTGCCATATAAACCCACTATTAGATATTTTACGCATTATCAACAATGATATCATTGTGACAACTACAATTGTACAGCATTATAGGAGAACTATAGTGATGTTGTGTGCAGTCAACTAACGATTACGCAAGGTGGGTAAGTATTAGATATATGGCAATAAAACATTAGCGATGGAAAGAATGGGAATTTAACATTAAGTTAGTCGGGCCTTCGTGGAGTCTACGAAATTTAATGGTGAAATATCCTTACATTAGGATCTGCTATGGGGTCAATGGAAATTTAACACTAAGTCTCCATTTTTACCAACATAAATTAGTTCATATATTTAAATTTACAGACCATCATGCGATCGAAGGGAAGGTAATGTTAAATATACACGTACTAACTTCTAGGTCATTTGCCGCGATATGTAGTGAGCAAACTTTCAGTAAAATATTTCAACTAATGTAAAAGGAAAAGTGATGTAGATCTGAATTCCCTGCATAATATATTTGACAAATCGTGATGAAATATCCCAAAATACTGACCAGAAAGCAATGAAGCCATACTCTGCATTTGCAATGACCACACAATTATATAGCCTAAAAGATTTAATCATGATCGTCTAGGTTTTGTGGAACAAGACGCGATAACAAGCCTTGTCAGGGATGAACAAATACATACATACACACACACACACACACACACACACACACACATATATATATATATATATATATATATATATATATATATATATATATATATATATATATATATATATATATATATATATATATATATATATATATATATATATATATATATATATATATATATATATATATATATATGATACACTGGGGAATGATATCTTCACTCATTAACTGTGTCTACAGAGAGACAGCAAACAAACATAACATAATTACCTTCCCAAGCTGCCAGAACAATTTTGCTTTGTCTTGTTGGTTGTTTAGAATTGACCAAATGAAAAGATCCAGAGAGGGGTTCTCAAACCCATGTTTCGTCATCACATCTTCACCTTTCAAAAGAAATATTCATATCAAATTGTATGAATAGATTATAATTTTAAAATGCAAGATTGACTTTTAAATGGTCCTCAAACGCTACAATTCAATTTTAATTAAAAAAAAAACGAAATTACACTGGTTATGCATGCTTTATGTCCTTGTCAAAGGAACATAAACTTATAAACTTAAGTCCGAATGGTGCTTTTGCTATCAGCTAATCAGGAATAAGCTTTAGCATGTAATGTTATTTGTGATTTTGAAACATAATCTCAAGATCGAACACTGGCTTAAGAATGTATTACTTTTTGGGCTGATTATATGGTTAAAGAATAAATGCTATGAGATTGTCGTTTTTAAAAAGATGACAAATATGAAATTATTGTCTGTGTTTCTCCAGATATGTAACATCGTTAACAATTATAATGCGTACATATTTTATATCAGTAACAAATTAGCATTTTCAGCTGTAAGGAATTCTCCTTATACTGAACCAGTGTCTTACACTCGCTAACTATTTTACGGTTGAAAATTAAAAATATCTTTTGTTTTTGCAAGATTTTAGTTCGTACCCCATTAATGCATCATTTATATTTATATTATATATGCAACAGATGGCAGTATTAAAATAGATCAAGTAGGTGATCGTTGCAACGTGCACCCACGTTACGGGTATAAAAAGTGCACAAATACATACATCACATTTTTTAGATTTTCAAGTATTCTTAATGTTTTACAATAAGTCTACAGATGCATTTATTGTTTAGTTTAGAAATAATTTGAGAGCAGTCATTTGCTGGAATCAATTATTTGCTTGAATAAATCAACATTTTGGAATTATTGTGAATTTATTCAAAGGAGATTTCGACAACGCCATTGTGATAAATCTAGCTTGTTCAAGGTTAATTGTACACTAGCATATTCAGCGCGTGTAATTCATTGGAACAAGCTATTCAATTGAGTTTGATAGCACTTTTAAAGTTTCATTTTATAACTTTGAGAATTAAGCTATTTGGTACTAAATTAATTCAACATAATCGAAATCATATGGATTAACTTGGAAGGTTATATTGGAATATCACTAGAAAACATGTCGTTTGAATATGAAAATATATGTCCTTTATTAGCGCAAGTGGAAATTATCCATTTTATAATGAATTTCAAATAAAAAGAATCACTACTCATTAAGTTTTCATTACTTAATACTGGAATCCGACACCAATGTTGTTGAAGCGCCATCAGTTAATGCTGTTTAATTTCTGGATTATAATCAATCAGTAAACCGTGAACACAAAACAACTAACTTGTTTAACATACTGGTAAATAATCATAAAGGCTTTATGTTGTTTTATGTGTATTGATTGGCAAGTAATTTGGCCGTTTGGCCAGGTGGTAATACAATTTGTGTAAGTAGGATAGTTTCCAGTGGCCACTGGCAGGTGTTGTATTATTTGTAAAATGAAGATATGAAAAGGGGTTGAATCAAACATTCAGGACGGTGGGAGGGCACAAATGATCATATACATGAGCAGCAGAGGGGGTGAACAGACCACATAATCCGAGCAAAAGGGTATTTAGACAAAAAAAATCCGTGCTCATAAAGGGTGAACAGACCACGTAATCCGAGCAAAAGGGTATTTAGACAAAACAAAATCCGTGCTCATATATATAGGTCATACCACGTCTATTTTGTGTTTGTCCCAAACAAGATTGTAGACGAACCTCCTCTGCTGCTATATTAATTTAAAAATTGTTATATCAAAATAATGGTACATCCAGAATCTCATACTGCAAGAATAGCACGAGAAAGACTAGAAGCAATTACAAAATTTCTCCCCGTGCGAGATTCATTTAGAGACAATTTGCAAGCGCAGCAAGAAGCACACGTTGCGTACGAAGAAGACACTAAAAAACTTTTTAAACCCGTCACTGCAGCTACTGAAAAAGTTACAACAGTCATCAAAGAAGATGTTCTTCCAGTATCAAAACAAACAGCAGAACAAGCTGAAAAAATAGCAAAAAGAACTAAACAGACAAAGAAGATTTTACGAGATCTTCCAACCGATACAGCTGCGGCTCAACCTCCTGTTGGTGAAGAAATACTTGAAGGTATTGGAAAACATCGTACTGAAGTCGCCGACGTGAGAAAAGAACTTGCTCCTAAACCCAAACCAATAAAAGAAAACGTAGAATTGATTGCAAGATTTAAGGAAGGGTTTGTCGAAGATATTAGAAATACTAAAAAAGAAAAATTACCTGAAAAATATTAATTAGTATATTTAATAAATCTGGTATTTTAAAACACCGTCATGAAACATTAAGTGATGATAATCTTATTAAATGGATATATCGCGTATAAAGAAACAGAAGACAAGCTAGAGATGATGATTTAGAATATAGAATACAAAACTCTTGATGAAGAAGAAAAAACACTTTATAGAGAGAGACTGGAAGAACTAGAACAAGAACAACTTTCCCAGTATCAACTTCCTCCACCTTTACAACGTAAACAAATTTCTGCGCCGGTAATGACATTTACACCGGTAGATTCACTACGTGAATTTCGAAGTGACTCACCCGACACACCCCCCCCCGGTCATCACTGAATCATTTTCTCCGGTAATGCAACCACCAGTATTTCAAACACCTCAAGATGAACCTAAAAAAGGTTCTGGTTTATGTCCTGATAATATAATTAATGACGTATCACGGTTAGAAGTTCTCATAGGAGGAAAATGAGCTGGAAATAATTCACCAGAAATAATTAATGAAGCAGCTGATATTTGTCGGCGATTATTTCAAGGTGGTATCATGGATACCGGCGTTTACCGAGAACTTATCAATGATCTTGTTGATGACTAGTTGTTAGATAAATAGTAAATAAAATAAGATGATAGAACAATAATCATCGTAAATCCGTATCGGTCAGAGCGGTAAACTCGCGATTACCAACCTATAGAGCAATTTAGGGAGATGGACTTGGTGATGTTGTTCAGGGGTTGTTTAGACGGTTAGCCCCAAAAGTAGCGCCTGTTGCAAAACAATTATCGATGAAGGCTATTGATGTTGTTCGTGAAAAAGCTCCAGGTGCAATTGTTAATGTTGCTGGTAGGGCTTTCTCGGCAATCAAAGAAAGACTAGCACGATTATTGCGACGAAGATCACAACCGGTAAAATTACCAAGTACTGAAATTATGCCCGCAGATGTCAGTAAAATAATAAATCAGGCTGCAAATCAAAAACTAGCGGCGTTAGCAGATCAATGACTCGGTGAATCAGGGAATAATATTTCAAGCATGATATCAGGAAGTGGAGTCTCCAAATCCGGTAATCTTCGTGTTAGACGAAAATAATTATAATAAATGTTCAAGCGTATATCAGACACAGCATTTGACATGGAAGCACCTGTGCGTAAAGATGAATCTGTGCGTGATTATCAGTTTTATTCTTATGAAGCACGAACACCAGATCAACGTGTAGGAAGAATTGAACTACAAGTTCATGACACAAGTAGATACTTTTTAACCGCTGAGGCTTTTCTTGAGGTAGAAGGTACAATTGTAAAAACGGATAATACTAATTACGGAGATGCAGTGAAAGTAGGTTTTGTCAACAGCGGAATCATGGCATTATTTAATAGCGCCACATATATGATCGATGGAAAAAATATTGAATCAATTCAGAATGATGTCGACATTGCTACAACAATAATTGGTCTAGCAAGATATTCTGATGATTTTACAAGATCAGCAGGTCCCACAATGATGTCTGTGAAAGATAATTCTGGTCACCCTGAAAGCAATCCGTATGATATAAGACGACCAAGAAATTTTGACAATAACGCGGATGCTGATGTGGCGCAGGTGGTTCATGGTTCTAATGAAAATTTCGACTTGGGATATGCAGCGCGTAGAAATATGTTGCTAGGAGCCAATAGAAGATTTTCATGTACAATTCCACTATCGCATATTTTTGGATTCTGTAGAAATGTTAGAAAAGTTATTTTTGGAACTAGACACACGGTTGTTCTGTAAGAAAGAGTGATGATAACGATGCTCTGTGGAGACCCATTGGTGATGCTGGTAAAGTAGTATTATAGAAACTTTCATTGTGGATAACGGTAATGACTCCAACGATCGCAGAAGAACAAAAGTTGATTTATTTCATGGACACTGGTGGTAAATCCTTGTTGTCATGGTTAACAACAAGCACGGATAGTATACAAACTGACGTTAACGGTCAGTTTACATGGCATATAGCATCACAACAGGGTGTTTCTGCACCACGGCATATTTTTATGGCTTTTCAGATCTGTGATCGATCAGGTGATCAAACTCGCTCTCATATGATATTTGATAAACTAGGTATTACAGATATTTCTTTACGGATCAACGGACAACAAGAACCAACAGAGAATATACAAGTAAATTATGAACAAAATAGTATAGGACGTGTATATCATCGTTTAATGTCATTCATGGGACGTGATCAAAATGTTGATACTGGGTTGCAAATATCACAACATGATTTCAGAACTTTATATCCGATTTATCATTTTTCGCCGGAGCATCTTGATCTATCAAAACAATCTGTTGTTGATATACATCTTAAAGCAGCATTAAATACAGGTGGTTTTGATTATAGAGCAATCGCGGTCATACTCAGCGATAAAGCGATGTTACTTGAAGGTGGTAATGGTCGAATGAGAGTCGTTGATGCACCAGTGGAAAATATTTAGTCATGTTATTTAGAAAAATATTATTTATATAAAAATGTCGTATAGTCATGTTAATGTTGCTCTGACCCCCGGTCAGGTCAAAAAGCTTCAATCAAAAAACGCCAACCAGCGGGACTAAAATATCACTAAAACGAGATCAGACTGGTGGTGGTCCAAACAAATTATCGTTGACAAATAATCAGATTAAACATTTCAATGAAGCCCTAGAATCAAAAACCAGAGTTCAATTCCATCTTTCTCCGAGCGCCATCAAGGACATGGTTAAAACGGGTGGTATATTTCCACTTCTTGCGGATATTCCAGCTTTAATAGCTGCTGCTGCCCCAGCCGTAGCAAAAGCAGCCGCGTTAGGTGCTGTTGGAACAGCTGCTGGAATGGCTCTTAAGACAGCAACAGGAAAAGGATACAAAAAAGGGACGAGGTCTAAGATTACCGGGATCTCGCTGGGGAAGAGGTCTGATGTTGCTAAAAAATTAAAAATAAAAGCCTTTAGAGGTGTTTTTATGCGAGATCAATTGCCGACCGACCAAACAAACTCGAAACAGGTATTATTAATCTCGACTCGAATTCAGGACCCGGTACTCATTGGGTATCATACGCGGCTGATCCACGTGGAATCGTTTATACTGATTCGTACGGGATAGCTCCACCTGTTGAATTTATCAAGTATGTCACACCACTTCACGCGCAAATTTGGTATTCAACGCTACCAACACAAACAATGACAGATCCGCCAATATGTGGCCGTGAATTATTTAATGTACTTAACGCTGTATCAAAATCATCCAAACCGCCACATAACGTCGTGCATGATTATACAAGCAACCGATTCGTTTTAAACAAATCTTGGATCTTAGATCTTATATAATGGTTGATATTTACGGAAGATCTTCATCTACCAGTAAGAAAAAAAAAATCCGACGTTGATCTGTCGAAGTACGCAACTAAAGATGAACTCGCTGATATCATGAACTTGGCTGGAGTTAACCCAGATGAGGTTGTTATTTTTCAGGATCGATATGGTAAACTAAAAACGAGCAACATCAGATGGAATGATATAATTCGACGAGTACTCGGTGCAGTTACGGATAATATTCTTGTGTTTACTGACAGCGGCAAAATCAGGGATTCAAGTATATCGTTTACAACCATCAGAGATGAAACTGCAAAAAATGTTGCTACTCGCGTGAAAAACACCGGCGACATAATGACGGGTGAACTCAGCATGAACGGAAATAAGATAGTAGTTTTAAGAGATCCAACATCCGACAAAGACGCAGCAACAAAAATATACGTTGACGTCAACTATAACACCGTAGATGGTAAATTATGCACGTTGCGGGCCGAGTATGACGTTCACGTAGGCGCTTTTGCAAGACTTCGAAGAAACTTTCAAAAAACCGATGATGCCACGGATAAGTTCTTTGGAACTCCTCCCGTCATCGACATGAAACATTCTAATATCAAGACCAACATTGACACGATCAAACAGACACAGCAGGATATCGTAACGGGGATTCCTGATATCGTTAACATAACCAGTTTGATTAAAATTCCAGCCGGAATAACGCCCGGGCATATTACAAATATCGTATACACGGTGTCATCTGGATTCGCAACATGGTCGCAGCAAAATAAAACTATCAGATGTACCGCAACATGTTGTTTGTGTTTAGTGCTGCAAAATTTGAAATATTTACAACGTATCCATGGCGTCATTCATCTGTAAGTTTTCCGGGGTTGTATCTGTTATATTAAATAGCGGAAGTGAAGACATTTTTATTCTGGAAGCAGCTGATAAGAAAGTAACTGCAACATCTTACTGGTGGTGTTTGGAATTTGTAGCTAAAACACCTAATTATTTACTACATAAAAATATATGGATGGTGCACAATACAGGTACAATCAAGCGCGTGAATGGCAGGCAGCATTAAAAGATCGAGTTGAACAATATACAGTAAAAGTAAAGAAGTATCGACGACGATTAGTTATCCTTGATGTGATTGTTTATTCAGTATCCGCTGTTGTTGCTGGAACAGGTGTGATATTATCAGCGGTGACAATGATGGCACCAGTAGCTGTAACTATTTGTATTTCAGCAGCAACAACGATTGCAGGTGTGCTTAATATCATCACTAAAAAAATATGTACCTGCACGAATGAAAAATTATCCGGTTACATAATAAAATTACACACAACGACGGTAGCATACTCGAAATTGTCTTCGTTGTTATCAGCAAGTCTCAGTGATGGAATTATATCTGATTTCGAGTTTTCAATGATGACTAAAATATAGCATGATGGTATCGGTATTAAAGATACAAGTACTAATAATGACCGAATTGCTCCAGCAGATCGTGACTAATACATCTCCACCAAAGATAACGATGATCTCGGTAAGTTAAACTAATCCTGAATTTAGTATTAACTTCCCGACTGCAATTCCAGTAAAGGAAATAGCACTGGCTCAATTACGGGTATATTACAGCTGGCCAAATATCAGATCAAAATGATTTAATGGTACACCAGCAAATAATTCGCTTGTATTTGCTGACGCGAACAAACCAGATGGTACTCCTGACTGGATACATGTTGGAATACCCACTGGTAGTTATGAAATTGAAGAGATCAATGAGGAATTTCAACGTAGAATAAAATCAATAACCGGAAAAGAAGCAAAAATATCGATTAACGTTCATGAACCGACGCTGTCCTCGACGGTTGAGATACATTCTCCTGATTATGCCGTTAATATTTATCAATCCACGATAAGATCAGTACCAGGTTGGCCGGATGTTCCCCCAGTGTATGAAGTACCACCAGAACCAACTCGGGTTGATTTTACTTCGACAAAATGTTTTCATCCTAATTATAAAATGAATTATACAAGTTTTTAGTGGAACATAGAAAAACGAGTATGGGATAAACGGGATCAATTTCGTGTCGAGCGAACTGGTGAGTACTACTGGCTCTTACACAACGCTGATGGTGGTAATAACCTGTATAATTCATTTTACGATATAAATATCAATAATGTCATTAGTATCATAAATTCAGATCACGAAGAACAACTGGTTAATTTACGTATTCTTTTTAATGAACATTTGTCAGATTTGACATCTACGCGTGAAGAAATTATTAAACGAGTAGAAATTTTAAATCATATAGCTGATACTATTGAATATTTTCATAATAGAATCATAAACCTGGTTTTTGAATCATCGGGCGATTATAGAAGGTTTTTCGCAACCAAATACAAAATACCCGAAGGTGATATTACAACGTTTAAGTTTCCTGATTATAATCCAGACAGATTAAGAAAATCTGTCAATGACATCATTAATGAGTTTTATCCTAAAATACTCGATGCATGGAGAAAACTAGCACCACCTCCGCTTGTTCTCAGACATAATAATGATCCACATGGCGGCGGCAGGCATGTATCTCCGGGAATCGTTAATATAACCAGCACGATCGTGGTCAATCTGGTTTGTGACGTTGTCGGTGGCAGCTATCAAATAGATCTCGGAAAATCAAATCAGGCTCAACAGGGATATATTTTATATACATTTACACCACAAGTATCCCCTGGAAGTTTAATCGTGCAAGAACCAACTAATCCTGTGTATCTGCGGTGTCACAATAATAAGTTAACACGAATAAATTTTAAGTTCACAGACCACCTTAATCGCTTAATTGACATACGTGGAGAAGAGCTTGTAATAAATCTGTATGTGAAATTTTAATTAATCCAGTAAATATTATTTAATGTACCAACACGTGAGGGTTTTTATACATGACAAAGAAGTACTTGAAAACGCCATCAGAACAGTGCTTTCACAACCTCCAAACACAGAGCAATTTAACATTAATTTAGTTATTGATGAATACGGAAACGAGGATTTCTTATTAACACAAGAACTGTTAGATGAGCTCCGTCGAGAACATATTGTCGCGATCATTTGAAACAGAGAACAGATTCTAAATTATGTACACTCCTGTATTAAACTCGATCAACTTAAAAAAAATAATATTTCTAAATAAACAAATAAATAGATAAAAATATTTTGTATTATTGATATGGTGATTGATACTCAAAATTATACAAATCAATCAGTTTTGTGATTCTGATGGGGTGATTCATACTCAAAATGATACAAATCAATCAGTTTTGTAATTCTGATGGGGTGATTGGATCTTTGATCAGAAATATTTTATCATATATCTTTGATTTTAATATTTTATTTTATTTTATTTTATCAGAAATATTTATTTTATTTTATTTTATTTTATCAGAAATATTTTATTTTATTTTATTTTATCAGAAATATTTATTTTATTTTATTTTATCAGAAATAGTTTATTCTATTTTATTTTATTTTATCAGAAATATTTATTTTATCAGAAATATTTCAACATTTTGTCAAATTTGTTATTTTTTCAGCTATTTTAGTCGATTTGTCAAGGAAAATTTGTCAAATTACAGTTTTTTGTCAGGTCAAACCTCGAGCGGTTCTCTAATTGATTTATCGATAAATCGTCAAAAATCCTCATTTTTTTAGAAAATTCTGAGTACCAACTAGCACATCAATTTCAGAAAAAATAAAATATTTCAGAAAAAATAAAATGTTTCAGAATAAATATATAATTTAAGAAAAAAATCAAATATTTCAGAATAAATATATAATATTTCAGAAAAATATATATTTCAGAAAAAATAAAATATTTCAAAATAAATATAATCTCAGAATAAATATATAATATTTCACAGTAAATATATATATTTCAGAAAAAATATATAATATTTCAGAAAAATATATAATATTTAAGAATAAATATATAATATTTCAGAATAAATATAATCTCAGAATAATATTTCTGATCAAAGATTAACCCGTTTACCGAAACTTTCATTTTCATTTTCACCAGAATTATTTTGTGCCACTCGAGGTTACCTGCTGACAACATTTTTCTTAAGTATCTTACGCGGGTACTGATTGGTTTTTCGTTTCGTACTCGCTGGATAATCCCGATCTGACCTTTTCTACTGCGACAGAAAGAGGAATAAATTCATTTACTTGATCATCGTTCACCATAGCCAGTGACTGAAACATAGCTGCCTGAATCCTCTTTATGAACTTATATTGAGATGATGGAACATACTTATTTTCATTTTTATAGTTCTTCTAATGTTTCAAAATCAGATATTATTTTTTCAGATTTAGTTCATCAGATATATTAATTCCGTTTTCTTCTAGCTTTTTAATAGCAGAAATAATGTTTTTGATATTTTCATGGTTCATTACAAAACATGTATCAACCACCAGTTGATATGTGGTTGGAGAGGTTCTGTTGAGCGAAGCGGGGCTGGCGGTGACCCAATTATTATAAAAATCGCAATTATGCCTAACCACCGACAGTTGTCAGCCATGGGGATTCGATCCTGGACCGCGAGCGTCACAGTCCAATACGATACCGATTGACCTATCGAATCAGTTAGCAGTATATGTTTTAGAAATTAATATATAGCTACGGTACATATACTTACATTAAAACAACGGTTTCTGAATAATAATAGTTTCTACATTTAAATACCTGTTTCTACATTAAAACAACGGTTTCTGAATATATCTGTATTAAAACAACGGTTTCTGAATATATCTATAAATATATAAACAGCGGTTCCTAAACAGACTGCAAATACAAACCTGCGAATCAATAACAGCGGTCCTAAGCGGTATGAATACAGCATGTTCCACCTACAGATCGATTTGTACCATAACAACGGTTTCTAAGCAGATTGTAAATGCAGCATGTTCTGCCTATATACAACTACCTTGCGGATCAATAACAGCGGTCCAAACAGATTGTAAAATTACCTCAATTTCTCGTAACAGATCTAAAAATAACTCCGCTATGTTGTATGATGGGAAATACGTTTATATATTTAAAAACCATAAATATACTTCCACGAGTAATTAATTACGAGGTAAATGGTTAAACCGACTAATTACGACCATAAGAAATCTACGAATACAGAAGTAATCTCCCTTTCGTATGGTCAAAAAATAAGTAGTACATGGGGATACTGTGACCCAAAATAATAAATAATTAAAAAAAATAGTTAATAAATATAATTCGAGGTAGTGATGATAATTATTGATATCGGAAGGTGATTTTTTGTTTATATTTTTTGAGAAAGCAGCTTATATATATTTTCTGCAACTTTTTGTACCGAATACGAGTGAATGTCAAATTATTTCGCAGCAGCACATATCGAACGAAATATTATTTCTTCACCGGTTTCTATGTTTGTAGAATTTACAGCCCTCTTTCCGATTGTTTTACATCTTCCAGTATTACCACGTGCAGAGTTCTCGCTTTGTGTAACAACTCGAAGGTTGGATAAACTATTATTTTGAGGATCCCCGTCAATATGATCGAGCACAAGACCATCTTTAATCAACTCCTTGTGACACTCGTAAATGAAACGATGACAGAGATAAGGTTTCTTCCCAGCAGGAAACATTAGCTAACCAGTATTAGTAACAAAACCAACCGGTCTTTTTAATCGACAATTTCTGATCACACCATTACGATCTGATTCGTAATTCTTGATGACAAGATGTGGAACAGATTTATTTTGCTCCATTATACAATACTATTATTGTTTAAATCATTGTTTGTCTGAAATCTTGATATATAATCCTCCACGGATTTTATAGCGGTTTCACTACTATTATTTTTTTTGTCATAAGTTCTCTGAACCGTTTTCCACCGCTCTTTCCACGTAATTACGTTTTTCCTCGCACTCCAACACCACATCGCAGACACGGTATTGGTCCTAGACTTCCTCGCCGTATACCTTGTAAGTGCATTCAACAAAATTCCTTTCTGCAGGATTTGTTGCATCGACTTACTGAATCGATCATCAACCATTTACATGGAGACATTGTATATATAATATTTTTGATTTAAATGTTTGTTTTAATTACATGAACGAATTCGAGAAATTATCCCAAACTAGGCCTTCTAAATATAAATTTATTCTCGACAGATTATCTCCTGACTTACCAGTACGAGATTTGGTTGATCGGAAAAATAAAAGTTTGATCTCGAAAATGCATGATGCCAAGAAAGAATTTTACACGGATGGTGAATCTCATGTATGGTCAACGTTCAAGATTATTCGCAATACTGTCAAGGACGCTACAATGAATGACAAACGAGCGGCAACTATCATTAACTACATCGCTGAGTACGAGGGTAATCAAAAATATTTCTTCAGAGTAAAATTTATTGTACTAACAGAAACTGATAGTTGGATTATCCGTGACAAATATGATCCTGTCCTTGGTAATAATAAAATTCCCATATTAAGTAAAAATTCCAGACCGGGTCTATTGACTGGTATTGACAAACCATATTATGAGCGAGCGTACCCTGTAACAGCAGTTATTTATGGAATCTATGAGATAAATAAAAAACCCAGCGTTGATAAACTGACACCCATGAAATTTTCAAAAATAAATTGTGTAGCCGAACGAGTAATAGAACATTTTACAAACGCCATGCGTGGAAACGGATTAACTGGTTTAAGACGTGAAAAAATAAACTCGTGGGCCGATTCAGTTAAGGATACCGGTGCTACAATAAAAAATGTTGCTGAATTAGGAAAAATATTAAAATTTCCAATCAAAGTATCAACGATAACTGGGGAAGTATTGTACGAATCAAAATATAAATCGAATGGACCTCCAATAAATGTTATTGATCATAATGCGCACGCATGGACCAGCGCAGTAACCGTATTTCCACGTGATCGAACTGTTAGATTTTACCCCTCCCCCCGGATAATTATGGGGGAAGCATGTTTGATTTTATTAACGAAATAAGTAAAAACGATCCTGTATCGGTATGGTTATTTAAAAGTAATGAGGAAGGTGGATTTGATCAGTTTGTTAGACCAAGCGGTGAAATATCTCGAACAGAATCTCTCCACAACGAGATGAAAAATCTCGCGAAGAAGTTTTTAGAGTGCAAGCACTCCACGGAAGATACTGACAAGTTACTAACTAATTGTTTTACCGTTCCATCTGTTGCGGCTCATTTCGCTAGAGAAAAAAAATTCATGGAAACCAACACGATTTGATTTACTCGAGGATGTACGCGCAAGTTGCGTCGAATACGGACATTGCGGATTGTGGAATACCAAGTATAATTACAATGATGTTATTTCGGTTGATATGGTTGCATGTTATCCGGGAAGTTTTCTAGGATACGGAGATTGTTCTGTGTACTTTAAACGATTTGGTCACCCCACAAACAAGATGACGCGAGTGGCAATTAATGGACCATTACCTGATTTCGATCTGACTGGATTCGCTTGTGTTGAATCATTCGAGTTTAACGAAAATCTTCACAAGATTTGTTATGTTTGGTTCGGTATACATTTTTGTGAAAAACGTTGGGCGTCTATAGTTTCATTACGATATATGCTAGATTGTGCGATACTGACATCGTTGGTGGTTAGTGAGGTAATTATATCATATCATGCACAGACCGAAGTTTGGTTGCCCATGCCAGATTCTATCAGTCTCGATGAAGTTATTAAGGAATTTAAGGAAAAATGTCCTGGTGTTTCCGGCGACGATGTTATCAAAGAAGCTCCTAAAATTCTCGAGACTAAACTTAAAAATAAGGAAAAAACCGCAAAAGATCTCGGTAGAAGAATTATAGGTAAATTTACCCAGGGTGGTGCATATGATCATAAAAGACATTACTCACGATTAATTTTAGATGATGCCGAATACGATTTTATAATCGCTGATACAACAGCGAGAGATATATTTGTAATTCAAGAAAGTGTTTATTTATCCGACGGAACAAAATTGGGTATGATCGTTAGTTACATAAATGATGTCTCCCCACAGTATACTCATCTAATATCTTCTATGTTGTCTTATGTTTCTATAAATTTAATTTCGATGATTAATAGATTTCCTGAGACCGCAGTCAGAGTCGCAACAGATTCGTTTTATATTTCGAGTAAATATTTAGAGTCTGTTATGGAATTTATAAGTAGTGATGAACGATGGAGTTCGTGGAGAATAAAAAAAGAAATACTACACAATTATACAGAATCAGCAGACGTTCCGATGAGAAATTTGTATCGTAAGGGTAATAAAATATCAGAAATGTCGAAAGCGCCGCCGGTGAGTGATCCAATAACTATATATAAAACGGTATATCTCAATGGACCTGGTGGATGCAGCAAGACGACTCGAGCAATTAATGTTTTTAGAAATTCAGAGATGATCGTGCTGACACCCACACACAGACTTGCACGAGAGATGAAACAACGGCAAGTACAATCGCGCACGTATCATAGTTTCTTTCGGTGGCGCGGAGATACATGGACTCCTGAACGAATAGGAGAAAAATATATACCTAAAATAATTATTTGAGACGAGATATGTACGGTGTCATTGAATACATTAAAAACGTTTCTTGATTGGTTGTTGACGAAAAATACCGCTATAATAATGTGTGGCGATCATGGTCAGCCGCCGCCTTTTGTTGGACCATCTCCACATGATTGGTTAAAAAAATTCGTTGATTATTACGAAGAAATAGATCATGATCATAGAGTTCTTGATGCAAATTTAAAGGAGTTTAAAAAATTAATCAGATTACAATAAAAAAAATATTCAGTGTGAAATAATACGCGGAGTGATCTCAGAGACCTCAATGAACGATTTTTTGAATTTATGGAGACCCGACGATTTGATAGTAGCAAGCAGAAAAATAATCAGAGACACTTTACAACAGCAGTTATTTCAGCTGCATAAAGAAAAATACTCAGAATTGCCAGTTCCGTTATGTTATAGACCATCAGATGAACGAAAACAAAATATTAATGTTGATATTCCAGGACAGACTGAGAATCAGAATCTCGTATTAAATGATATTGTCGCTGTTGATATAAGTGTTGTCGAAGATGCATTATGCGCTGACAAATCTCCATGGGTGTTGGGATATGCTATGACGATCCACTCGTCCCAGGGATTAACTATTTCTGATAAACGAGTTTGGATTGTAGACGATCGCATCGAGTGGTCAAATTTAGTTTATTTAGCGGTATCAAGGGTTAGAAAAATATCTCAGTTACGGAGAATTATAATTCCTGAAATCGTTAATAAAACCAGCAGCATCATCGATGATGATATAATAAGAAAAAAATTAATCGGATACAAACAATCTGATAAAAAAATAAACGCGACTTTGATCTTGATGTTGAATTTATTATTGAGTTAAAACAGCAGCAGAATAATCATTGCGCAAGTTGTAATTGTATAATGCTATGGAGGTATTCGAATAATGATTCAAGACAATTTACCGTAGACAGAAAAGATAATAGTCGCGGTCATACACGAGAAAATGTGATGTTGACCTGTCTCGAGTGTAATCGGCGTAGAGGTGCTAGTTAAGTGATCGCGGTGGTAGTTGTGTATCCTCGGGAATTATTTGTAGTGTTCACGTGTAAATCCACGTTGAGGAGCAGCCGAATCTAATCTATACATTGCAGGTCTACCTGAGGATCTTGTCAAGGTGGATATTTTGTGTGTGGTAATACTCCAAATAGGATCAGTCGCTCTTTTCTTACCACCTTCAAGTTCACCCGGTTCATATAAATATCTAACTGTAACATCACCCAGTATTTTTTGTTTTCAATATCTTTTCGCTGTATTGGTAAATTTTTTTTGTAATTGCATTAATGGGTTTCATGGTGGTTGTTCGCGTAATCTCATTATTTAATGCAGCTATTACGCTTGGTAATCTTGCAACCCATTGGCGAGATCTTTTATCTTGAATAAATTCCTTCGCGTATTGATATCCAAATAACCGATCGGCAAGTGTTCGATTAAATCGCTCAACAATTGCCTGATCACGGTGAATTGCAGTATGCCCTCGTCGTATTTTGGTATTATGTTGTTTCATCAACGATGATACTGGACCAAGAAATTCCTTACCAGGATCAACCTGTAATAATTGTGGCCATCGTGGTGGTCCTCGTTGATAAATTCGTTCAAACGCATCAGATACTTCAGATGATGTTTTCGTTGATAGCTGCTCTGCTTCTTTAGACCTACTTGCAATGTCAACAACAGTTAACGCGTACTTGTATGTTTTTCTACGTACAGTATCATATGGTAAAAATAAAATATCTGCTTGATGAACTTCATTAGGAACACTAACATCGAAATACGCGTACTGAATTCGTTTCGGTGGTGGTAGGTAAATTTGCCATATCGCTTGCCTGGATAACCACGCTTCAGCAATAGAGTATTTGACCGCTGCTGCATAAGCAAGTTAACTAATTGCTGCTCTGCCTCTCCAGTATCCTCTTGGACTATAATAAATTGATTCCATTATATATTACCAACCCCTAGCGCTAATTTACCTTTCATCGCGGATCTTACTAACCAATAAGCTAATTTTTCTTTGATATATTTATTTTTTATAGAATTTAACGCATGAATTAATTTCACATCTGCAATATGCCTGTCTTGTAGATTTTCACTCTTATAAGCTACATCATGAGCGTGACAAGCTCGATTAATATCGTTTATAGGATACTCACCTGGTTTTGGTTGATCCTGATTATCAAGTCTGATATCAAGTCTGGTACCAGGACCGCAATAATTATATCCTGGTAGATGTTTTTCTCCTGGGTATTTAGCCCATGGAGCACCTGGAAACTTTGACACCACCGCGCTTATTAGGTAAAAACGAAACTTTCTTTCTACCGCATACAGAACATTTTCCACCATACGCTACTTTTTTATTTTTTGTTGTAACCGTAGCTAAACCAGTAGTTGGAGTTTTAGATCTACAGCGTAAACAATATAAATTCATGTTATAAAATATATGGATATAATTGATTTCTCAGCAACTCGGCAGCGAGAGCCAGTTAAACACCACCCTGCGTTACCAAATTTCATCAGAATGATTATCATAGGACTATCTGGATTGGGTAAGACGCAGTCATTACTTAATCTGATAATGAGATGGTTGAAATGGGACAAATTATATTTGGTAGCACCATCCGTTGATGATCAGAGGTGTTATGAAGTATTAAAAGACTTTAACGAAAATGCAAGATTACTGGACGAAGATAATGATGTTATAGAGCTTATAACCGATATTGATGAAGCGCCGAGCGTTGATGTTTTAGACGGATTTATTAACAATTTAGTTGTGTATGATGATGTGATGCTAGATAAACAAACAAATCCAGCCAGGATATTTGCTCGTGGCAGACATAAAAATACAGATGTGATCTATGTTACTCAACGATACACACAAATACCAAAAGTGATCAGAGACAACTGTAATATTTTAGTTGTGTTTAATGGCGTAGACACTTATACGCTGCGAAATATTCATCAAACTTGGTGTGGTGGTGACATGGATCATAATAAATTTAGAAATTTCTTTTCACGAGCGCAAACTACTCCGCATGGATTTATAACAATAAATTTACACGATCCTAGAACAATATATCGTGTAGGTCTTGATAAAATATTTGGATATCAGCAGAGGGGGTTCGTCTACAATCTTGTTTGGGACAAACAAAACGTAGACGTGGTATGACCTATATATTTTGTCTAAATACCCTTTTGCTCGGATTATGTGGTCTGTTCACCCTATATGAGCACGGATTTTTTTTTGTCTAAATACCCTTTTGCTCGTATTATGTGGTCTGTTCACCCCCTCTGCTGCTACATGTGTATAGGGAGATTACGCATGCAAAATGCACTTGCTTAACCTTTTACAAGTATTAAACAAGCATTTGCCCAAGAGTAGAGAATCCGTAGATTTGTTTAATCGACATAAAAATATATAGTTTGTCATGTTGGACTATGGGATGTGATCAGTTGTGAATGCGTATGATTAAAATCATGGTTATATAGAACTGATGACCGACAAATGAACGGCAGCAAAGCGATATACCCCTAATCAATTTCACATGATGCAGAAAACTATAACATATCACCTTCGTGTTTTTCATACACATGCTTCAGGAAGACAATAAGCCTAATTATTATGGGCAAAGATTGTATGTAAATGTCCCTGCAATGTAGTGCTTTAATGTGTTTGTGTCTTGCATGCAAAAGACAGCTTGAGATGCATGAACACATTTGCTATTAACATATGCTTTTGGGGAAGAAAGTACTCACTGGTTTTCTTTTTCTTTCGTGCTTCATTTTCATCGTTATTTTTCTCTTGAATTCGTTTCATTTCTTCATCTTGCCTCTGAAATTCATTCATATCTGGATTTTTATTCTGGATTTCAGCCACATCTTTTTTTTGGACTTTGCTAACAGTTTCATCTTTCGTTTGGTCTTCATTCGCATGTTGATGATGGATGTAATGCTGGAGGTAGCTGCCACCCACCAAATCGTGTACCAAGCGCCTCACATCCTTCAGCTTGATTTTCTTATTTGAAATTATAAGAAATATTGCTGTAGCTGTTGTTGAATAAAATGTAAAATGTGCTATCTAATTAAGAAATTGTAGCTTATCCAATCAATAATATACCCTATACCCTACAAAAAAACAGAATGTTAAAAAGAAAACATTTTGAACTGATTTTGCGAAGATTAAAAGAAAAATCTAATCATCAAAGGTCAGTCAAAATTCCCGAGATCGCAATATATCTCTAATCTACATTACCCAGTTTAACAAACGGAGCTGGCATCTTTTGTTAAAATGCTCTTCTCACCACATTGTTACCCAAGCGGTTGCAGAGAATAGTCCGTAAAAAAGGATAAGTAGTATCGCATTAAGATTACTGCTACAAAGTATAACTCAAATATCAACAACTAGCGGAGATATAAAATATTAAGTTTCGACACAGAATGCAAATAATTATGCACACTATCACAATCGTAAGACTAATCATAGTAGTTTTTGCAGGAGATGTAAAAAATCTTTGGTATCTCTGTTTCATGTGGACATCAAAAAGATACCTCCGATTTTAAATTTTGCTGCTGATGAATCTCAGTTTGTGTAATAACTGTAAGTGAATCCCACTTCCTTAAGATATTATCATATACTAACTATTACAGTATTTCCTCTGGTTAGATTAATTCATACGCATGTGAAGCTAATTCAAGCACTCTAAATCTCAAATATTGTTTTTCAAGATTGCCAT
This sequence comes from Sinohyriopsis cumingii, assembly GCA_028554795.2. Classification (NCBI taxonomy): domain Eukaryota; kingdom Metazoa; phylum Mollusca; class Bivalvia; order Unionida; family Unionidae; genus Sinohyriopsis; species Sinohyriopsis cumingii. Next base: position 28,197,002 of record CM068832.1, on the reverse strand, counting down.
TAGCTGATCATATGCTGCAATTGTGAAGCAAACACATGTAATGTCCTTGCCCAGACATTGAATGCAAGGGCAATTCTAAATTTAGTAAAAGTAATATGCAGGCTTGAAAACCACGTGGTTCGTTTTAGCAAAACGGAACCATATGTAGCAAGTCTCCTAGGAATAAAATAATGAGATGGCAATTCATTGTACCGAAATGAAAGCTATGTGCACACACTAGCCTTTTATTCCAAATTATCAACTATCACATTAATATGCCTCATCCTTTGGCCAAATGAATGTAAGACTTTTATTCAAGTTTCTTTGGGATTGGTCAAAATAGTAAAAGCTAGCAAAATAACTCATATGTACGGTTTCTATATATTGCCTGTTGGGTGTTAATGCTGTCTGCCTACTCCACGTCTGCCCAGACGAAACACGGCTAAACTATAACGCAGTGCAACTTTTAATCATTGGCACAGCAATCGGCTGTCAAAAATATTGTTTCATCCATCAAATGTCATACCTCCTCCGACTTTCCCGTGCAGAAATCCTTGAACATGCGCTTTAAAGAGACCTAGTAAAAAAAGGGATACATTAATAGTAAATTATTTCAGATAAAGGATCCGTTACTATAATTTTCCAGATATATCATGATTAAGAGACCTAACATACTAATGGATGCGGACAGCATATGCTGTTATAACGTTGATAATGTTATAGTTAACACCAGTGTCGAAACAAAGTAATTTGCTAAAATAAAGTAGTATTTGAATTTTTTCCATTATCAAAAACAGTTTGCATTTTTTATCTCATAGAATGCGAACTAACTCCATAAGATGGTAATAGTGCACTATAGCTTACTTCATAGTTTCATCGGAGATATTAATATCAACTGTGTTTTACAGCATACAGGAAATAAAATTTCCAAGACCATACAATTTACCAGTCGTTCCATTATAGTATCATTAAAAGTATTTGTGGCATGATAGGAAAGTTGACAATTTCTCTCAGTTACTCATATCGATGGAGACATTGTGATGAAACGTGTTTAAAATCTAGTTTGAAAGCAGGGACGAAGGGAGCCAATGTTTCTGACCAATATTGCGATAACATCATAACAAGCAGGGTTGTATGCAATGTTTGATAACATAAACACTGGTATGTATTTAGTAAACTAAGACTGATGCAGTAAGATATTTTTGTAAAACAAATGATCAACATGATGACATTTCATATCAACAAAGCAAGTTACCAAATGCAATTAGATAACATGTTTATGTACACATAAAAAGTCTTCATATATGTTACTGTATTTTGCAACATATCATTAAGCTAATATACATGTACCAATTTCATTTCATGCCTACATGATCATGCTATCAGTATATCCTTGTGTGAACATACAAACCTCATTTATATTAATTGTTCAACAGAAATGTCTAGTCGAGTCGATGTCAGCCTAATACTTCCACAGACCGTAGTTATATTGGAATTACGGTCATCAATAAACAAGCAGTAACCTAATTGGAAGCATATACGATGGAATTATTAATTAGACTCTAACTCCGAATTTAATTACATAGAGATATTTCACACACGATCGCTTTAGTGTACATATATTATGTTTTATGATCAGAACTATATTTCGTAATTATTGTAGAAATACTTTTAACCTAAAATAGAAAGAAAAAGTCGTGATGCAAAATCTAAAGCCACTTATTTTGCATTGAAATGGTTCGAATATGATGCTGCACAGATAAAGGAACGACCAAGTGATCCATTTTCACTCAATATATGTAGGCATGAATAAACCACTGGTAATTTCAAACACAAATCAGCTCCAGTTACGTATGATCTACCTCTGGCTCAAAGTATGCATGTTACAAATTAAATTAAATGAAGTGAAATTAGTTCAAAGAAATAATTCATCATGGAAAGTACATAATGACAAAAATCAATTTGTCTTCATTATAATTATTTTTTTTCCTATGATACTTAACCGATTCCATATAATTTGTATAACTTTTTGTGGCCAGATCCAAGCCCAGACTTCCATTATAGAAGGAAGCAGGTATTTTTGTATATGTTTTTTATATAGACAAAGGGAATTAATCCTTGCAGGTATATCCCCCTTTCTACAAGATATGTGGCTACCGGTGTATCGGATCTATTTTTCTGATAGGATGCTCTCGCTATCGAGGTGCGTGGAAGTGATTCAATATATCTTTATCATATGGGTATTCTAGGACAAATATAATCTCCTTTAGAAACTTTCTTCCCACAACAAATGCATTCCCTGGTCACACTGCATTCAGAGAATGCGTAAGGAGAGGAAGAAATACTAAATATCCTACCTCTATTAAGGAGAAGCATGTTAGTTCTGCTAGTGGATGAAATTTTCAAAATGTTAGTTTAGCAAAACGAGAAACCTAAGTTTTATACAAATGTACGTAGATCCCAATGGGAGTCTCGATGTTTTTCTTACCTTTGGCGTTGAAATTATTTCGGAAGAATCCAGTGAACTTGGCAAATACGGCATGGATACGAGTTTGTGCTGTCATTAATGTGGTGGGGGAGGGGTTGCTGCTTATGCAAGTACAAGTGACCTAATAAGGCTAAATTCTCTCTTCTACTAGGATATGCTGTGCATTTAAAAGATTGAGAGGGTAAACTGGGCATGCCAACTAACCTACTCCATTATGTCTCGAATAAATACATTGTGTTAAAATCTCGTGAAATTGGACGAATTTTGTGATTGTAATGATTTCAGTGCGTGTTCGATAGTATGGACCGGTATCACTGTATAATGACAGGGCATATGTCTTGGACTGAAACAACAAGAACAAAAGATGGCAATCAAAGGAATGGACGTAGAGTTGTGTTACTTCGTTGATGCGACACCAGTCGTTAAATTTCCCCATATTACCTCTTTATATTTTCAGGGTAAAGGACCTTAAATTTATTGCGATGCTGTCTACAAAAATCCAAACATTCCAAATTCCATTCGGCGCAAAGACATACCGAAACAAGCCAAGCTTGAAGGATGAAATTCTCTGGATATAGATGGAACAGTGATAATCTCGGCGGATTATCCTAGGTGGGGTTGCCATGCTTTTACCTGGCACGTCTGTTATCAGGGAATCAGTTCGTTTTGTTATCCCTCCTTGAAAATAATTCAGCTAACAGGTATTCGACTGATCTGAACATTTGTCTCGAATTTTTTACACCACAAAAGGTAATTCCACATTATGATATAAAGGTCCGTTGACATTGCTCCAAGCTATCTGAGACACATCACAACATCTAAATTGTCCGACAGTATTAGGACTTTATGTATATCCAGTTGGACACATTGAGGAGGACTTACATTTCCAGAAGGCGGAATTGAAGTGTCATTTCTTCCCATGGCCACTTGCCGGTTGCCCATGACCGTAGTAACATTTGGGTGCAACTTTGCTTTTCATCCCAACAGAATGTCACCTGTACAACATTTGAGATTTCTGGATGAATGTTCTTGAGGAATATTTCCGCTGTCAGCCATTTCCTGCATTGTAAATGGAGAAGCGGGTTTTCGATGTGGATCAATATCATAATGATCTGATTTAGATGTCCAGTGAAAGTTCGTCCTATGGGATAGAAGTGGCGCACGTATAATGAATATTGTGTCATGTTTACGAATCGCCTCAATTGTATCATTGCTGGTGTTTTTTTTTTTTTTCTTTCTTTGGAATGATTTCCGAGAATTGCATTTGGATAAAGAAGTTTACCTTGAGTCAGAGTCACGCAAATCGTGACATGTAAACTTATAACGCACGTTAGAACGGACGGACTGTTTGATAAACAATTGAAATGACATAATTCGGATGATAAAGGTCATAATTGTTTGGAGCTAGGGACTGTTTGCTGACTAGTCAAATTGCGATAACGACAATCTAGTCGGCTAAGAACATCATTCAAATAATTTCCCTGACGTCAGATAAAATAATTGTTTGGAGCTAGGGCCTGTTTGCTGATTAGTCAAATTGCGATAACGACAATCTAGTCGGCTAATAACATCATTCAAATAATTTCCCTGACGTCAGATAAAACTTTCTCAGAACTAAGAGAGTACGGGTAGTGTAAATTTGACCCAGGATTGTCACAACCTGTTGACAAATTAAAAGCTTAACCCAAGTTGTATCCTCAGAAATTGTATTGTTGTGTTGTCGATAATTTCGACAATATGACAATTTTACTAGAGACAACATCTAAAATCCCAATTCATGTTTGGAATCAACTCTCATTCCAGATGTATTAAGCTATACCTAAGTCTTCTGAATCGTATTGGGTAATAGGGTTCATATCGGCATCCCCCATGAAAGTTCCTGTGAGGTTCTGAAGAAAGACTTGGGCTTAGTTCATCATGCTGAGAAAAAATTAGACAAAAAACAGTGCAAAACTGGTTGGTATCTGACTAACCATGACTCTTAATGAGTCTCTGTCAAAGGCAAATGCAAAACATATACAAGACAAACAAATAAAACAGAAAACCCGTTGTATCTGCTTAATATCCTGTAATTATTACAGTAGCAACAAATATCTGGGCTATAATTACAATTATTTGTTGTAGATGGATATGTATACTTGTATGTATGATATATATGTCATTTTATGTTTACAATGTTTATACTTTATAATTATATTTTAATTTAGAGGCATAGACTTTGTAGTCTGAAATAAAGAATTCTTATCTTCTTATCTTATTTTACTTGAAAACTTTTACATGATTGTTTCTGCAGGAAATAAACGTTTAAATTCATTATGTTTCAATTAGTTTATTTCAACTTGTTGCGGATGCTGTAAAAAATGGTATAGACATATAAAGCCGTATGAGCCATACCGACATTTGTTATTTTATGTAATTGTTTTGTAAGCGCAAATTATAGCCCATATATGTGTTGTTACTGTAATAATGACAGACTATTAAGCAAATTTAAAGAATTTTTTTAAACAAATGTGTCGCTTGCAAAAAAAGATAATTTGATTTGTGCATGGCTGTCTTTTTCTAGTCTTCTTGGTAGCGGTTTAAACCGCTTGGTTTCAATGTTCTAAGGCGGCCTATCCAGTAAGATTCCTTTTCTTTCCTGGTTTCGGAACTCCAGTTGGGGTTATGAGTAATTGCAATGTGTGTTATATCACTACAAGTGTGGCCAGGGGATGAAAAGGTTGTCTGCAACCGGGCTTCTCTACAGCGTCTTTGTCATCCAATCAGATACATGAAGGTTGCTCCATTTTGTAGCTTTTCCGACATACTGAAGGATACAGATATTACATGTGATGATAGAAATTACTTTTGCACGTTTTGTTTGGACCATGAATGTCTAGATTTCCTCTAGTCACTGTGCTACAAAATGTCCTGGTCTCTATCATATGTTGACAAGTTTTGCACCTTTTATCGAATCAGGGGACATATTGACTCGGGTGGTCTTGATTAGTGATTAGTGATTATCATTATCTTAACCCTGACTAGGATGTCTTCGAGGGTTTTGGTCTCTGGTAGGCTACCAAAGGTTTGTTCGGGAGGGTTAACTTAGTGCGCCCGATGAATGTGCCTACTATGGGGGACTGGATGGAAGGTCAGGGTGCACGGTATCCTAACAGCCATTTGCTTTTCTCGGAAGGTTGTTGTATGCAGAAGTTCAAGCGCATGACAAGGCGAAACAAATTCATTATTTTCTAACATGACTGCAATAATATAAACTCTAATTCAAAAATGCATGCGAAAGCTAATCCTCTTTAGTAAAGTTAACTTTGACCTTGAATGTAAACATTCTCGTATCAGTCGGTGATTTTGCAGACGGTTTGTTGGCGGTTAGGGTGCAAAGAATAACACATGTCCAAGTTTTTGCATCATGTTATTGTGTACTGCTGACACTGTCAGCACACATCACGTATGTCCAGATTGAGAAGTCTAAACTAAAATGCCATGCAACTTTCAGCTACAAGATACATTTACCATATTCAAATTGCCATACCTTTCTTTTCTTCAACCACAACTCCATAAATATTCTTGGTGAAGGGTCCACCTAATGATAAAAAGATTAATTTACTGGTAGTAAATTGCAATTTGATAAAGCATCAACACAGCATAATTTTGCTAGAATACTAAAATTTATTTTCGCACCTAGGTGGCAGTTATTGTGAAATTCCTTTGATGCATGGATTCGCGCCAAATCCCCAAAATGCGACAATTAATACTGTAATGGGTGGCGCGCTCTCTATATGGATATAACTTATGGTAGTCTGCGAGGGTGCATGTGTATAATTACCCGGTAATATTAAAGAGACATATATTTTTAGGAAAGATCGGTTTTGTTCTCAGATACGTTACCAAATCAGAATATAATTTTGGAAGATAGGTAAGAGGTAGAGAAAGATACATTCAAGTGCTTCTGCATGACCGTCCTGGTCCCCTAAAGTACGTGAAACAGCCTCCAAATTATCCAACTAGATAATCTACTCGATATGGCGGGAAGAGAAATAGTTTGCTAGAATATCTGAAACAGGTTGCTCCATTTCTATGTTAACAACCTTCTCTTTTGCTTTATTATCTGCCCTACTTTCCAAGCTGTCCCTTAGTGCATTTTGCTCTGTATAAATGTATCCCTTTCGTTTGAAGCAGTTATGTGACATTTCATTTAGTTAATGTTGTTAGTAATTGTTCATGAACGTAGCATCATCCTTAAAAACATTAACTGAATACGATATGTCAATAAAGTGCGTTTACGTTTTCATATTGTGTCTAATCGTTTGTATTTTCCATATAAACGTGCCTGCAAAACAAGAAATTCCTATTTACGTGACGTGTTGACCAGAAAACATTAATGACAATAACTTTGCTTACGTACGATGATTTTTAAAACTAAGATATGGATAGAGCGGCAAGCTGAAAGTGTTGTCTTTGAGCTGTCTGCCTCCTAACACCTTCAGGTTTGCCCCACAAAAATTAAATGACAAGCGAAATGGTTAATCCCTAAAGCTAAAGCATGATATTTTGAATTTAAATTTCATGGAGTGGAAATACGCTTTAGCATGTATGAAGTTAAAATTAGAGGCAATCTATACATTTCCCATCAAATGGTAGTTGGATCGGTTGATGAACCAAACAATTCAGTCCGTCAATAGCCAGTGTTGTTTGACCGGAATTTCCCTACCCATCAGCAAATCCTCAAAGGGACACATTCGAGGACGTCTCGAAAATGGTCTGAACTTGTTTTTGATGTGGCGAGAATTTGTGTACATATATATTTTCTAACGCTGGGAAATAAGTTTGACAGGCGGTGGAGTGTGTCTTTTACCAGACTGTTATTGGGACTGTTTCCACTTCGGGAAATGATGATTCAGTGACATCTTCTGTATATAATTCATGGCCAAAACCTGCAGTAAGCGCTGACTCAAGGAAAAGCCGGCAGAAAATGTTCCGGTCGGTGCCGGTACCGGAAATAACTTCGACAGACAGATAAAACACTAAATTTTCCGTAATGTTGTCTTTGGGTAATATAATGGCATTGAGGGCAGAAGGATATGTCAGCAAGATATCCTTAATTGAATGGTATTTAATCATATGCATATAAAGATAGAATACATCATCTGGGAAGATGGTCAGATCTAAGGCTAATATCCCCGTAATTTTGATTAATTGTATGCTAATGCAGAAAATCTATCATTGAGATATCCGTATTTGTAGAGATATGCAGCCGTAGTCCAGGCGAGACGGACATGAATAATATAACACATGCCGGCAATGTGACGATATTTTAAAACTATCATATTATTGTTACAATAGACAATATGTTAAAGTAATATTAAACATCGCTTGTTCTTGGAAAATAAGCAAAATCTTGGAAATAGAAAGCTAATATTCAGCATGTAGGTTTAATAGTAATGGAGAACACTTCCTTGTAGACATTGTAATTAACTGTGAAAAAGTTCTCCCTCTGCAGGATTTCCATTGTGATGGGTGTTGGGTAGAACTGTATAAAAATAGTGCTGTGCTTTTGACGTAGATTGTACTTGTATCTAAACTATTATGTAAACTGACATCTCTTTAATGAAAACTGTCACTTCACCAATTTTATATTTTCATGTGCTAATATTATTAGTCTAGACTTAAATGTTGACAGACTCAATCATTTCATACTGCAGTGAAACATATTTAGAGAATATAAATCTTGTTTCTGCTGTCTAAACATTGGGGCACAAACGTATCATTACTTTGTGAACGTCATATCGCTTTTTATCTTAAGCCTGCATTATTGCATACTCGTTCGATGGGTGTGGACAATATGGTCTCTGAGTAGCTGATTGTTTGATGGAATAATACAATAATGTATTATTATCTCGTTTTATATTCATTCCAATATTTTTCTAAACATATTGGATAATGACAAACCTTTATTACCACAGTTTTGTAAATAGTGCAACAAGAAATTGTTCACATAAGTTTACTATTGTTGCATTATGATTTATTACACTGACCCTGGCGCATGTCGACAATAATTGCAGGGATTTCGGCCTGCACATTTAAATAACAAAATAATCATACTAACTCTATTGAAATGGTGCAAATGTGTACCAAATTCCATTACAATATTATAAACAGATTGGAAAAGATGAACTGTGAAAAAAGGTAAAGGAATAACGGACGGACAATATTATTGATTTTCAATGGACACAGCTCCGCAAACACTGATCAGGAAGAGTACATTGCCTAAACATGGTACAACTGCATATCACGGATAATGAAGATAGCTGAAGCATCTGATCAGATATGAAGACAATTGCAGATAAATTTACATGTACTTAACTGATTTACTGAATATTTTATGAGCCACAGACTACCACAAAACGGCTCCTTTTGTGGTAAAATGCCATCTCCTATGCTAGAAATGAATACCAGTTTTCATGCATATATAACAAATGACTATATATATATATATATATATATATATATATATATATATATATATATATATATATATATATATATATATATATATATATATATATATATATATATATATATATATATATATATATATATTGTCTCTATTTCTATGTATATTGTCTTGAACTTACAATGTTGTATAACTTCTGCAGTTTTGCACCTGTCAAGAACGTCTTGAGATTGACACCATTATCTAAAAGTAGCTTCACAAAGTCCGCTTTCTCATACTGTATGGCATGCAACATCATGTCATCAAGAATGAAAGGCTGAAGATAAACAGTTTACATACAGAGTACGCTTGTTGAACAAATGTTAAACTTTTGTATAAAGCTGGTGGATGAGTTACAATGATGATGGTCCTAAATAATCAATTCCAGACTAAAGTTCCTATAACTGTTACGTTATTGCCGAAAGTAAGGATTTTTTGGTAAACAGCTTGAATCAACATGTCAATAACATATTTCATATGATACACCAGTAATATTTGTGTATGCAAGCCTAGCGTAATCAACTTTCATGTCCTGTGAAATTATATATATATATATATATATATATATATATATATATATATATATATATATATATATATATATATATATATATATATATATATATATAGATATATATATATATATATATATATTCGGAATCCCATACCGCTGTCTGGAGGGTTATAAGTATATATGTAAGTATTATGACCCTCCAGACATTGGTATGGGATTCCGAACCGAAATACCACTCAACCCATTCTCTATACCATGCAGTTCCGTTGCTAGTGTTTGAGTAAAGCTTATTTTCAACAGTGGTTCGTATTGAAAGATTATAATAATGCACAATTTTGAAACTACTGTTGTGCCATATGTGTTTTCTAATACTTATTTCCTAAGTAGTTTGACAGCAGCAAGATGCACTTAATCAAATTCAAAATGATGGACTTGCCTAGCCTGCAGTTCTTGAGCTTTAGAATTTCATATCGTAACCAATAGTACCATTGTTAGATGCTGGAAAGCGCTCAAATCGATATATACCAATAAGCGTGTCAATATGATTGTTTCCTTCAGGAATCGGTCGCTATCAATCTTATATGTTCATATCTGAGGAGATTATCATGTTTTTAACTATATATATAAATTATTATAAACAACACAATTGAAAATGATCAATGGATGTCGGGTTTATTGGTTTTAAGGATTTAAATTCAGATAACTATAATCATCTCTAGTTGATTTTTAAGCGAAAATGTTCTAGATATTATTTTGTATAGCGACTTTATGAAGATGCCCTCATAGCAATGTTTATGCCCAGACAAATTTTTAGCTTTAGCAATATAAAGTAGCACACACAGGGCAAAGTGCCTATTTGTATGAAGTAAAGAATTTACGTTTTCTGAATCATTAGTAATATAATGAAGTGGGGAGGCAAAGTTATTAGCCGAATTGCTGCAACTCGATATCTGATGTATTCACCTCATTCTAGGGGCTTAAATTACTGTCTAAAAGCCTGATAATAATGATCACTAAAGAGTCACAAAAGATTTTGTAGGCCCATAACACAGCACTCACGAATGTAATACCGAACACTCAAATTTATGATATGTCTTGACTAAATGTAATATATTAATTTGTGAAACAGACTGTGTACTAAGATATATACATTTAAAAACCAACTACCCAAATACAAATTATCCAGGTTATTTTGCTTGTGTGGGCTACATACACGTATTTAGAAAATGAAACTAACTGTCCGATCATGATACCAAATAGAACAAAGTAAGTATAAATCAGCATCAGACACAATCAAATATAACATTATTCAATGATATTTATAAAAATGTTATAAATAACTAAACTATCATTTCAACTTAAGCATAAATAGAAAAGGAATGGGGATGAACAGATAGAGACATAATGCAAAGTAAATGCATAATTGCGATATATATATATATATATATATATATATATATATATATATATATATATATATATATATATGTGTGTGTGTGTGTGTGTGTGTGTGTGTGTGTGTGTGTGTGTGTGTGTGTGCGCGCGCGCGCGCTCGCGCGTTGGCACAAGTGAGATACATCCATGCAATACGTTTACGGTCATCGAAATTATCTGACATGCATGGCAACAGGAATACATATAAATCAACTTCGTTTACACGTTCTACCACTCCAGTGCACTTATTATCACTCAATTATCATGCCTTTAGAAAGCATATAATATCCAGATAATGAGGTAAAATATTTGTTATGCGGTCTTTTGCTAAACAGGGTGAATGGGGTATATTGACTGATAAATGAGTCTTTGAGTATAATAGCTAATGTTTGGTTGTGAACTAAGCTAGACAGACAAAATTCCGTTAAGAGAGAGAGAGATAATGGGGAGACTAACCATCTTTGTCTTGTCATTGGCAATCTGAGTTTTCACCAGTTTCATGTTGGCTGAAAGAGATAGAAATTTATAATTCAAAAAAATATGCGGATGACCCATTCTCTATTGGGATATGGTTGAGGGAATATCAGTGGTATGTATTGCCAGACAAACTGCTTATGACCTAACATGTTCTTTTATTCTGCATGAAATAATATAATAGTTTATTTAGTCACAGTGGTGCGTTTATACGTAGTCTAGGTGGAAAGGACTGCCCACATAATGTCCTGCCCAATATCATTATATATGGCTCTTGAGTCCATTCATGATGAATATATAACATCTTGTAAAATTTAACGGACACAAATACTTCAAAGAAAATATGAATAAGTATGAGTACGGTTTCTAGATCTGGAATTCAATCAGATGTCTTCAGACACGGAAATGTGCTAGGTTATGAATTAAAGCTGTGATAATCTATTGGCATTAGTCCATTAGATCCAGCAAAATGTTGTATGGCAGCAACTATTTAGTAAATTCTATGTTTATTCGTTTCATGCATTGTTCAATGGATGTTGATCTGAATGAAATGCAAACAAATGTTACTTCGCTACTTCATTTCGAACAATTTGGGTGAAGTATCATTTTGTATGTAACGAGCTAAACCTGTATCTGTTTTTATTATAAGAAATTGTTTAAATACTGGCTTCATTGCTTTAAGCTGACTCTGATATTTGCAAAATACATGTAAGCTTGGCTTATTTGATGTTTGACTTGATATGAATCAGTTACATTAGTATGAATAGTAAACTAAACGATGGTCAAACTACCATTGCAAGCGGATATGGATGGAACAACATAAAGATGAATGAAAACGTTATCTCCATGCTCAGCATGCAACAAAAGTGGCATAGATATAATTATTAAGAAATGTATTAAGAAGATAAATTTATTTTTGTATGATACATTATGCTTTCAGACAGAAAATGTGACATTTGACCTCACACTTTAAGATATCAGAGGTATGTTTGGTTCTTCCTCACTATAAAGCTTTTCATTATAAAGGATTCATTAATGAGATGATTATGGTTATTGATCGCATTTCAACATTTAAATAGTAATATTATGTATAACGTATTTCGATAGAGGTTTTTCCGATAATTCAAGAAACTTAATTCGTATGGCTCCCATTCGATAGCAAGGAGTATGTTGCAATTAAACTTGCATGACGAAAATGTGTCTTTATAATGAAGTACGGATACACATTTGTATATTATTATAATGTATGTCTACTGGTTTCCTATATCCAATCCATTATTATAGCCATCCTGCCCATATTTTCTCTCACCGTGATTGAGAGTCAGTCATATTTAGAAGTGTGAAAAAACAAAGTAAGCATGTGGATACTTTTTGCAAATTATCCGTATTTATCTGACACATCCCTCAATTTTGAATATCAAAAGTAGTTTGCAACAGCTGGCTCATGCAGGATCGAACTTGTTATTCTAGGCCTTCAACTCACTTAAGACAAACATGTCTGAATGATTATAAATCCGACCTCGCTGATTAAGGCATTTCTCACGGTTTATTGCAAGATCACATTACAACCCTTTTTCAAAATCATACTGATGTTTACATTATAGTCCAGGACATAAAACATTTTCAAGCACTATGCGATATTGAAGAACCTAACAGATGATATGAACTCAGACCTGAATCATCACTGCATAAAAAAGAAAACTTCCTACTAAATCAATAAATTGAAGCTCGGCAGGTTTTGTGTTCCAAACGTCATTACAATTATACTGAAATCGTAGCAGGAAACAAGTCTCTGATTTCGGTGCAAACGTCTATTTACCATTGAATTGATGTACGCAACAAATAAAACACATGGCAATGTGATGTGTTGTTAGATACCTGTCATTTATCAAAGCATGAACTACCTATCGTCAGCCACAATCTTAAACAAATTATAATGTTACGCAAGTTATATAATAAACAATATACCAAAGTAATTAATCGTGATGCTAGGCAAATCAAGGCCAAATTGTCGGCATATGACATCTGCATTTGCAGCAAGGAATCAACCATGAACTTTGGAGATGTTGATGCCTTTGTGAACTGACGAAAACGTGTCATAGATAATTTCACTGTTCACTACTTGTAGGCATAGTTTATGGATATATGATAGGATTGGAATAATAGTTTGGTATTTTAGCTCATCGATGGTTATTTTAGTATCGTGGTTGCAAAACAAATACTTCATCATTGATGTATTAAAAGTTTAAATCTCAAGGGTGTAAATCTTAATTATTGATGCATCTCAAAGGATTAAATATATAACAATTGACCCATAATTTAACTTTAAAATCATGTTGAATAGCAGCACCAGACGAGATATTCCATTTAAGCAAATATTTTAAATTTGGCTGATTGTTTTCAATTTATATGGAGTATTTTAAAAAGAAATTATTCGAACATAATCATGTATTGGAACAAACATTATAAAGTAATCTCTAGATAATTGCAAAGCTAAGTCATATGACCTCATTGAAGAAAACTACTTAAAGTATAGACGATAACTACATGGCACAAAACCGTCATACTAAAGTCTTGATAATATGTCAACTCTTGCTAGCTGACACTTTGTATGAATCTACAACACATAGCACTATGTTATCTGCTCAGTCAGATGTTATTGTATCTTATATATATATATATATATATATATATATATATATATATATATATATATATATATATATATATATATATATATATATATATATATATATATATATATATATAAAGGTATTTAGTCGGAATTTGTATGCCTTTTCCGTGCAAACTTAGACAGAGGAAGACTAGAACAATTGTTGACAATCTCAACAATTACAATGTCTTTGTCACTAGAAATATTTACCATAATTTCGCTATCCAGTAAGACGATTTAAACAATTACATGCCATTTTAAAGAACCACATACCTCTCAGCAATGCTTTAAGCATGACAGTAGCAATGTCTTGTTCATCACTGCCCAGTGTAAATATATGAATCAGATCGGACTTGGCAAGGCAATTCATGATTACCTCGACGCCATAATCAACCTGTTCTGCCTTCATTTTTTTAATTATTTTAGGTTCCAGGATTTCTTTCATAGGCTTCTCGTATCTGCTGAAACCAACATATCACTGATATAAACAAATACTAAAGTGATGTTCGCTAATTTATATTTTCAGCTTTTCAACATTTTTTCAAAATAATTTATTAACTGATTAAAACATAATCAGGACTTATCTTATATTCAAATGTTGCTTAGTACATTTTAAAGACTCATATCATATTTACTACTAACTGGGTAAATGGACTCACGTATATCAGACATACGATATTCAGTCGATTACCATTTCAGCTTTATTATTTTCTATTGACTGGATCATGTTCCTCTTCTTGACTGGTAGTTACAAAAGATTAAGGCACTGATAAATTAATGATAAATTAATATAAACAAAACGCTGATACCATGTCTGTGAAATAATTAGATCTATGATAAATCAGAAATGTTCTAGTAAATATATATGCGAAAACACATTATATTAGCTAGGTAAGTTTGCGTAAAACATTTGTTTCCAGGTGCAATGATCTCTTCCTGTATATTTTATGATCTTAAAGGTAGAAACCAATAACCATTTAACAAAGCTTTATCAGACATTGTTGTCACTGATAACATCGCTTGGCAGCGACAAGATATTTAATATAATTGTGCTCTTTATTCAGTCTGAATGCCCTAACCTTTTCTGTCATTTCTTTTACATCGATGTGCACACATTTACTTAACAGAAATAAATAAGACGTACTGTGTAAATATATCATATATATATATATATATATATATATATATATATATATATATATATATATATATATATATATATATATATATATATATATGTGTGTGTGTGTGTGTGCTTCTAAATATCGACAAACAACTTAGAACAAAATGCTATTATTCATCTGCAATAACAATTTGCATTCAGAAAACCTCTCGCTGTCTTGCCCCTGATTATCCTTGTCATCATCCACAACCGTTTCCACGTGTTCGAAGGCGTAAGCTAAAATATCTGCAGCTCCTCCAGATCCCTGAAATACACAAAACTTAAAGATCTTGGTTGTCCTCCCATGAAAATGAAGCCCCATGTTATATATTCCTTTTGTAGCCTTGACCTTATGTTTTTACCTGAACAATGTCCCCATTATATAAGCAATTTTCGTGACTTAAGACATATAACACAGAAAAGTATATTCATTTCGCAAGAATATTAAAGAATTGTATGCAATGATTTTTTTCAGATTATTCAACATTTATTTTATTGTTGCATTCTCTCGGTGCTATTGTATCCATGCCCAAACAAGCTTGACAATTCATGAACTGATAAAAATTACAAGATCTTTGTGTCTCACATTTTAGAAAAGAGTTGACTCTGGAGAAAAATAACAAGCAACGGACCCAATGCATTATATAATTCTGTTAGCTTACCTGCCTACTCAAAGCGATGATGCCTTAATGAGCAAATACTGAGAATAATTACACTATGTAACATATAAAAATTTCAACCTGTAACATCGTCATTTTTGCATCCAATTATATGCAATTTTCAATATCAACAAATTAGATGACCATAATAAATTGGCAACCTTTGACAACCGAATTAATATTACTGTGAAACGTTGCGCAAAGAAGTAGTCACAATTATCTTGTTGCTATTGATTGAAAATATAATGCACGTTTCAAGGTTGGATGCCAGCTTTGATTCTGACCACAAAGGTCAATATTCTTCAACACACATGACTTCATCTGGCTCTGCCTGTTGTTAGTTCAGCAAGTAATTTTGGTTTTCGTAACGACCAATGAAATGCATTTTTCCACTTTGTGAAAGTTAACAAGCAAATCGTTAACAGAAACAATCAAAACACGAACAATAGATAATAGTGCAAGCTAGTGCCAATCAGTAAAGTAGTATGTGAATGTGGATTGTTTATCACCTTCTTCCTTTATATTTTAAATCATATAAAAAAACAATTAGCTATACTGGGGTGATTCAATGAGCATTACACAAGATATGTAAATAAATGTTTACTTGTTGCACAGTATATACGTTTCGGGCATATTTCACAGTGTTATTTGAAGGATATTGTTTTTAAAAACATGTGTTGGTGGTATGGCTACTGCAAATTTTCAATAATGCAAAAAATGTTGACCCTTGTTGACTAATACCTTAATGTGCAGCAGATTAGAGTTTAGGATGCTTGCTAGAACTTACAAATAGAATAAACAATACATGTGCAATAGAAGATCTTGGCATAGGCAAACTCACATTTCAATTTTCATTGTTCAGTGATAACTGCTGTATTAAAATTGTTCTTTTTTATACCTTTACAATGACAGCTGGTGTATTTTGCTTCAGAGCATTTTCAACAGTCGTTATTGTAGCTTGTCCTCCTCCTAGAACTAGTATTACTTTAAGCACATGCATGGCACCTGCAATGAATAGTATAGAGAAAATATATTCACCATTCAACATAACAGGCTCACATGACCAGCGGCAACCTGTCATTTCATAAGGCCAAACCGAGAACACCTTTCTTGCACTAGTTTTTGTCCATTACGTTGCAGATGCCTGATGTTAGAATTTGGGTTGCTGATTTTGCAAAGTTCTGCTAGATTTCCACTTTGATTAGATCTGAAAGTTGTCCGTGCATTAGAATCATTCCATCAATAGGTAGTCTAAGCAAATTTCACATTTATATATTCCAGCTATATGCTACCTGTTCCTACTGACAATGTAAGGAGGTAAATCTTTTGACATCGCAATTTTTTTAAATTAACGGCATATATCCAAGTATAATTTAGGAGCTAACACAGCTGAACCAAATGATTGAGGTTTTTTTTATTTGTATATGATAATTAATAAAGAACTGTCCATCTTCCTATTTTGATGTACACAGACGTTGATGGTTCATGCCGTTACCACTGTCTAAGAAATACAGAAACATTTGAGTGATCTTGAAATCCCATGAATTTTACATCACTGGTCTTGATGTTATTATGCCAAGTTTCAGAATGAAAGGGACCTCATCTGTCAGCCTTAGATAGTAATGGTCAGCTCCAGCTGGATTTTGCTGGGAACTGTTTGATATTAGACGCTATTGTGCCAAGATGACACCTGCATTTTGTCTTTATAAACGTCTTTTGATTGCAGCAGTTGGTCGATTTATTTTTACCATGGAATAATGACTCAACACGGTTTGCTCAATTATAATACAACAGGATCTGTATCTGGATGACACCAGTAAGAAACCATAACATTGGTCCTTTGTGAATAGGTGTCAGCTTCAATGGGTTGAAAACGAAGGTGAAATTAAGAAACTAAATAAGTTTGAAAACAAAGTTGATATTAAGGAACATTAAGAAACTCAACTGACCAAATAACTTATGCTTTTAGTAGGTGTCAAGTTTGTAGAGGTTGAATAGCTATGGTAAATTTAAATTGGAGCATAAGGGAACAGACAATTTTATCGTTGGTAGACATGTGTCATGATTTAGTCTTGCGAGATAGGAAAATCAAATTAAGAAAAGAGACTTAAGATAACAAAAACAATCATCCTGTATTTATAGAAGTTATTTCTGCAAAGGTTCGGAACGAAGCAATAATTCAAAGAATTCAAAGTACAAAAACCATATATCCTCAATTAACACCTGTGTCAGATTTATATAGACGGCAAATAGAAATGAAGTTTAGAAATTATGCTTAAAGAAGTAACAACTATTTTTTCTTATGAAAGCTGAAATGACAACGAAATTCAAAATAAGAATCTTATTATGACTAAAACACCATTGTCCTTTTCCGACATGACGAAGACTTATAGAGGCAAAATAAGTGTGTGCATTTAAGAAGCAGAGACTTAATGCCTTACGTTTATAAAGGTTGAAGTGTCAAAGAAAATTCTGAAGTATGATCCATGGGACCAAAAATATTTGGACACTTGTCCTATTAATGGAGGTTTATTATGGATGTGACATAGGACAAGGAAATTAAAGGACAAATATCTTATATTTGACATGGAATAGTTCCATTGTAATATACTGTTGAAGCGGCGGCATCCAAGGACGAAACATAATCATGTGTGAAGAAGTTTATATTTGACATTAAATAGTTCCAATTTAATATATTTTTAAGGGGAGGCATACGGTGGGAAGAGAGAAAGAGTTGTGTGGATAAGTTTATATTTTTAAATTGCATGGAATCACTGTAAAAGACGCTAGAGGTTACTAAACGAAGGGAAAATGCATATTTTAACAAGGTGCTATACACAGTAACAATAAAAAGTTACAATGCATTACACATGTGGCAGTGACATACGGCATAATTGTTTAATACAATTTTACTTCACCATCTGAGATACCGAATATGTTATGATACGCAACACTAGTTGCTTATTATATTACCTTCGCAAGAAATATCCATAATGTACTAATTTAATCATCGATAAATAGTTATTCCTTCGGCTTTAAACTATTATTCTCATTATTATAATTATTATTAGTATTGTCGGTATTATTATCATTATGATTATTATTATGATTATTCATATAAATGTTCTTACTGGCTGATACGATTTCTGATTTTCAATATTTAATTATACTACACTGATTGTTACATCATTTACATTATAGACCATGATATATTACTTCACCGTCTCCAGCATGTATTTGGCTTTCATGATACAGCCTTACTGTGGCTCAAGTCCTACTTGTTCAATAGGACATACATTGTATCTGCAAATGGAATACAATCCAGCCCAATTGATCTATGTTCTGGTGTTCCACAGGGGTCTGTACTTGGACCTGTTCTCTTCATTATATACACACAGTCGCTCTCAAGTGTCATAGATCATCATCAAGTGTCTCACCAATTGTACGATGATGACACCCAAATATACAAATATATCCACCCAACTGAAGCTGATGCTACCATCCAAAGTGTAGAGAGGTGCATTTCGTATGTGAAATCATGGATAACATGCAACAAGCTGCAGATGACTGATGATAAAACTGAGGCCATTCTGATCACATCACAAAGACTTTCTCATTCACATCCTTTACCTCAAACAATGAATATCAGCACCTCCAACATTAAATTCACGCAATCAGTACGAAACCTAGGTGTTACTCTGGACAGTACTCTCACATTGCACCAACATCTCATGAACATATGCAAGGCTGCATATCTTGAGCTGAGACGCATCAGCTCAAATCGCAAATATCTTTCAGTTGATGCCACTAAAACAATTGTGTGTTCATTAGTACTTTCAAGACTGGACTATTGTAACTCAATTATGTCTGGTTCATCTCAATCTCTGCTCCAAAAACTTCAAAAAAGTGCAAAACACAGCTGCTCGGATAATACTTAGAGTACCACGATCAGAGCACACCTACCCGCTGCTCTGTACCCTACACTGGCTATCCATTCGATCCAGAATCAAACACACAATGTGTTCTCTGTGCTACATTTCACTGTCAGACTCTAGTCCAACATACCTCACCCATGTGTACACACCAGCACGATTATTTTACGCTCCTCTTCTGACAATCGTATACTCATTATTCCAACTAGGAAAACAAAGTCATATGGACAGCGTTCTTTTGCATATCAGGGCCAGCAATGTGGAATGAATTGCCCACTGAACTTAGACACAAAGACACAGTGATCCCATTCAAGAGTGCTCTCAAAACTCACTTATTTCGACTGCAAGAACAAACTTAAAGACCTAATAATGTTTCCTATCTTAAATATTCTCAGCATGTCTTTTTTATGTTTTCTAATTTCATGGTGTTTGTTTCTGTAATCATATCATTATATGTTTTTTATCTTATAGGTGTTGTCTAATGTTGTAAAGCGCTTAGAGCTTCTAAAGATTTGGCTCTATACAAAGTCCTCATTATTATTATTATCATCATTATTATTATTATTATTATTATTATTATTATTATTATTATTATTATTTTGTGTGAAGTCATGACATTTGTGTACCATCATGCATCTAAAATGGAATTTAGCTATTGATAAACTACGTAAATTTCAAAACATTTCCCCTAGAAAATGAACACAATCAGTTATGCAGTTTTTGTGCAATGAATACTAAGTTTAATGAACCAGTGGCAATACTATTCTGAAACATTTACTGCATCGGACATTATGCTTTACAGGTTTATACAATTACTTATGTACTTCAGCAAAGGCATATAATCGTAAAGATTTATCTCAATTCTTGTTCTATGCTCAACAGTAAAATGGTATATTGATTTCTTCACGGCTATTCCAGCGTCATTATGTACAACAATAAATGATTGTCAAGTAAGAATACCTGCACATAAAGCAGAGCGATTAGATAGCTTATAGATATATACCGTGACAAGGAAATTTGATCTGCGAAAGTTGGGTGTCAGGCTTCATGATCTGTAAATATGGGATTGAATAATTTCAAATATATCATTTCTTGTTGGCAGAATAACACTATTTGTTAATGTCAGACATTTGGAAGTAAAATGAACCAAATATTTCCAAACCAAACAACGTTTCCACGTTATCAACGTTCAATAAACAGGCTGATTAATGTTATGACGGCGCAATTTTTGAAACTAAGTTTTGAAATAGTCCAGCAAAACAAGATGTTTGAAATTCTACTTTTGTTTTTTCGACTGACTTTGAACATTGCAAAGAGAGTGTCATTTAATCCTCATGACAGATTACATATGAGACAAAACTTAATCACTATCTGTCCCAAATGTTTATATTTTCAGGGAGATTGTTTTCAATTCCCAAGGCTAGCGTCTATTTAACCCTTTGGAGCATCTAAGACTCGAACATCTTAAATTTCCGACTAAATTTCCAGAATAGCTAGATTACATTACAATATAGCTATTATTATTATTATTATTATTATTATTATTACCTGACATACACGTGTATACAGTACAGCTAACTGTGAAAATACAAATAACATGATAGCAGATCTACAAGTGCATTATGTGAGTGCAGAGTGCAGATCATCACCATTTATAGTTGGACAGGCATACTAAGGAAGAAAACATAACATATCTGGCTAAACCGTATTACCATTTCCTGAGTTGACTTGCTTTTCGGCTATTTTCTGTTCCAGCTTCTCCCTGAAATTAATCTCAGTTTCTAATTTTTGCTGGGTCCCATCATCCACTAAAATATAGTGACTGTGATATTGGTCCAGTAATATCTCATTTGGTTTCAACTTCTCTAGTCTTTTGTATTTCGCTGGCCATGACCCCTGTATGAAAAAGATGATCAACATTTTTAAGAAAAAATGTCCTTTCATACACTGATATAGGTTTGCATTATTGTCTGAATTTAGACAGATGTATATATGCCATTTAAACAGGATGCATATACAACTTTAATATTTAAATTTTCAGTTACAGTACTTGCACCAATAATACGAACAGAAGTCAGCCTAAACAATTTATTCAGAAATAGGAGATGTCTAAGATACAACTGAGAATGGTCATATTGTTTTAATAGAAATCATGAATTTAATTTGGTCCTTAAATCTGTAATTTGTAACAAACTTCAAATCCATTAAAGCACACAAATTAATTGACAGTACTGGTCAAATGCAGCTTTACGTGTTGATTAGAATAGTGAAGTAAGGATTAAGAGGTGCACAGTCTAATGTCTGCTATGTCAGTACCTTAAGCAAGCGATTTTGCACTGCTTGTCCCTTGCAATCTACCTGTAAATAGTGGACGCCAGATGTTGTTTGTTGAATGTTTGTATAAGTGTATGTGGGTTAACGTATGATGACTGGAATCCTGTACTGGGATGTACAAACATCATAGTAATGTTGGATGAGCATAGCTGCATGTATATGCGCGTATTGAAAGGATCTTCTGTTTATCAAAATTAGAATATCATTAATGTCTATTTGCTATTTATTCTCCTGTTTTGCAACATATGGTAGGCCATTCTTGTGTTTGTATTTTACGTTTTACGTGCAAATTTCAGTGAGCATACGTATCATTGTTATATCTTGTAAAAAGTACATGCATTTAAAGGCTGTCCGAAGAATTTAGGAAAATATATTCCACAATTAATTTGTGCATATTATGAGAAGCATATTAATATAAGTTAGCATATGGGTACCAATATGTATGTATATGTATCAATAATGTTTAATTCAAACGTCAGTACAATCCTGGGTATACCATATCAATGGCACTTCAAGCTAAAGTCTTGAATTTACATTTGATCATTTGTGCAATGTCTAGCAGGCATGCAACACAAATAGTTATGAACATGTTTCTAAAACAAATCTGTTATACAATTATACCTCTTTGCACTCCAGGGCCTTTCTGTTATGAATTACCCCCCATGGTGCTATACCAATTACAGCAACATCATTCAGACTTATAGGGTTCATATCTTGATGTGGAACACCATCATGGGTGCCTCCTTTTATAATCCATGCACCTGAAACAAAATAGTTGTGTTGTTGAGTAACATGTATAACCTAGAAAACACTAGACACAAGTTAAATTCCGTACAAAACTTATACATTTGTGTAATTTATTAGTTGCAATTAATAAATTACTGACAATGTAGCACATCAGATATGTACTTTTTACATCTACATGAGACATTTCTTGGCTTCTAGGAATCAAGAAATACATATTAATTTACTAGATCTGAATAATGATCTGGCACTATAAGTGGGAGATCATGTTTGGCTATAAACTTGACAAATAGTGTCCCGTCCCGTGTATATGTTTTCTTTATTTGATGCGGATTCCGTGAATATTGATTACAATGATGGCGTATTTGTAATGAGGTGGGATTGCTGCATTATGAATGACAAGTGATGTTTTATGCACAATAACAAATTTTTAAATAAACTTTAAATGAAAATTAGAATGCTTATACTTTACCTTGACTGCAACCATTGAAATGCATGTTTCCAGCCATCATTAAATCTCACGTGATTCTTCATTTGCTTAGAGTTTGGTGTTTGGCATTCGTACACCTGGAATTCTTAACAAACTTTAAACACCGAAGTCAAAAACGACAGTTTTATGCCACATGATGTATTTATTTGTCCAATCTGTATTAATCAAGACCTTTAATCCCGCAAAAATTATTTGCATCATATATAGCATAAACTTTTATCCATCACGACAACATGAACCATCGCTGCAAAAATTATCATACTTGGGAATCAAAGTAACGATTACTGTTTGATCCTGATGTAGTTCTTAAATAGCCCAACTATAATCAATTGATGTCTTAAACCTTTCAGAATTGTTTCTGCTCACACTTTTTAAAATCCACCTGGATAACTTTTAAACAATCCAGCCAGCCGACCGCAGACAAGGTCAAAGAGTGAAATTTGCAATTACATTATCTTGCCCACGTAAGACAGATAAAGTCACATGATCACAGGCAGTATTACAAAAAAGTTATCACATAAGTTCCAAATTTTAAAAAACTGGAGAAAACAATAAAATTGTCACTAATAATTTTGCTTATGCGGTTGATTTCAGTGAAAACTGCGACGGATGGGAGACACCCCTAACCTAGCTAGACAAATCATACCGTGCAATTTTTGACATGTATGTCACTGCATATTCTTTTAAAGCCAGTTGAATTGCTGGTATGATAAATACCATTAAAGTATGAATTAAACATTTATAAGGTTAAATCATTTATATGCACATAGCGTTATTGTGGGATATTTAGCGTATAATACAAAAATGATTGAAAATCTACAGTATACTTAAATTATATGCTTATGTCTTAGAGAATTATATATTTATGATTTGCTATTGCAGTGTGGTGTGTTGTGTATCCCTTTTTCAGTAAAGCAGTAGGTATCAGTCATGGTGTATAAAGTAAAGTTTTGCCATTTTCTTTTAATCTGTGGAGGTATCGGCATCGCATCCATGCACCTTACAAAACATTTTTCAACGATTATTTTACACAAGTAATCTTTATTTGTATTCATCATATATTTTGTTTTAAAAAATTCAGTGAGAGTCGATGTCAAAAGCTTTAGCGTGGCAGGTCGACATATTTTCACTTAACTACGATAAACAATATGGAACGATTTCCTTGTTATGGGGATTGTAGTCCAATAACCTGGGATGTGATAGGTAGGTATTATGTTTAGTTGAGTTTGTATAATTTAGAATATTGTATATGCATTGACTAGCTATTGGGGTGATAGTGTTTCCATTGTGGGCACGTGTTGGCAGTGCGAATAATCTTTCCAAATATTGGTAGACTGCAGCCATGTGAATAGATACATACTTAACATTTACAAGTCTGTTCTGGTGAAAGAAGGTTTGCTTTAAAATGTTTAAGGCATGATGAAATTAAATAATCCTCAGGTTTAGGTGATGACAGGTAAATACATTAGAAGACAAGTGGCGGGCAACGACTCATAATGGAAAGAAGGAATAATAGCACTAGATAATGCAATGTGATGTTATCAATAATGTTCATCATGGATTACATGATTTCCAATATAAGAAGATCAGTTAACTAAATAATAATATTTTATTTTTCGTTCATTTTTGGAAACAAAATGTTTGAACAAATCCACCAAATAGATTTAATCAGCAAACTTTTACAAAAGATGCAACAAGGTAATAGTTATTATTGAAATTGTAGTCTAATGATATAATGTACCACATACATTTTGAAACACGTGGTTTTCAAGAAAATTAAGTAGAAAAAAATGTATTTCCTATGAAGAATGGTATATGATGGGTAATTTGTATGTATGTTTTCATTGCATGGTTGCTACGGATAATCTAATCTTTCACGTGCAGACAGCTGGCATTCCATGGAGGCCAATTTCAGCATTAAAAATCCAAGAAGTCGTTAATGTTACTCATAAAGAGAATTTGAAAATTAACATTGATTTGCTAATTCAGGAATAAGCATAGGTAGAAGAGCTCTTTATTTTAAATTTGTTAAAACCTCAATGCGAAGAATGAAATTAATATCGATTTTTTTCAAACGTAAACTAGTATTTTTCATTTGACAGTTAAATATATTAATGAAAAATTGATTTTAAAAAAATAACAACAAAACATTTTTGCAAATATTTACAGATTCAAGTTAAAATATTCCAAAATGAACACATAAGCAATTGTATCACTTTTACAAAGAGTTTTCTTCCAAATAACTAATAGTCCACCAAATTTACATCAAATTAAAGAATTATATCCCTTTGTACCTTTCTTTAAAAACAGATACAGTTTAAAAAGACATAAATAATTTTGTTCTTCTGTTTCTAAGCTACCTATCTTTCTTTAAATTCTCACGAATTTTCATAAACGTCTGACAAATATAATTAAACCTTTTTCCTAGCACATTCCTCGCTCAGAAGGTTTAATGTGGGATAGGGCACTCTAAAACCTTGAAGACGATGACAGAGAGTAAAAGTTTATTTCCTTATATTATTTACTCTCCTTCTGCAGGTAAATGGTTTACGGGGTTTGTGTAATTTTCTTTGCTTAGCTAATTTTTTTAATCTGGATTTATGTGTTATTTTAATAATTTTATATCGCTTATATTTGCTTGATTTTAATATCTAATTTCTATTTTATTAAACGTGATAGAGGGAAGGTAATGGTATAAATGGGAGAAGAGCAAATGGTAAAGACAAGATGGAGTGGAGAAGATATAGAATTTTATTTTAATACTGATCATTTCTTTGCAATAAAGCTATTCATGCAATTTGTTTATTAAAATCAAACATAGGTGTCCATTTAAAATACAAGATATAGTAATTTTTTTCAACATTCAGGTTTGCTGCCTCGTGTATTTCATAATTTCAAGTATATTTCATATATTTTAATGTTCAAGTGATTGGTTTTCCGAAATTTGTTAGGGTAAATAATTATAATATCCAATCAGATCAACTGTTTATTGTTTTAATGATAAATTATAAGTGTTATGAAATGTATTATATTGTATCAAATTACAATGTTAAAATATCAGAAATGCGTAATGACTTAATGATACAATCCAGTGATATCCCAAAATTACAACATGCTTATATGTAAACGACAGAAGATAACCAACAATGACAGTATGACTTTGTCAGAGAATATCCCACATGCATAATATGACTTCACAGATTATCCGGGAAATTGTATATAAGTTCACAAACAATCCTGGGATATCCAGAATGTATGATAATGATTAATGGTAAAATCAGATGATCCTCGAAATATATTATGACATAACGATAAATCTGAGAACATCTCAAATTAATCCCAAGACTTAGCAATTCAGTCCAATGATATCCAAACTAATCACCATCTCAAATTTTAGACGTCTGTGATTAGGCACAATTTAGACTTTGAGATTGTCTGCCATCTTGGATTCTGCACCTTTGCAGCTGGTTGCAATCATTGCTCTTTGGCTAAAGGGCTGACCATCGTCTTGAATTTTACCTAACATGTTAAGTGAACAGACGCTCTAGAAACCAGCATTAGCCATTTTCACCAGGATATAAAGTGACGAACTTTCAATAATTTTCTTATGAGCCTTTTATTCACCAAAGCCCAGAGTACTTTGTATAATTAGGTTTCTTATTTACACATCCTTCGTATTCTAATATTTACATAATGTGACCGATACACATCATGGGTTTACAATTGTTATTTTTCTTGACACAGTGTCTAGGGTTCCTTCCCTTTTGTCCTCACATGACCCTTCCATACATGCATTATATAGTATAACATACTATACTTGCATAATGATAAGCCTTAAATTAAAGTATGCAAAACTTTGATGTCTTAACACAAAACGGGTTACTTTATTACATCCAATTTAAAGAACATTAATTGATGCGGAGACTGACACCTAGACAAGCAAATCCGAGCCTCAGAGATACAGCACTTATCTTCTGCTTTAAATACTGTTATAAAAGTAAAATATTTTCCCTCCGTAAATTATATTTTCTTACACTGGTTTTACCCCAACCTAAATCAAACCATACTTTTAACTGAGGCAATGAAATGGAAAAAGTGAATATGAGAAGAACATCTTTTTAAATTTATATAATAGAAATGCAGTCCAATAGGATCACATATTTGCCAAAATGGAGAGGTATGAAATTTATATTCATACATATTTTATCCCAACCTATGCTATGTGCAGCTTTCATAAGACCACTTTGCAACGTAGGGAATTCTTTTGCATCACCAGTCACAGAAATCAGCAACTTCGGCTTTTTTATTCCCACGATTTTCATCATTTCCATCATCGTGGACATTTTAGTATTTATGTCAACACGGACAAACTGAAAAATTAAAAACAATAAATTATCTATCTTTGCGTTTGCAAGTTTATGTCTAACTAATTATACGTTGGCCATCTTGTTTAAGTCCGCATATATATGAACCTCTAATATGTCATAATTCTTTGAAATATGCAAAATATGAGGTGATCAAACTAAAGTTATTTTCATATAAATTCATGTAATGGATTAATTATCTTTAATATATTGCCACATACTGGGTATATGTGATTTGTAAGTTAACTCCTTCTATGAACTGCATCATTCCAATCTCCATATAAATGTCAACATACATTCCATTATTACAATATATTTATATTTAACTTTAAGCGTAATTATACAAGATGTATTATCTTTCACTCGGTATCAAAACAGTTGAAACTTTAAATGGTATACAATTAATCTTACGTTTGGTTTAATATATTCTCCTGCATGATCAACAAAGTCAATTGTTCCAAAAGCATTGGTTGGTAGAGCTTCTGTGTCTTTTAAACAATCCCATGTTGATGTGGTTGTAGATGTCTTCGGGTTCTTATGGATCTTTTTGTCATATCCACAATGACAAATTCTGCAAGAAAGCAATCACATTTTGAAGTGTGGTATGATATGGCAGTATCCACTTTCACTAATAAAGATTCTTAGATACGCATGTATAAGTTGTTGTCTCACAGAACAACAGCAACAGAAGAACATTAATAAGACAAACCCTTCAAACTAAATTCAAGCATGACGAAATAAAAGATAAACCTAAATAACAACAATATATCAAGGAAAGATAAATGTTAATATAGGACACATTCCCTCGAAGAAAGCCCATAACCTTAATAAGCTAAAGATTTTCTCACCTTGCTATATCATCACACATTTCCCTAATTAATTTACCAGTACATCAAAACACTTCTGTATCAGGGGGTGGAATTCGATACATTCAATAGGTGCTTCAAGTTGTATATTTCACAATTAGCCTATGGGAGACAACATTTTGCCTAAGGATCCACCAGAGTAGCTATCCCATGCTGATACAGCCGTTGAATTTGAAATCCAACCTTCTCGTCAGGAGCCAGGTATGCTAACGACTGAGTTAAATGTATGAATCTCCATTCAGAAATTTGAAGTCATATATGTAATGAAAGATTTACAATAGTTATATTCTAATAGTATGTCACACGTACAGTCATATGCTATGCAGGATCACCTCACTTTGAACGAATGTCTTTTAATAAAAGGTGGGTTTCGTTTATTGACAGTAGTCTAAAATTTCTTACGATTGACGGTTTGGGGTTATAAAGCTTTTTTTCATCGTTTAGGCTACATAATATTATTGAAACCAAACAATATATTGATGTACAATATGATGAAATATATAATCAGAACTGTTTAATTAGACTTACGATTATTTTCATATGAAGATTATATTTTATCAGAAAACAAATTTAAACATAACCTGATCATATTGATTCACTTAGCTCTTTCTTAAAATCCATGATGTAAACAAAATCATATCCACCGCCAATTTTATATGTTTCAGTATGCGCATGAAACTGTCTTAAATGAAACAAGTCAAAACTATTGCGCATGTAATGAAGAAATACCCGAAATAGTAGATTTTGTTGACGAATCGGGAACGTTAAGTCGTTATGACCAATTTTTCATCTTTACAGTCTTCGTGTCTGGCTCTTTAAAATTTGATATGTCTATAAATGGTAAGTTCCAATAATGGACAAATACCTAAGAATTTCACGGGAACAATTAGGTCACGGTGGCTGACATTTGTAATAGTTAAATTCCTCTTCTAAGGACGTATTCACAGTGCAATTAGTCTAATAGAGTGATAGCTATTGAGGGTGAAACAAATCATCAGTCATGAATACATCACTAAAGTATACACATTAAGCCACAGTGACCTACATTTGATGTGGATAAGTTAGATTTTTTAGATGCGTTCAAATAGTAATTATCATGAGCGTAGGTGAAACATGGTCAGAGGTATAGAGAACGTTCCAGAAACATGACAATCAATGAAGTAATACTTGAATAAATGAATGGTCAAAACACTAAGGCCATTCGAAACTTTAAGTGTGGGGATGTGGGATAAAAAAAACCGTTATAAACTTAAATGTAATATGTCCGCATATATGGGTATTTTAACCAAATCTGCATTTCAGGCTCCGTTTGATTTTTACTCAAAATTAAAAACTCAAGCATAATTGATTTTTTGTTTGAATTAGCATTCAGTTTACGTTCGTTCTGTAGTTAATTAACGCAATGGTTTTTTGTATGGTATCATAAATGCATCATGATTTTGTATTCATCACTTCAATTCATCATCTTTAGTTTTCACTCTTTTAGAACAAACATGAACTGCATTTATAGAAATTATTTGTTCATGAGTGTTGAAGGGAGAAAACAATCACATGTATATATTGCTTTATTTAAAGTATGCTATGATGAAATATCGAATTCAAAGCTACCAACAAAAACCACTCAGTTCACGATAAAATAAAAATAATGCCATTTAATATCAATCCAAAACTGTAAAGCTTAAACCAGGAAATTTGATTTATTACTTAATTTCGTTCAAATAAATAATGCACAAATGCATCTCTCAAGTGATAATATTATCATGTCTGACATGATAAAAACAATGCCCATTATTGAAAATAATCGGATATTTGATCATCATGACAAAGAAAAGTCGAATGCGAAAATCTAACAGCAGCTTCAGAAACATTTAAGAAAAACTTCTTTTTTGGCTTGTTTGAACTTGCATTGATCTGTGGTTTGAATTTGCGCTCGTTCCATTGTCCATTTACTTCAAAACACATTATGCATTACGTCTATAATTAGTTCGTAAATTTACCAGTTGCAGGATCTGTACATGTTTTCCGCAATAAAGACGAAATGCGGATGCGATGCCATAGGAATATGTATATACCATAAAGCTTCTATCGTGTTCTTATCCCCTAAACTTGAAGACAACACGAATACCATTCCATATCCATTGTAGAATGCGAATGGAATTGAAAAGAACTTTGGATTTATAAAGATTTGATTCAGTTTAAAACAAATATATGAACCAATGAGTTCAGTTAAAAAACAGAGTAAGCGGTTCACGACTGGCAGTATAATAAGGACATTGAAGCTGAGATCAGCCATGTAAGATTAATTTTATATGTAATAAATAATAATACAATGTAGATACACTAAAAAAGCTTACTTTTTGTCCTCTGTACTGGGTACAAAATGTATGCAACGTCTCATTTTGATGTTCTGTTGGATCCAGCTGACCAAACTCTTTTCAAAAGAAGAAAATTGCACACATGCAAAACGAGGTTTATTATAATATATTTATGATATTCTATTTAACATATTAGGTGTGGCCACTTGTTTGAGAATGCAATAAGAAGGGTGCGTATGATGATAGAAGAAATGTTTTAACGGAAAAAACAATGACGTGTCCATGATCTATAAGACATATGGAATGAGATTAAAATTATCTATAGTACAATCCATATTAAAATGTTAATGTTATGTCTTTTCATGATGGTAAGAAGAATGCACATTTTGAAATTTCGAGTTTCTTCAGTTACTTTAAGACGTGTGCAGCAATTTGGCTGAATATACTAGAATGTTATTGAAAACATTTCACAATTAAGTATTATTTTCACTTTACTGAACAAATTTGACCTTAAAGAATAGTTCAACAGATTTTCAGACTTTGTCTCGGGAATGTTCAGCACATATAGTTCCATTAAATCCAAAGGTATCAAGTATCCACATAAGTTCAAGTGGCATTCTTAATGATGTTCACTCTTGAACTGATGTATCAGTAGCATTGATTAATCTAAATGATAATGTCCCAAACTGTCGTTAAGTGAATTAACAGTAATTACATAAGCAAGGTCGCAAGTAATCCGAACACTTTGTAATGCCAACAAATGATTGAATTTAATAAATTAGAGCTCTCAATTAAATATCATTATATGTCCATGTTATTTTAGGGATGATTTGAACTGGCAAACCCAACTGGGTAGTTTACACTAGCTAATCAGTAATAAGGTTAGTCTAGCATTTAAAGAACTCATGTACGGAAGGCTGAAATATATCTCCACAAATCTTCTAAAAATTTACTAAAATTCTGATCATAAAATTATGCATCAGTTAGGAGTTTGTTATG
The DNA here is from genome assembly GCA_028554795.2 of Sinohyriopsis cumingii. Lineage (NCBI taxonomy): Eukaryota > Metazoa > Mollusca > Bivalvia > Unionida > Unionidae > Sinohyriopsis > Sinohyriopsis cumingii. The sequence continues at coordinate 28,165,084 of CM068832.1, read as the reverse complement.
GCTAACATACTGTGTATCAATGCACACTTTAAAAGTAAAGTCCGTGTTACATTATCTTTATAAAATATATCATGTATAAAATGTTTGTTTTATACAATTTCCCCCGACACCAGAGGAGACAATGGTTTGTAATTTCTATCAATATCATTCCTTGCATGTTTTACTGGCACTGCTGGAGATAATGAGTATGTCTGTGACATCACAAGATCATGTTCCTACCTGTAAGACATTTGTCATGTAGACGCTTAAAATAATAACATGGTTTTAATTTTCAGTCCATATTACGCATGATCTTCCTATATTCGTGTAATAGCTGTAGCTATAACTTTTTACTTTCTTCATAAATTTGTTATCATGGGTAAAAGAGGTGCTGCTAAATTAGAAGGAAACAATTTGAATTCATACAACCTTTGCTCGAACAACATTGTAGATGTAGTGCACAAAGCAACGTAATGAACATAAACGTGGCTCGAAATGCAACAAATCATTTGCAGATTTTCTAATGATTTCTTATGATTAAAGCCACACATCTTATCCTTACAATATGGTAGCACCAAGCACATGGAAGATACAGTTGATTCTCAAAACTAAATTGTTTTTGTAAGTGTGAACTTTCATTAACATTTTTTATGTTAGTATGAACATCAATTATGTAATAATAAGTGAAACTTTTCATGGACGTTTCTTTTACAAGCTTGGATTTTAAAAGATCTTTAGTATTCTAAAGTTATTCACAAGAAAGTTTAGTTACAAGGAAAACTTTTTCTGACGTCTATGTGAGATTTTATTTGAAAATGGTCGTACCACAGAAGGATCCGCTTTTTTAGAATTTACCTTCTTTTTGCTGTTCGACGGCTTCTGCCAGCCGTTGTTGATTGTCTGAACCCCTTTGGTGATATCCATTGATGCTATAGCAAGAAGGTATTTTCTCTTCTTTCCTATAATGTGATCGTGGAAAAGAATTAAAATTGACATAAAACTGAGGAATAAGACTTTGAAGAAAAATACAACAGCTACATATAACTGCTTGCGAACTGATATGATATTTTGACATTTTTCAAGAATTTTCTTACAGTATGTAAAAGTAAACATATCGAATCAAATTTTAAGAATAAGGATATTCATGACAAAATCATATCACGTTTAGTATTTAAAGACTTTATGATCGATATATTTTCTTCATTGGAACAATAAAATCATGTTTGTTTTATGGACTCTTGTTCTATACAGGTTAATGATGAATGTATTGGTTCTTAATGTTCTGCTTTACACGTAGGCGTCCTTTATTTAGAGGCAGCTGCTATCTATGGATCTATATATTTTTCTGACTTCAGTTAGTACCTGATAGCAAATATAATAGTGATAAGAACCAGATCAAAGCTAATTTGTTTCTGAGTAAAGGTACTAGCCTCGTTAAAGACTTGTCTCTAAATGAATTCACACTAATTCAGGAACTGTAATTTAGTTTCAAAGTACTATTGAGCACAGTGTAATTGCAGCGAATATTTCAACAGATAAGCCAGTTGAAATATTGATCGAAGCAATTTTTGAAATTCATTCTGCTAAAGAATGATGTCAAAATAAGAATGATAAATTCGTTTTACTTAGCACATATATACAAGACTAAGACACAACAAAAGATATATCAAATTCATACAAGAAATTCCTTCTGTAAACGTCTAAGGTCAAAATCCACATAAACATGTTTGCATGCAAGTAATAATGATCTCAATATATAACCTAAATTCATAGACAATATTTAGCGTTTGAATATGTTGTTTGTAAATAAGTTATTAGTTGGGTAGGCCGAACTCCTCTCCTCAATTATGTATAGAGGTCAATCACGCAATACAAATTAAATATACTTTATATAGAAACAGGGACAAAAGCCAACATACAATACAAATTAACTATACATTCCAACGCGAATTCAAGGACACATCTGCATAATTAACATTTATTGCAATTCGGTTTCAATTATTAATTACTCTAGTAACATCAGCAACAACGAAGAACAAAAAAGTAAAAATGTTATATTCATGAAAATCATTTATGAAAACTCATGATATGATTAGGTTATGTCGTATGATGCGAGAGTAATATACACAGGAAAAATAGAACAGGACATGCGATACTGGAGAATGCACGAGAATATGATTTCTTTTTTGTTTTAGTATTGAGAAACTCTATTATCATGCTAGTTCGCATTCTCCGACTTCCCTGCATGATGTAACCCCTATAAGAGCTAGTATGTGCATTCGTACATACCAGACACACTTGCATATTGACACAGTACCCAATATTATTGGTTATATGGTGTATTATCCAATGCTAATGTACATAGAAAACAAATATTTGAAGCAATCTATTAAATATGCATGTACATATTTTATGCAGTACTCTTGTACTCAACGATTACATGCGAGTTCACAATATTTAATTAAACGTAAGGAGATTTAATGGGTTATTTTGAAACAACTGGCATCAGCCGGTTGAAAGCCTGTGGTGAGTCTTGGAGGACTACTAGATACATACATCTACAAGCCGGTACTGAAAACAGCTACGGAGGTTTTACTCGCAACCCCAATTAATGGCACATCGTTTTCATATGTATCATACTACCAGTGAGGTCATCTATGTTGAGAAAGGGAATCCCAAACCAAAATCAAACTTATGTGTGCTGATTGACATAGTAATTGCCAACACTTACACAAATGGTTTATCATTAGTATGCAGCTCATTATATATACTGCCTAGAGACAGGTTATTTACTTTGGAATTATGCCACTTCATGCTGAAAACATGAAAATGCTTGGTTAATACTGGATAACAAGTTTTGTGTTTAAGTGTTTACTTGTATACTTTGGAATTATTGCGGTACAAGAGACAAAAGGGGTCCAAACATGAAGCCATACCTGATGTGCAGCATGAGAGTTGGAGCTGATCATTGCATATTTCCACGTTGATGTGGAATTACAATAGCAGTGAAACTAAAACGAATGAGGAATTACAAACGGAACTAAGTAAGTCATTATTGAGCTCGAAACCACTACAATTTCAACTGAACATTGTTCGTTAAGCAACTATTAGACAACTTCAATGTCATAGACGAATTCAAAGCCGTACATAAATATTAAAATTAGAAATTTGTTGATTTATGATGCAAAACGTAATTGATAAGTTTACAAAGATTACAAAATGTCTGAGAAAGCTGATTAATTGGATATACACAAATCACAAATAATATGTCTACATTCACACCTTTCAATTAGTATCTTCCCAGAGGGCAAATGATCTATGCTGCCTTATGCAGTATTAGTGAGTAGGCTGTCGATCCGCTTTATTGAACTGGCAGCCCTAGCCACTCGACTAGTTCTGTTTACTAGGCAGACAGTTCATCGTGTTGAACGATCAGTCCAAATGCAACAGCCAACTAAAATTCCCACGCAATCGAATCTCCAGATTCAACAGCCAATCCTAAATCAACGAAAAATGTTAACCCTTAGGTAGGTGTGAAACACAATTTACAAAGCTGGATTCGGCAATTTGAAAAGACAATATTTTCAGTGAGAGGCAGCAACCAGCTATCTCAAGAGCAAGGAAAGGTCGAAGCAAATTACCACCAATACTAAAATTAGGTACTGCCACCAATATTGCATCATGCTGTAAATGCACAATCCTGAATCGGACATTTCCGTATTTCTAGACTATAAGGCTCATATTATACAAATTGTACTCGAAAGAAACACAGTGAATTGGATGATCTGAGGTTTAGCCTATTGCTACAAAACCTCTAACAGGCCAACAAAATGTATAGTATGGTGAATCTGAGCTACACGTTGTTATAGTTGAATTTTATTTCCGAACTGAGGCATTGGTCATACACTGCAGTAGTGAGAAAGAGTAAGACAGACAAATATTATTATATCAGATAAGATTTTTTCAGGACCAAAGTGCTGGACGGCATTTAAGAGACCGATCTTGTCTTTTTCACCTTTAGGCACCCGCCGAGTCCCCTTTATCACATTTGTAATCTCTTCCCAAAGACAGATTTGCTCATCAGATAAAGAAGTTCATCAGTATTTTCTGTCATAGTTGCCGTGCCATCTATGAGATTTATGCTAATACTATTTAATTTCGCTATATGAGCATGTACCCTATATATGACTTATACTTATACTATAAACATATTAAAGAACTACCGGACAAGCAACAAAAAGCAATGTATGCACGGATTATTGGTACTTGCCATAGTTGGGTCGGTGATCGGCATCTAGTCGAATGTCATGTCTTGTGACGTCTCTACAGTAGTTATGGTGCAATAGATAATTTCATTGGGACAGTTGCTTCAGGGCAGCCCCAGCATCGTGTCAATGATGGAATCTATGTCGCCGCCCTCTTTAACCTCTGGTGCCCTATCGTATCGACTAACAGAGACATGTGTAACCATGCTGGACCTTTCGGCCCTGCATTCAGTGCAAGTTTCTAGTGGTACCTGTTAGCAATTGCCAAGTCGTGCTTTATTGCCACCTTTCCTTTCTGTCGTTGCCTGTAGCGCATAACATATGCGAAGATTGGAAAGGACGTGCAAAGATTTTAATGTCATGAGCATTGATGACGTTTCATCCACATAAATGGCCCTGGAACCAATTGGGTCAGCTTACCATATCAGAGCACAGCTTAATAGCCCGTATGGAAGTGAAATGACGTGCCAGTTGCTGCGGCTACTCAAGCGGTGGATGAAGTGGGTCCGGTTACACGTGATTTGGCCCAACAAGATTGCCACCCTAAGCAATATTATGTATTGACGCTAGGAGCTTTAAATGCAGCTGATATTTACCTGACCTAAAGCTATCAAAAGATATTGGTGTTAATGCAAATATGGTAGTCTTCTTCCTCGGGAATCATGTCCATTGCGTGCGCAAAGTTCATACCCCATGAACATAACGCCATACCCCTTCTCTTCCGCCTTTTCGAGTTTGCCAACAAGTTAAAAAAAAAATTTGGTGCATGCTGCAGTAACTGTTCACACGGGCTACTAAATCAAGGGTCATATCCTGCACTTTTTGCACAACAATTCCTTTGCCAAATAAATATTGCTGTACGGTCATCTTCTAATATGGTAATAGGTAAAGGCGCAGGCCTACTCCAGTTTTTTAACTTGTCGGCAAACTCTAAAAGGCGGAAGTCAAGGGGTATGGCGTTGCAGACAAGATGGCCTTGATAATAACAGTGTTATGACGCTATTCAACAGAGCACTGCTGTGTCATCAATAAAAAAGAAGATGAATCCTGGATAGAATACGTCGATGTATCGATTATAATAATACGCTTTGCTTACTACGGCATTGACTACTCACACCGCCGATGATTTGATGTTCTAACAAAATATATAACACACCATTACAATTATTACCTATTTTGTCTTTAGAGAGATCAGAAGCGCCACTGGATATCGATATGTGGACGAGTGCGGTAACATTTCCGATGCCATACCGCTAACCAATATTGTCGACTAACGTTGGAACGTACACAAGGTTATTTTCAATTCCAAGCATACCATCGCACTAACTCATAAAATTAAAGACGGAGACGCTATAATGCGATGGCGTTGTCGACGGCAAGGACAGGCGCTAAAACCTTGCTCTTAGGGTACCAGCTGGAATACCGTGGTTGATGAAGGAGACCAACCTGTAAAACCATTTGCAGGGTGGCATAAGTACTATGTCATCTCAGTCTATGATCACAGGTAGACCCCTCTGTTATAGTATAGTGCAAACACAGATGATGCCTGTAGACCAACTTAAGTGATCTAGTACTAGTGTTTCAAGAGCGAACATCTCTCATGCTACTTCAGTTTCGGCAAAAGCAATAATCGCGGTATCCCTTACTAACTAAGTGAGCAAGTCTATAATTCCATCCTTTGACAACCTTGTTCAAGCTGATGATATTGCCTAGCGTTTTATTCTTAACCTCGCTAATCCAACCCAGCCACGTAACGCCGCCTAAGAAAAAGATGAAAACACCCGCGATGTACGCGGGGTTTCAAATGTCAGAGAACGTATGACAGGCAGCCTGAAGATGAGCGTTAACAAGATGGCGTATAATACATACAAAAAGAACACTTGTCATTTCGAGTGAAGAAAGTAACAACCAATATATTCAGCAAAGAACCGAACTTATTGGCCCCTTTTTAACACCTTATTTACAATGATACCATTCAACAATATGAAACAATGTTTGGATTAGTTTTAAAAATTTTAACTTATCTATAGAGCTTTAGAATCCCAACAATATTAAACTGCATATTGCAATTTTAAACTGAGTGAATAGTTTACGGTAAATCAATATATATGAGAAGTAAATGGTTTTACGAAATACCTGATACGGCTTGCTTAGACCACCAAAAATTCCAGTATTTGACGTGTTTCGCGCGCCATAGTATCTTGTAAATATACTTTTTCTTTGCATCGCGTGACGCCTTCTTTGCTTGCGCGGCACGCGCGTAATAGATGTTAACGCGCGCGACTATATATGTTACTTAGGGATCTTGACTTACACAGCCATTAGAGGGAAGCTCTTTATGTATTTTGCTGTCGGGGCGGGATCGCCATTATGTCTTACTTAGTTTTAATTAACGTTCAGTTTCGCAAAACGCGTTCAATGTTGTATTATACGTTTGCGTTGATTTATCGTACTTGTAGTTTAATTAATCAAGAGTGTATGGCTTATGTAATTTGGTAGCGAGAGATGGTACAGTTCGGATTATTAACAGGGATATGAACACATAGGCAATACTCCTATTGGTAGGTTATCTTGTCGCTATTATAACTAATATTGAAGACGTATTATGTATATATTATAGTTTTAGTATATCATATTTCTATTTTTTGGTATGCCATTCGTACGTCACAGTCGTACATAAGGAATATTTCAGGTGTGTTAGTATTAAGCCATTTAAAATGCTCCGATATTTTAATCTAGATACACAGAAAGCAGACTATTTGGAAAGTTGTTTCTTTTCATATTCAGCCAACTAGATGTGGATAACTAGGCGTGGATTACAAGTTGTGGATAACTAGGTATGAGTGTCTAGGTGTAGATAACTGTGTGCGGACTGACTAGGTGTAGCCAGAGGCCGCAGCAATAGTGATGAAAGACCGCCAGGAAAGTGCCAACATATATGTGCATGAAAAGTCTGGATGGTTGAAGTGACTGAGCCGGAAGGCGGGTAAATGGGCATATGAAATGTCAAGTAAACATTGGACATACATGTAAGAATTTCATTATAGTGTTTGACTATAAGGTCATAGTGTTTGACTAACAGAAATGTCATTATAGTGTTTGACTAAAAGGATTTCATTATAGTGTTTGACTATAAGAAGTTCATAGTGTTTGACTAAGAGAAATGTCACTAGTGTTTGACTATAAGAATTTCATTGTAGTGTTTGACTATAAGAAGGTCATAGTGTTTGACTAGGAGAATTTCATTATATTGTTTGACTATAAGAATGCCATTAGTGTTTGACTATATAGGGAAAGGTCAGCATATTGGTTGACCATAGAGACAAAAAACATGATGGTGCTTAATTATCTGAGACAACTTTATAATTATTGAACATTTCAAATAATTATATCTGTTCTTCATCAGGGTTTTCCATTGGCTCCATATTATGTACCTTTGTATTTATTTTGATATCATGTTACTTCATCATTAGTGTGAGAGAATAATACATCTTTTTATTGTCACTCGCATATGTGTTTGTTATTTCTTAAATACCAATTCAGTCTCAAAGGGTGTTAGCTCGATTACGTTACAAATGAAAAAGATGACCACTTCCCATGTATTTTGTTTCTCGACAACCTGTAACGGTTGGGCGAACAGCAGTTCATCAGTTCGTTACAGTTTCTGAAATCCTCCTTGAATACGTTAGTGATTAATATAAACACGAGAACAGCAATTAATCGTCGATACTGCCCAACTTACTTGGACCTGTTAACGAGAAAAGGTGTGTATCTGTACGAGTACATGATCAATTGGGATAAATTTGCTGAATCCCAGTTGCAACCGTTTTATTCATCCCTGTCACGTGAAGTTATCTCAGAAAAGACTAAGAGCACACAAACAAGGTTTGGTCCCCATTCGAAAGCAAAAGTGTCGGTACTATCATACTCTGTATATGCGCACCGATGTGTTCTTCCTCGCTGATGTGTTTGAGAAATTTCGTGACACTGACATGTGACACGTGACACTGAAATCTTGAGCATTACCTATCGTCCCCGAATATGGCTTGGGGACGGTTGTAGTCCAAGACTAAATTCGAGTTGGAGTTGCCAACCGATATTGACAAGCGTCTGTATATTGTGCTATCACTTCATGGCGGGTTTTAAATGGCGAGTAACAGACACATTTGTGCCAACAATCCAAACGTGGGTGGGTACGATCCTACTCCCCGTAACAGTTGCATCATCAATCTATACACAAATAATTTCTACAATGCACGATCATGTAACCGTTTCCGGTTGGTAGGCTTACACAATCATAACATCAACAGCGAGTACAGATACTTCTTTGAAGTTGATCTAGAATTCCTGGAACACTTTTATGATGAACACAAGGATTATCCGCTGACCCGTACATGGTTGTCTCCGTATCGTTGAGCGATCGTTGTAAATACAATGAATGCACGAAACTAGTAACAATTCTCACCACGAAACACAAGTATATACTGCACGTACGAAATCTGCAGTTGTATACATGATTGTCTATGCGTGTAACCACGATTAGTCGAGTTCTTGAATTTCGCCAGCAAGCGTGGATGGCCCAGCATATACAGATGAATACCACTCTGAGAACGCAGGCCACCAACGATTTTGAGAAGCACTTTTTCAAGCTGACGAACAATGCATTGTATGGAAAAGCTATGGAGAATCTGTGCAATGAAACCGAGTTGATCTTGTCCGTGAAAGTGAACAAGACAGACATTTTTAGGTTCATAACTGACGCACCTTGAATACAGAAAAATCTTTGATGGTGGATTTGTTGCTGTTCTAAGTTACAAATCAAAACTAGCGCTGTCAAACTAATCTATGTTGGACCGTATCTTCCGAGCCGGACATTTTGAAGCGGCTCTAATATGAATTCCACCAAGACAAGAACAAACCTTTTAATCAGGATCAGACCAAGACGATCTACACTGCCACTGACACTGACTCATTGCTGATGTGTATCACTATCGATGATGTGTATGCGGACATGGCAGCAGCCACGTTTTCTCAACGAATTTGATTTCAGCGTGTATCCGAAACAACATCCGTTGTTTAGTAACGCCAATAAAAACTTTGTTGGTAAATTCAAAGATTAATGTTCCGATAAACCAAACAAAGAGTATGTGGAACTACGACCTAGGATGTACTCGATTGTGGTTGGATCTGGCATAAACGGTACAAAACAAGCCAAAGGCGTTCCACGAGTGATTGAGCAAAAAATATCGCAAGTGCGAACTGTACCTTGAATATATTCGAGACCGACGTGAGTTCGCGAACATTGCAAATATAATATGCTGTCAGAAAGATCGCACGAGTGCTTACCATGATAAGTTTGTCCCTGCTTGCTACCAAGGGATGGATAATCCCTGATGGAATTACAGCTTACGCGTTTGAACACCGTGCTGTTGTGAACCAGCTTACGATTGATACTGGTTTTGGAATCAGCGCATCAACACAAATCCTGGTGGCAGTTCCGTATTTGTTGCAACGATTTCAATTCTTCTTTAACAATTGTTTCCGTCGTGGCTTTGGTCTACCTTGTGACGGTCCAAACGCTAAGGTGTTGGTTGTCTAGGAGCATCAATTATATTGTAAACACATCGACGGACAATACAATTCAGTTGCACGAGGTTTTCCACCTTCTAACTCCGCAGGTGCATACAGGTTCTGCACAAGCTTGTCTCCAAATGGTTGTAACAGGCACGTCTGTTACATCATTTTCTGTGTAACAGTGATAGTTCTTTTGGTCGGGAAAAGTGCGGTTAAATAGTTCCACAATAGCGTGGTCGCGATGTATATTGAGCTCGTACACTGTGTTTGGTCAACAGCTTAGCATCCGATCCAAAACATTCTTTACCAGAATCCACTTGTAACAATCGTGTCCACGTGAGTGACCGGCGTGCATAAATGTGTTCGAAGACAGCATCTGCGGCACTTGATGACTCTTTTGACATCAACGGCTCAGATTCTCTATTTCTGCTGGCAACATCTATAATCGTTAATGCGTATTTGTATGTGCACAATCGACCATGTCTAACACGGACGCGATCATTTGGAAGAAACAACGAATCGGTCTGATAGACTTAATTTTGTGTTTCGACACCGAGCTAACCATGTGAAATCTCTCTTGCTACCGGTAAGTAAATTTGACACAGCGCTTGTTTGACCAACCATGCTCGAGCACTTCCAGGAGTTACCTTTGCCGCACTCACTAACTCTTCCACAGCGGGTTACCCTCTCTAATACCCGCACGCACTGTACTATAATTTGGATATTGTTCGGTTGTTTGTGTCCATTATATTAATATTATTTTAATATTAATGGTTACCACGAGTTGCAGAACCAGTGCACTGTGTCCATCACCCAGTGCAATCTTGGCTTTCATACTTCCTTTAACGACCCATCTTGCGACTCGTTCTCAGAGTGTTGGATTAATCGCATTCATGTCATGGATGATGTCAACTTCTATTCGCTGACGTGCACGGATATCTCTAAATATTTTATAAGCAACGTCGTGCTGGTAACACGCAGCATCAACGCGGTTGATAGGTGCCTAACCGAGCGCTGGTTGATTGCTAGAATCAAGTCGTATATCCAGGCGCGTACCAAGCCCACAATAATTTTCTCCATGAAATTCCTTTTAACCAGGATATTTACCTCATAATGTCCCGGGTGACGGTGTTAATGCGGTTTAAAAAACCGAAACTTTTAGTTCATTCTATGAACGTAAATGTCTTTGCTCAACATCGAACACAAGTAACCAGGAATCGCTGCTCGTCTGTTAAGTGTCTGAACTCGAGTTGGATTCGCAACACGTATTTTTGCGCGAGATCGTAAACAATATCAAGACATGATAGTATTTATACTGTATTAGTCAATATCATCATGAAAAAGGAAATTCTCAGATTCTTTTAGCAAAAACACAGAAATGAGAAAAATCGAAGACTTTTCCTTCACTGATTTCTCTACACAGACAACACTAAATCATCCAAAGTTTAGTGATGTAATCTTGTTTCCAAAGTGAGATTGTGAGCTGAGTATTGCTCCAAGTTGACCAGGCAAAACACAGCTGTTATTGAATATGGTTTTACTATGATTAACGAATGATTTGTGGTATGGGATTGCGCCATCAGGTGTTATGTTTTAACAGATTTTCAAAAGGTGACAAAACATTGTTGAGTAAGAACACCATGAGAAGCGGAAGTTCTATTTTTTTGGTCTACCATCGATGACGCTTCTACTTTTCACGATTAGGATCCACACGAAAACAATAAATCTCGTGTACAACGATATGATGCTTGAAAACGAAGTCTATCTCCTACAAATATTTTAAGAGGGCAGAACAAAAGCACCGATGTGTTTTATTTGACTCAATCATATGCACATGTGCCTAAGGTAATCCGTGACAGCTGTAACCTGCATATGATATTTCCTGGAATTCACGAGCATAGTCTGTAAATATTCACTCGAATTGGTGTGCCACTGACCACACTTGGGATGTATTTCAATACTTGTTTGCGCTGATCACACACGATCCGTACAGATTTCTCACCATTGGTTTGACTTCAACTTCCTGGTATAAATATAATGCTGGCTTTGACAAGAATGTTCCTCACAAAAATGTTCCATGCGCCAATTTAACAAGCACAAACATCATACAAGGTGTCCTACAATGATGTCATATAAAAGTATCGAAAGCGGCGCCATAAAGCCACTCAACAACGGCAAGAATTCGTAAAGTTATAAATGGCAGCAAAAAGTCAAACATGCGTTGAAATCTCAGCAAACTGTACAAACGTAGTTGCTGAACGTGACAAGGATATTAAAAAAGTCACAAGAACAACAGTGGAAGAAGCAGCAGAGCTATCGGGAACGAAAGATGAACCGGATCCAGTTCGTAAGATAGCGAAACGAACCAAAGATATAGACAACAACAAGAGCAACTGCAAAGTATACCACTCGTTTGCCACAGGTTGTCGGGGATGTCAATAAAGATGTTGGTAAAACTGGAGAAGCCTTTGGTGTAGTTGCAATGGGCACTGGGTACTTGAAAGGCACTGGCCAGGATACCAGACGTGCCACCTTACTATAAGTCACAGTCACCAACATTCTCAATTCTTTAACGTCGCTCTTAACAGTCCTCCCAACAGGAAAGAGTACATGATACAAATTTGACCAAAGACACACGATTATTACATGAATGATTAATAGCCTAAAATGGTATTTAGAGAGAATAATAGAAGGAAACAATCTACGCTACTCGGTGAATTCATTATGTGCAAATGTTTAATACACTTATCGATGGACAAAATGAATACAGTGAAGCGTTTTGGAGAGAATTTTTGCGAGCAACTGTAATGCAACCTCAGCAAAGTCCTAAGTCGCTAATACCTCGATCAATCGCTGTAACACAGGCAGAAGTGGCAGCTGCACCTGAATATGTAGAATAACAAATGCCAATGTCTCCAACAGCAAAACCCAAAAAGGGAAATGGTCTTAAAAGACCTGCAAAAAGAAAAGCTACATGAAAGAAGATATTCCTCACCCTCACATGATGACGAAAAATAAAAATATGGTATCAGCAGCAATGAACACGTATACCAACTATGCCTTCATTGGAAGAAAAACTTTCTATGTCGGATAAGATACAGCAAAAGTATCTTAAAATACGACTAGTGGGACAAAGAAGTGTAGTACAAAACGAAAAATCGAATATGTATGCAATTACACCGGAAGAAAAATCAAATGGGCTAAAGAACAACTAAATATGTGGCGCCAGCAAGAATAAATAATGCAAGACTGGATGTATAGACGACTAAACGATGAAGCCTGGTGGACTATGTGACCCTAACGACCTCGCTGATCAATTACAAACACTTGTGGGATCAGTTCGTGCGGACAATAACACACTCGAAGTTATTAATTAAGCCACATCTATTTTTCAGTGATTGCTCATCAATGCCATCATAAAAATAGAGACATATCGCGCGCTGATGCATTATCGTAGTGAATATATACATGGTGTATACGACAATACCGATGATGAGTTCTGAACCCAGAGGGTGATTTCGACGGCTAAAAACTCATCAACGAAACCAGAAGTAAGTGTGATTTTTTTCACGTGTTAACCCTTTCGAATCGCGCATACTTGAGATCACATGTACGTCGTTGCGAGTGTATTACAGTTGGCAAAATATACAATCACAACCTTTAAGCAGACTGTCAGCGCACTACTCACCTTTGATTTCAATGGATAATGGTGCAACCTGGAAAATGATCGAACGTTTCTCGGGCTCAGACAACACACAAACGATACATGAAGAAATTGGAAGGAGAATGTTGCTGACAATTCGCACAGACTCTACAATTTTCGTGCTTGAACACAAACTGACACTTAGTTATGTTATCTCGATGAAATCTGCACCGTATGCGGTTGACATTATACGGTCGTCAATAATTTTAGTTTTAGGTTGGCTGTGGTTGTGAATCAAAACGGATATGTTATAGGTCAGCTCATCGCCATATTACAGATACAACTGTACATTAGAGATCGACGTATTACTTAAATATCAACTGGATTCAGTGATGTTCGTGGATTGTTCACGAGTACAAGAAAACAAACGTGCTCGCGGCTTTGACCTCGCGCATTGGACCAATCGCTAAACTACTTGCAAAACGTGTCGTTAATATCATTAAAAGCTCTATTATGCATCAGATGAATCAACTGGGATGACAAGTGGCTTAATCACATCATGATCGACTGCGTCAATTAGTGATACAAGCACCATCAAAACCTATTGCGTTGCCGTCATGGGAAACAATTCTGCCTGCGGTTAGTAAAGTCATTAAACAAAGATTGTCAGATTCAGTGATTGCAAATCTAGCAATCCCAAGTGGATTCGGACAGGAGAGCTTTCTGAAAAGATATTAAACAAAATTAATAATGTATAGTTTTGTCATGGCTTAATTTAAAGGTATCTCTGATCCAGCATTTGACATGAGTGCGCCTGTGCTGTAGAATCGAAGTGAAAGAGATATACAGTATTACTCATACTCGGCTATGGACCCAATCAAATAAAATAGAATTGCAAAGGAAACACATGTCTAGATTCTTTCTTCCATGTCAGACATTCTTGGAAGTTGAAGGAAACTGATACAGGTCGATGACAACAATTATCCCGCCAATACCCATGTGGGATTTGTCAACAACGGAATCATTGCGTTGTTCCATCGGTGTAAAATAAATCTAATATATTATTGACGTACCGCTCCGGTGTAATAGTGGTTAGAGCGTCTGCTTTGGATGCAGGAGGTCGCGGGTTAGAACCTCGGCCGAGTCATACCAAAGACTTATAAAAATGGTACTTACAGGGGCCTCGCTAGGTGCTCAGCATTAAGAGGTTAGCCTTAGTACTGGTCGGTCTGGTGTCATGATAGTGTAACTGGTGGGACGTGATGATACATGTCTGCAGCACGATGCCCCGGTGCTAGACATCACTGTAAACTGACGCAGTGTATATATCGTAGCGATATTACTGAAAAAGTTTTAAAAGTAAGTTACAAATCCAAATCACACACGCACGAACTTGACATCGTGCATGGGGCAACAAAGATTCTCGGATTCGCCAGACACAGCGATGATTACACGAGAACACTGGCCCAACGATGATGCTTGTCAAAGCTGCAACTAACAAAGCAGATCACTGACCGTAGACAACCCTTGATTTTCATTGTAATTCTTTTGAGCCACATATTGCTGCTCACACCACCGTGTTACCAAGTCCCAACTCAAATTTCAACCTTCGAATGGCAACTCATTGGTGCTTCATTGGGATATTAGTGCGCAATTCTCCTCATCCCCATCTTTGAATTTTGTAATGATATTAACAAGGTTATATTTGTCACCTTATTTCGTACAAAATAACGCCAACGAACAAAATATGGCATACAGGAGGTTCCGCTAGTAAAGTTAAGTTGTTAACATTAACGTTGTGGACTCCTGCTTTATTTCCTACAGTGGCTACACAATGACATTTGTTATCATTTATACAATCTGCAACCACTTCCACGTTTTGTTTTCTCGCCATACAACATTCGCACTCCCACCAGCTGGTATTGTGGAACAATTTAATTGGCAAATATGTACGCAACATGGTCTTTCACCAGCTAGACATATGTTCTTCACGTTCCAAATATGTAAATCGAGATAATACTCAAAGAGCATAGTAAATGATATTTTACACCTTAGGAGTGACTGTTGTTGTTGTTGTTGTTGTTCTAGGGTTTAACGCCATTTTCAGCACAAGATAGGCTATACATGGCGGCCAGTATAACTGGTGGAGGAAGAACCCTGGAAAACCCAGGAAAGAACCACCGACCCACGAGAAGCTACTGGCAGGCTTTCCCACATACCCACGCTAGCCGAGCCTTGGACACGAACCCACGCAGACAGAGGTGAGATGGCAGTGATCCGGAACGGTGAGCGCTTTAGACCACTCGGCCACTCGGGGCCCCGGGAGTGACTGAGGCTTATTTGCGGTAAACGGTCATTATGAACATCCGGAAGAAGTCACATTTGACTATGCAGCATCTACTCATATTGCATGTGCGTATGTCAATCTGTTGTATACCGACCGGCATCAAAACATCGACACGAGTCTATAAATTTCCCAACAAGACTTTCGTAGGTTGTACCCGATCTATTACACGGTTGCACAAGATCACGCCATTTACAAATCTTGATATACTCGCGATACCAAAAGCAATCAAACATATTCGTGATGTCTTTATGCGACATGAACCTATCTCGTAGGTGCCACACACAGATGAAACTGGTATTGTCAAAGTGGATTCGTCAACGGGACCTGGCACTCACTGGGACGCATATGTGGTCACACCTCAACATCATTTGTAATTTGCATCGTATGGACTTGCACCACCAATTGCAATTGTTAATTGCTTAACGAAGGGCACAAACGCCCACAGTGGACCTGGAGTCATCTACAATAGACATTTATGGAAAGTTACTCAGCTGGACGATTCCGTGCCGATGTAGAGCCGATTTGTCATCAAAATGTATTTGGATGAGTCTACTAGTCGCGTTACTGTTGGTGTCGACCTAGGTGAGCTTGTGATTTTTGAAGATCAAATGGGAAACTTAAACGTTTAAGGTTGACATTTAAGATATTATTATCACTTCAGTCCGTTTTGTCACGAAGAATCTGGCTGTATTCAGCGAAAACGCTGGAATCAGAGACTGTCGTATCAGTTGCGTTCATCACAGACTATGTTAATACAACTAATATTACAATAAGACAATACGTGCAAGAATAAACCGCTCAAATGTCCGAACCACCACGTGTAGTGACTTCATTTACACCAAACATAACTATGTTCGCCAATGAAGAAGAGGAAACAACTGAACATAAAACATCAATTGGTCCAATTGTTTATGATGATGTAAATGGTTTTGACAAACCTAAATCTAATATCTTGATTGCGCGCGCGTTTGGATCGTATTTATTTGTCGTATCATGTTATGTTATGGATGGAGCAACAGCAATGATAATTAATCAGCCTTGTCCTTGAGTAGTAACACCTGACGAACTTAATTTCAATACTCTAAAATATTTCACAAAATATTTCACAAAGGTAACATCAAATGCATTGGCAGCTAACTGTCAACTTCAGTTTGAAGCATTTCACATCTATCCAAACGATCGCTCCGGTGGCCTAGTGGTTAGAGTGTCCGCCTCCGATGCGGGAGGTCGTGGGTTCGATCCCCGGCCGAGTCATACCAAAGACTTACAAAAACGGTACTAACAGCTGCCTCGCTTGGCGCTCAGCATTAAGAGGTTAGTGTTAGGACTGGTCGGCCCGGTGTCAGGATAATGTGACTGGGTGGGACATCATGCTACATGTCTGCGGCGTGATGCCCCAGTGCTAGACATCACTATAAACTGCCACATTGCAGACATCGTAGCGATATGACTGAAAAATTGTTAAAGCTACGTTAAAAATCCAAATCACATCACAACACACATCTATCCAAACGGCTATATAACCGTCCTTTGCGTTTGTTTTTAAGATTAGATTTATTATGTACATGGTGATGAGTTTGTAGAGCTTTCCGACGATCCCTCGGATCAACTGACATTGGATGCGAACATTGATAATACGTTTGTCGCACTTGTTGACGAATATCTGCGCCAGAGTGGTATTACGAGACCCTCATATTATACACATAAATATACTCTTGTCAAGCTCCAAAAAGAAACTGATAGCTAGAACCACCCTGATGTGCCAATGCCAACTCGAAGTATGCTGGTTGTTATAGCATCAGCACGTAAAACGCTCAAGCTTTGACTGCAGCAGCAAGTGCAACAACTCGGAATTGTTTCTACAATGGTGAAGTGTTATTCAACGATGTATGCACCTAAGCTACTTTCTCTGTTAAGTGTGTTTAACCAAAATTATCTCGACTAGCAAAAGCCAAGCCTTGTCGACTGATATTCAACAGGGGTCTACTTGTTTGGGTAACAGTTTTTGGGCAAATACGATCGTTAGATGCAAAAGGTACATGCATAATCGGTTTGGTTTTAAACGAACAAATATATTGGGGCCCAAAACGCTCGTTCGCTGTAGATTTCATTATTCCCGAGCAGAGGGTTTTGTATAATTGTATGACTATTGTACCAGCACAAAAGGTTACTGGCTAGAAGAACGTGTGCGTATTTCTCCTGGACGTGACGAGTTCGGATAAGGTCTGCCTGTCATACAATTGTTTTATGCGATTGTTTTATTGGTAAAAGAACTACAATAGACCCTCCGTCTTACCGACATGAAAACGTACTCGAATCGGAACAACTGCTGGGAGATGAAATAACCAAGAGAACCTTACTGATCGTGAAATACAAGCGCATTTATTTGTTTATATATGCCGTTTGAGGTATTGCTACTGCTACAACTGTTAGTCTTGGTGTAACTGGAATCACGGAAGCAACACCATTGAAGTGCACCAATCGGATGATTGTTGGAGCTATATCGATAGTAACCGGAATCTCTGGTGGAACGTGCAAATTTATTTTGATAAGAGTACGTGCCTATTCACAATTACCTTTAACCGCACAGAGCAGTCTAAATCGATCATTGAACAGATAGCAAATAATCAGTGCGATCGAGTCTGAGACAATGCTGGCAGAAATTCAAAATTACAGACAATTAGGAGCATAAATAAAAACAGCGCAGATGTACAAAAAGTAAAAGTCGAATAAAAACAGAGGCCTGATTTATCGACCGAACCAGCTGTGTAGCCAAGTTGCCTAGATAATTTCAAAAGTAACGTATACAACCTCAAAATACGTGGATGCATAGGTTGTACATACCCGTAACAATGCAAGTAATGGTACATGCCATTTCGCCACACTTTGCCACTACTGAATTGTATTTGAGTTCACTTTAGACATTGCAATGTACATGAAGTCAGATTGCGACTTGTGCCAACAGCTTGACCTGTATACGTTATATATCTATCAACTTTGACATCGACTAAATCAATAGTTGTCTTAACCACTCGCTTCACCTTTCGTCCAATTGCAAGTAGTATTAGCGAAAAATATTAAAAAGTTTATATAACGGTTCAAAGGTCATTTCTGCATAATCTGCAGACTCCTTGTACATTGAATCATCATTTGAGCCGAGTTATTTTGATCTAGGCCGTATCAGTTCACACAAAATATGTGACGGATAAAGACGGCATGTAAGGTTTACAAGCATAACACGTTCATTTCGGTTAGTAAATTTAATGAGAGGTATACTTATATTTGGTCACTGACTGACTGACGATCAATTATACTAGAGTGCACATTGAAAGATAATTTCATCATTTCCAATCTTATAAAGATTGTCATTTATTATAATGAAAACCTTCACGCCAGGACGCAAGTTGAATTGGATCAATATATTTTGAAAACAAGTTGAATGACGAAACATACACACCTTTCGATAAAACAAAACTATTATGCTTAGCCAGCTAGACGGTGATTAGTGTCTGCATTCACCAACAGCAGCGAAAATGTATAGCATTGCGTTTTATCGACGATACTTTAAGCATACTTAAACAAAATGGTGTCGACATGGTTTCTGCGCCATTTCCAGCCATGTGTATCATAACCCCTCTCCAGAGTCATCAAAATACCCTTAAAGGTATCTGCTTCAGTTGAATGATGTCCGATTCGGGCCAAAATTACTAGCTGATTCGGACCAATGCCAGGCTGATTCGTACCAGATGAAATAAATTAAGAAAACCAATGAACACTCATATCTGATTTAGTTTAGTAGCTACAATGTTAAAGGTTGGTTTTAAGCCTTTAAGTTAGCTCTTGGCTGTAATCAGAAGAAAATAGGTAGGAACCATTGCATCTATAATTTTGTATCAAAATGAATTATTCATTTTTTGTAATAATGATAACTAAGTTGTTGATTGAACTAAATCGTTGGAAAATATTTTGAAAATATGTATAAATTCGGCAGGCATGGACTATTTTCAGTACTATGAAATAGTAATGTATATAAATTAACCATTAGCTATTAATAGTTTCTCATGCAAAACGTATTTTTGGAAGTATGTTTTCCGAATAAATATATTGTGAAGAGTTTTTGATCAGCAGCACAATATTTAAACATTCTTTAGTGCTACCGTTGAAATTTTATCTTGGGAGTAAACGGTCAAACCAGCAGACCAATTTTATTTTATTTCACCCTAATCATTGTAAGGGTGTTTTAATTAATTGAATACGTTTGCAAATTTTGAATTGGATCAATTTTCCCAAAAGCTCACTATCCTTGTGTTACGACTCTACGGTTTTAAACTAAGTAACTTACATCAGAAATTTAACATTCAATCGACAATTTATTTCAACGGAATCCAAAGTCTAAATTTATAAAGAATGTTGCGAAATAAATCCCAAATAATCCTGAGTGCTCTAAAATATTCAAAGAACATAATGTTCCGGATGAATTCCAATAATCCTAAATGTGATTGTGTACCAAGAGTCTTGCAACATCACAAGTATATAATCCATAATGTCTATGAATGAGTCCTCGATATCACCATAAAGGAAATAAGCACTTTGTAATTCCATTGAATAATTTAGATAAATGATTCCTCAGAAATTATATCTGAAGACAACTAAAAGTGATGCCACAGAATGAAATTAAAATAGGAATAAATAATTGACTAAACAGTACCTGATATACAGATGTCACCTGAACAATGACGCAAGATAATGCCTAGAACGTGTGTCATCTTCACATCAAATGCATTTAAATAAAAGTTCGCTTACATAAAATTCCAAAGAGGTAAACAAAGTCAAACATTAAACTTAAAGTCAAGCAAACATCATGACACAAATCAGGTAGACATTATAATTTTCCATGGAACAACCAAGGTCCTAAACTCAAATCCAAATGTGTTGTTTGCAAATGATCATAATCTTAAAGTATATTGTACAGTCATGGACAAAATTCAAGCAAATAATATCAAATTAAATATAAATAGCATTTATTTGCAATGAAATATGAAATTAATCTTGGCTGTACTAATCAACCAAACTGCTAAACAGACGGTAATAATTCGATGGTACCTACAGCGGCATCAACCAATTCACTGAGTAATTTGCATAAAATTAAATGATAAATTACGAATTCAGAAAGAAACAATAACAACAGGTACGCTGCAATCTGACTAAAAATGTGAGCTGCGGACGGTGTTTGAAAGACTTCAAGTACCTCTTCTTCCTCAGGATTTCGTGGGGTTACGTATCTCATGACCACTGGGGGTGGTGGGGGGGTCGTGGGGTGGGTATAGACTTTTCATTAAGGCATTAAAATCTTTCAGAGTGGGTAGAGTTGTTTCATCTAAAGCTTTCTGGTGAAAGAGTTGTAGTCGTTGCAAGAGTTGACCATACTTTTGCGATTTTTCTGTTTCGGACAAATCGTGGCGATCCATCAATGACTGCAATTCGTGTTGTGACTGGAACATCTCGGTCAAATTTGAATTGTGAGGCAAATGTGGGGTTCCTTGTTCTTGCCAATGATGGTATTTCATCCATCGTTTGTAAGGCACAAAAACCAGTTTTCGTCCTTCCTTTCGATTTCAAGGGGTCATGTCTGAGATCTTTGGACTCCAGAGACCCTTTTTATCTTGCTCCCACGAGTCCTCCCAACATGGTTTCCAATACTTTTTTCAGCAAAGATCCTAACAATAGAGGCAAACTTCCTGCACGTTGTACCAGCATATTCTTCTTTTGACGAATGGGGATTTCTTTTTGAACCATTTGGCGAAGAACGTGACGATGTATGCCTAAGCATTGTTTCTGGTGTTTAGACAAAGATATCGTGCCTTTCAAGACGTTCAAACAACATTCGCACACGGTACTGATGACATCTTTGGAGGCGGTTTGAATGAGTTTTTTCGCATATGTGGAGAAGCTTTGGACATGACAGACAACTTGTCCCCATGTTTGACTAGACGAGGAGGCAGTCCATTCCTTTTCTTTCCTTTCGGTTTAGAAGAAGAATATTTTCTTGGGGGTGACGTCTTTGCTTGTTGGTTCTGGGACACACAAAAAAAACACTGACGTCGATGACTTAGCCCACGTCCTTTTATCTTTTTTTTTAACTATCGCTTCGTCAAAAAGGTAATAATGTGTTTTCACAAATCGCGAAAGAATCCTCCACTTTGGTTACTCCTCTTTTTGGTTGGACTACGGTGTGTCTTCTTAGGGTAACGTCGATGCTTGCCTAAGCGCTTTGTCGGACGATGAGACTGTCCTTGTCTCTTTCCTTTTTGGATAGGAGAATTACGATAGTGACGGTGTGCACTTCTTTGAGGTGACATCTTTGAGCCTTCAGGAGCGCAAAAACACCCTCAGGTCTTTTTTATACTGGAACGCGTCGCCACTGATTGTCTTTGCGTCGTATCAACTTGATGACAGGCATCACGCGTCGTGGAGGGGTTCGCAAAGGACTAAATCGGGACAGTTCTTGCTTGGACAAATCCAGTAAACTATGTAACATACCCGATCTCTCTTGGACTTTGATTTTGGGAGCAGGTACTTTGTGAACAGCTGCCACTGCAGCTGAAGTGGAGGAGGGTGTCACCACTGGAAGAGAAGTTCTTGGACACGTGAGTTTCCATTGTTTCGTCAACTGAGGAAGAACGGATGTCAAATTGGGTTTGGTAGGCATCATCAACAACGGAGAAGTGGAAGAACCTGAGGCTACCGGAGACGTCGTTATTGCAGGTCGTGGTTTGTTAATATAAGGTTGCGTCCTGGCCAAAATGCCTCTCTTGAGGGTAGAAACTGTTTTATGTGGGCTTTTTTTCTGAGGACTTTTCTTTTTCTCTTTCTGGGGTTGTGACCTGGTGTTGACAGCGTTGCTCTTTTTCTTCTTTGGGCTTCGCTTGGCTTCTTTTGGAGTGGCTATTTTCTGGGGGAGAACTTTGGGAGCATTAGGATCCTATTTTAAGAGGGAGCGAATGATGACACCTACTAGAGAACCGCTCCATCCAGGTTTCAAACTATTTTGCTTTTTGGTTTGAGTGAGGATACGGGGATCGGCCAGTTGTGTCAAGGCTACTTTGTTTCTGTCAAAAAAGGGTTTGGTTTGATGAGGAATCTGAATGATGCCTTGCTGTAATTGACGTGATGCCACCGAAACCATCGTAAAACTTCTTTGAGACTGACTTCTAAGACACGAGCACGTATTTGTGGATTTTTTTCGCCACTGATGCCATACAAGGCACGAATCAATTTGACGGGAAGATCAGACTGAAGGGACGTCATGTTGGCGTTGTGTGAGACAGACAAAAAGTGTCCGAGGATTTATAGATTGTTTTTATTAAGTCGACGATGGAGACATGTACAGGACAGACCCTCCGTCATGACACCGGTGGTGAAACAAATGGTTACGAAATCGCAAATAATCGGGGGTGATGGTTTTCAAATCCACGAGTAGATAGGCGTGTGGGTTTTAAAATGCATCATTGTACGCAAGAGTCAGCCAATGGCTAAGACTTGCACTTGCGATTTTTTTCTATGGCTTTTAAACAAAACCACGTAATGAGCATTCAGACTGATGGTGCGATGAGCTTTACTTTGTTGAAACAAATTTTGAGCAATGTAAATGACACAGACATTACGATGATGCCATTTGCGTGTAAACCACAGATTAATTTCTTCTTCGTCTTCTTCTAACATGTCGTCGAAATGACCAGATGGGTTTGACTGGGGTCAGACACGATTCCGTCGTCTTCGTTAGGAATGCCTTCCACAAACACGATGGAATCACCTTGACTTTCTAGCAAGAGACTGAACGCCGATTACCACTCTTTGTAACACCACACGATTCGTTGTGCGGATGATCAATCAAATGATGTTTATGTTCGATCAAACCTTTGATAAATTCGGTTTTGCCTGAACCGCTAGACCCAGCAATTAACAGGTTAAAAGGATGTCGAAGATTCAAGGCCTCCCAACTGGCTTAAGTTTTCGTTGATGACTTTGAAAATGGAGGAAGAGGGAATAGAGACAGCAGAGGTAGTCATATGGCAAGGAATGTCACTTGTGACACGAAGACAGACAAGACAAGTGCTTTTATACTTTTTTCAGGACACGTTTATTGATTTTTTAAAAATAAACACGAAAGACAAAAATACATAAAAGCCAAAGGGTTAAGTACAACGATAAAATATTCATCAAAACGATCAAAGTGGAATATAAACAAGTCTCTGTACAATATGTTTTTGGTAACGATGATATCGTAGGGACAGCGTGTAATGTTCTTCCAGACTCTATATGGGGTAATGTTGCACAAGTGTTCTCCCGGAATGGTCTTTCGAGAAAATCCATGACAGTCCTGTCCTGAAGGAAGTGGTTGTCCTCGGTGACGGGATCTTCTGGCACTGTCACTAATACAGGTTTAAAAGTGACTTTTTTCCTAGGACGTTTGATTGAAGGATCACAACTCTCGAGCATAATGGGCCACTTCTCATAACCCCAATTTTTCCAATCACTTGCATCTGTCCAATGTGGGTATAAGTCACAAGCTACACACACATCGTCATACACATCTGCGGTAACCAAACGTTGTCGAATCTTTTTTCCCGTACATGTCTAGAATTATCCAGATGAAAATGCAAGGCTTTGAGCAAAACTAGTCTCTCGTGGACATTTAAAGGAACCACTCTCATATTTTATTGGATAGAAAGTACTGTTTGTAAAGAGTCCACAAGTAATCGGCTGGTAAAAAATCCAAGAAAACAAGTCACTAAGACACACACCACACTACAACCCCAATTCAATGGATATAGTTCTCGTAATAAGTGTTGGTAATCATCCACGGTTTGAATAGTATCATTGATTTTCTTCCACGGAATCTGTTGTATCGCTTCTGATAAAGGTTGTGGCATGGTAACCTGTTATTATATCCTCTTGTTTCGGAAGCAATAAATGTGCTTTCTGCACAGAGATAATCGTACTCCAGTATCGAATCTAAATGGTTCAGTCACTAACATACACATCACACTTTGTTCAGAAGCTTCCTCTTCAATTAAGTCCACGTTGTGTAAAAGATTTTGGTAATCCTCCAACTCTTCCTCTGGAATTCGTTGCAGTATGTGTAACTCGTAGTTAAAAAAAAATCATTAACATACTGATCCATCTCGTCCTCGAACAGTTTAACAAAGTCTGACCACTGGAACACTTTCATCTGAATCAGTTCCCTTATAGCATTCAGGTACCAGTGCTTTACACATCGGTAACGTAACGGATGCAATTGTTCTTCACGTTTCACTTGTATTTTGACCAGTTCTCGGTAAATCCGTTCTCTCAACTCCACAGGCAAACCCCGAATGTTCTCTTGTAAAATATCCATGATCATGTCCTCCTTTGGAATCACTGGGGCGTGGCCAATGTCCTCGTTTACATTTGTGAATGAGGTAGTCTCCTGCCATCTTCGTATACTTTGGAAAAGAGCATAATTTAAAGATCGAGAAATGATTTTGAGTTTCACTTGAATTTTGACCAGTTCTTGGTAAATGCGTTCTCTCAACTCCACAGGCAAGCCCAGAATGTTCCCTTGATCATGTCAGTCAGTATATTATATTTAAAATCTTCTCCTAGAGAGAAAGTAATGAATATGGTGAGTAATTTCTGACCACTGCCATTCAGGGTAAAGAGCAAGAATGTCAATAAACTCTTATAATGTAAACGGCCTAAAGCAGAATAATAGGGTGAACGCACACTTGATCCAGAACAATATAATCCCTTTGTTGACTTCTTTCACTTTCCTCTTGTGAATTTCTCGAAACAAAGGTTCTACAGTCACCCATTGAGATTTCGCTCTGGCTAGTCCTTGCCAAACTTCCTTGTAATCTTCTCTTGCAGTTCGTTTGGTAATGCTTAAATATTATGTTTTAAATGGGGTTTAAATACTGGTCTCGGTGGGATCCAACGTTTGACTCCTAGCCAGTCTGGTTTCTTAAGCGACATGGTATGTCACTTCAATGACTCGGTCTCACTAAAGGTAGGTAGTGACAATTCAGACCATTGAGCATGTTCCAGGTATGCTGAATCTTGTTCTTCCCACTGGTGTAGTGACACAACGCAACTGAAGCACTTGATTTTATCCCTTTCGCCCAGGTAGAAAAATCCGGTTCTGGCTAATTCTTTAGGGGTCGGTCCTCCCAGATATTTAGGCAATTTTCCTTGGAACGATTGAAGACGATTTTCAAAGTCGCAGTATTCAGGCAAACGCACAGGGAACAAATATTCGTCTTGTACAGGTTCGTTTCGATGAGGGCAGGGTGACATTGACAGGAATTTGTTCAGTGTTGGATGACCACGGTAGGGTGGTAAGCGCATAGCCTCACGTGAGGGTGGACATTAATAATGCAAACCGGTAAAGAGTCCACGATAACGAGTGGCATCGCTTTCGCATCCGTCAGGTTTGACACGCACAACATCACTTTCTATGATAGGTGTAGTGGTAGTAGTAGTGATAACAAAGTTCCCATGATCCTTTACTGCATCGCTCTCATTGCAAGGCACAGCACCATACTCCACTACAAATTCCGCTACGCAATTACAATGGTAACCGCATGCAAATTTACAGTTTCCTTCCGGACAATTTCCGTCGCAATGCATGGGTCTTTTCCATCCACTACTAGTCACACTATGGGGAGGTAATTTTTTTACAATCCACGAAGTTGAATGATGTCTGTTTTAAAGGATTCATCTTGTTCCCTTGGTCTTGATAGTGACAATGAACTATCGATCTTGCATATTGTCCCGTTTTATATGCTGACCAATATTGACGTGATAGTACGGCAAAGTGAAGTGGTTGGGAAGCCGCACTCGCTTCTGGTACACGATTTGATACAGATTTTCCAAGGGTCTAATGACGATTTGGTGAGTGGGTAAAAGTACAATCCTGTGCGGTTCGTAGGTAGTAACTTTAAAATTTGTATCATCTCCAGACTGCAAGGCTTCTTTCAATACCCGAAGGTTCACCAATTGACTGGTGCGATAATTGAGAGTCAATCCTTTCGCTTTACACTCCGTGTACACTTCTCCTTGTTTGTGCCGGTATTCGTAGCGGTAATTTTTAGGACTGCCACTAGCAAAACTTAGAATCTTCTCGTCGGGGTGTTCGTCTGTCCAGGCTCCTAAACGGGTGATGCTGACCCGGGCGATCAATGTAGATGCAACTGTCCCTGTCAAAGTACAGGAAGCGATCTCCTAACAATTCTAAGCTTCGTACAATTTTAAGCGAGCATGATCTGTCACGCAAGCCGCAATGATGACATTTCCAAATTCGTCGGTTTGTACAAAGTCCAGATCTCCTTCGTAATTCACTAAGATCAAATCCTCACGAACGATGTCCACGTCTTTCATGTATTTTGTTTTGTCGTGAATCATCTGGAAGTACCGGGAGGGTTCTGTTGAATATTCTGTACAGGGTAAACACGGGCGTTGTATCATTTTGCCCCACAAGCAATTTAACATCACTTTGGCAAACGATCGCCTGCCATCGTTATTGTTTTTGATGTGGTCGAAAGTGATACCTTCCTGCACCCAGTATTTCTCTTTGAATGCCCTTTGGTCTTCGGGAGTCTGGCACCAGGAAGGATAGCCGCTGGCTTCTTGTTTCAGTTTCAAAAAGGCATCCAATTTGTCTGCGAAAATGCCTTTCTGAGTCTCGTAGCCCTTGTGGTAATTTTGTGTCTTGGGAAAGTGGCAAATTTCATACACTTCTAACAGTTGGTATCACAGGTCCAAAGCTTTGAACAATTCCATACTAACCCACGTTCCCGTCAAGGCGCGTTCTTCCTGGGTGTGCTGACAAGGTTGATCTTGGTTGCACGTTTCGGCACAAGTACGGCACAAGGGAAACATCAGTTTTCCGTGGCAATGGTGAGGTAACAGTAAATATATTTATCACGAGGAAATATATTTATCATTGATAGTAAATTTATAGAAACATACGCGAGCACTGAAGATCTTAAATGAGTATACTGAGGGGATTCTCCATCAATATAACTAACAACCGTTCATAATTTTATTCCGTCTGGCAAATAAATACTCTCTCGATTACAAAATAGATTTCTCGCAGCAGTATCAGCGATTATAAAATCTAATTCAGCATCATCCATAATTGATCGTGAATGATGTAGTCGGTGATCATATGCTCCACTCTGAGTAAATTTACCAATTAGTTTTCTATCGAGATCCTTTGCTGTTTTTTTTATCATGCGAGTCGTATTCAGTTGGTAACCAAACACTAGTTAGTTTTTATATGATTTAATCGCTTCACTAACCACCAACGACGTTAACATTAAATAATCAAGCATATATCTCAATAACACTATTGGAACCCAACGTCGCTCCGAAAAGTGTATACCAAACCAAATATAACAAATCCCATGGAGATTTCTAGCAAACTCAAATGATAGTACACGAGCGAATCCCGTCAGAGGAAAATCCAGTAACGGACCATTAATTGATACTCGTGTCATTTCGTTTTCAGGGTGTCCGAATTTTTTAAAGTACTCAGCGCACTCGCCCATCCCTATAAAACTTCCTGGATAAGACGTGACCATGTCAACTGATATCATATCGCTGTAATTATATTTAGTATTCCACAAACCACCGTGTCCGTATTCGACACAACTCTGCTGGATATTTTCTAAAAACTCAGTACGTGTTGGTTTCCACAAGTTTTTTTCTCGAGCAACATGAGTAGCAACTGATGGAACCGTAAAACAATTAACTAATAATTGCTTGTTCATGGAATATTTTTCTGTTAGTCTTTTCATTTCCTCGTGTAATGATTCGTTTCTGTATAAATCACCATTAGGTCTTACAAACTGATCGTATTCGTTCTCAGAGCTTTTAAATAACCACACTGACACAGGATCGGATTTACTTATTTCGTAAATAAAATTTTTAAAAAATTCTGTCGAATAAAATTTTACAACACTATTTCGTGGAAATATTGTTACCGGGGAGGTCCACACGTGTGCATTATGATCAAAAATCGTAATTGGTGATCCTCTTGATTTATTCACTGATTCATATAAAATCTCTCCTGATAAGGCTTTTATTACTATAGGAAATTTTAGTTTACTTGATAATTCAGCAACATCATTTATTGATGCCCCTTTATCAGTAACTGATTCAGCCCATGTGATTATTTTTTGCGTCTTAAAGCCGTTAAACCCGTTCCACGTTTCGTATTTGCAAAATATTCCATTACTCGCTCGGCCACACCATTTAACGAAGAAAATTTCATTGGAGCAAGATTTTCAACATCGGGTTTATCATTAAGTTGATAAATTCCATAAACAACAGCGGTCACGGGATACGATCGCTAGCAATATGGTTTATCAATTCCAGTTAATAGATCGGGTTTAGAATCACCGCATAAAATATGTTTTTTTCCCTGAACTATAGGATCACGCTTATCACGAATAATCCATACATAAGGATCCGTCATTTGCACAATAAATTGTATTCTAAAGATAAATTTCTTACCACGATGATGGCTACCAATATAATCGATTATTTTTTTCGCTCGTGTATCATTCATCGTATTATCAATAACACCGCCAGCATGCATGATTTTCCACGTAGACCATACATGAGATGCTCCATCATCATAAAACTCTTTTTCGGCGTTATTAACATTACTCAAATCCTGTTCAACATCTTCAAGATCAAATAAAGGCTTAGTTGTAGTCATATTATATTTTAGACAAATATCTAATGTAATAATGAATCAGTGCAAATGGTTAATGGTTGGTTCGTTGACTTGTTGTAAAAATCTTGCAAAAAAGAACTCTGCGGATAGCATCTACAGTGTATTCGTCGAGGTTGTTCAGGACCAACTCCGGGCATGCGGTGTGGTGTTGGAGTCTGAAGAAAAACACGATTATGAGCAGACGGCGGTGGTAAAAAATACAGAAAGCTTAAAAGATATTATGACAAAAAAAACATCACCAGTGATAGCGCTATTGAATCCGAGATGGATTATCTAAATAAGTTCTCAGACAAATTATAATATTTACTATATGAATAAAATATTCACGAACCATCCGATTATTGGAAACTACGAAGCATCTTGCGATGGTACAGTTAGACACTGCAAATCAAAAAATCCGATTGGTAATATTAACAAATTTGGTTATCTTAGATTCAGAGCCGGAAAGAAACACTATCTTAATCACCATTTCGTTCATGAGTGCTTCCTTGGAATAATTAAGGACGGCCTTGTTATTGATCACGTTGACGGGAACAAACTAAATAATAATTTATCCAATTTAAGAGCGGTTACACAGAGTGAAAACTGTAAATCCGGAAATACTCGTGGAAGAGGAAAACCAAGAGCGGTTAAATTCTTCAAAATGGAGACTGGCGAAGAAATAATATTTCAATCGATGAATGCGGCTGGAAAATATTTTGATATTAATTCAGCTTCAGTAGGAAGAGTTGCAGAACATATAATCAAATCAACTTTTTCGTATCTGCTTGGAAATTGGATCTCGTTTTCCTATGTTCCTCTAGTATTAGATTAAGATTATATAACCTATCGTTTTTCCTCAAATTATATATTTTTACTGAAGAAATATTGTTTTAGAAATAGGATATTAAGTATAATGAACAACGAAAAAATCAACGATATAATTGATGCTGCTGAAAAAATAATAAATAAAGGAATAAAAATATCTGATGAATTAACTCCTGAAAAAATTATCTCTGATTTTTAAACAGTACAACAGAATAAATACGAAGGGAGATATATTCTACCGTCCGAATACAGATTTATAAAGAAAATTCAGTCAGCGATGTATCAATCACTGGCTGCCGTGGATGAAAAACAAATAAAAGAGTTTGTCGATTTATCTCGAGCAATTGAAAAAATTAGACCAGAATTATCACATGAATATGAAGCAAAAAATTAATTAATACTCGTGTGAGGCAACTAATAAAAATATTAGATAAAGACGAAAAATATTATTTTACTGAAAATTATTTATTTATTTTACTGAAATATTTATTTATTTTACAGAAATTATTATTTATTTTACTGCAATTATTACTTTTTTTTACTGAATTTTCAGGTAAACACCCTATTAGAAAAACAAAATCCAACACTTTTATGATTTTGACTAGTAAACACCCCATCAGAAAAACAAAATCCAACAATGTTATGATTGTTACTACTAACTACCCCATCAAAATTACAAATTCCAGCAATTGTTCAGTATTTTCAGTAAAAAAATAAATAATTTTCAGATTATTTTGTTATTTAATATTAGTATATAAAAAAAATTATTTGACAAAATCCAACAATTTTCATGATTTTTACTACCAACTACCCCATCAGATTTAACAAATCCAATAATTTTATGATTCTGACGACCAATTACCCAGTCGAAATTAACAAATCAAACAATTTGAACGCTTCTGATTAGTAAATGCCCTATCGGAAAAACAAGAAATAAATATTTCAGTAAATTAAATAAATACTTTTATCTTAAGGATCTTTGCGAAAAATAATATTATTTTTTTTCTTCAGA
Organism: Sinohyriopsis cumingii; assembly: GCA_028554795.2. Lineage (NCBI taxonomy): Eukaryota > Metazoa > Mollusca > Bivalvia > Unionida > Unionidae > Sinohyriopsis > Sinohyriopsis cumingii. The sequence continues at coordinate 28,133,674 of CM068832.1, read as the reverse complement.
TTTTACAAGTAAATTGCACTTAGTGTTTCGCTTCTCAAATCCAATAAATTTCCGAATTGATCTGTTAATTTAAAATTCATCCTTGATAACAAACGATTATGCCATATCAGATAAACAGTATTGATTGGTTCCTGCACAAGTAAAAACCCAGGAGGTTCTTTTGGCGAGAATGAATAAAGAATAAATCCTTGTTGAGCTTGATTTGATACTGTTGTGTCAGTGTTGCAACTGCCGTCAACGATATCGCATGTAAGATTAACTGCGACTACGGTTGTGATATTCACTATTTCTGGTGAAATATGTCTTCCACCTCCAGATGGATCATTATTGTGTCTAAGTACAGCTGCTATGGGTAATGATTTTTTTCCACGCGGCTAGTATTTCAGAAAATAACTCATCAATGACATCGTTGACGGATTTTCTTAATTCTGGTACGTTATAACCGGGAAATTTAAAATTTGGCAGCGACGCTTCTGTCAGCGAATACGCTTTTAAAAATCGTCGTTTACTGGATGCATTTTTATCATCAATTGTTCCCTGAATTAATCTCTGGTTAATATTTTCCATGTCGGACACGAGCTGATTTAGTATTTCCACGTGTTTGATAATCTCGCTGCATGAACCTGATACATTAAAAACACACTCTTGAAAATACTGTCGTAACAGCTGCAGCTGTCGTTTATGTTCTTGATTAATATATTTAAAATATTCAATAATCTCACTTAGTTCAACAAATGTACTAAAGATTATTTCATCATCTTGAGCAGTTACAATAAATTCCCACCTTATATCGTTTTTATTTCTGAAGAGAATTCTACTACTCCAAGTTGCATCTTTTATCCCAAATAAATGTCGTTTGTATTCTGGATCAATATCATGATATGATTGCCTGTCCGTAGGATAATCAGATTTTTTAGGTTCTGGCGGCGTTGGTGGTGTTGGTGGTTGAATTTCAGGCCATGCCAGGACAGTTCTTATCGCGGACTGATAAATATCTACAGCATAATTAGGTGATTCTATTTCGATAACTAAGGTTAATGTTGGTTCATGAGCAGATATTTTTATTTTAGGTTCTTCCCCGGTGACATTTTTTATTCTGCGTAATAACTCATCATTGATCTCTTCAATTTGATAACTACCGCTTGGAATACCAACGACGGTCCAATCAGGAGTGCCGTCTGGTTTATTTTTATTTGCGAACACAAACGAATTATTTGATAGTCATTTACCAAATGATTTTGATCTGACATTTGGCCAACTGTGATATACTCGCAATTGTGCTAGCGCGATTTCGTCCACGGGAATTGCAGTTGGAAAATTAATACTAAATTCTGGCTTGGTCGAACTTAGCGAAATCATCGTGGTCCTGTGTGAGATTGAGTTTGTCGCGATCTGCTGAAGTAGTTCCGCCATTATTATTATTTGTATCTTTAATATCAGCTTGATTATAAATTTTAATCATTGATGAAAACTCAAAATCAGATATAATCCCATCACTAAGACTTGCCGATAACAACGAGGATAATTTCGAGTACGCCACCGTCGCTGTGTGTAATTTTATCATGCTCGCAGATAATTTTTCGGTCGTGCAAAAATATATTTTTTTGACAATTATATTAAGAACACACGCAGTTGTTGTTGTAACTGAAATACAAATCGTGACAGCTACTGGAGCCATCATTGTCACCGCGGATAATTTTACGCCGGTTCCGGCAACAGCTGTGGAGACTGAGTAAACAATTGCATCAGCGATAAATAGTTATCGCCGATATTTTTTTATTTTTCCTGTGTATATGTCAATGATATTTTTTAACGCTGCTTGCCACTCACGCGCTTGATTATTTCTATATTGAGATGCATCGTTGACTGAGGTGTTCATTATTATTTTATTTAAGTAAATAATTGAGGTGTTTCGCTTACAAATTCCATACACCACCAGTATTGTGCTGTAACTGCTACCTTGTCATCAGGTGGTCTTAAAGTAAACTCTTCTTCGGTTCCGCTGTTTAATAAAACGGTTATAAACCCGAAAAATCTATCGGAGGAGTGTCTCCAGGTGTATTTTGCTATAGTTATTCTAAATCTTACAGAATTAAATAGAGATAACCTGTACACGCCAGTAACTGCTGCGGTAAATTTAAAATTATTATTTTCTTGTGACCATGTTGCGGATCCCGATGATATTGTTGATACAATACTGCTGACCTGTGATGAGATTATCGGTGGAATTTTAATAAGACCAGTTTTTTCGATAATTCCAGGAATTAGTACTCGAATTCCTTCGAACGTATCAATGTTGGTTTTAATATCAGCGAGTTTTGTACTAGTTTTATTAATATTTTCATCGGATTTTCTAATATTTTCATTGATTCTTGCAGTAGTAGTTTCATCGGTTCTTCTAAACCTTTTCTGGAAATTTGTAAAATTACCCAAGTGAGCGCTATACTCGGTCCGTCGAATTATATCATTCAATTTGATATTACTTGTTTTTATTTTTCCGTGTTGATCCTGAAAAATAACAACCTCATCCGGATCTATTCCGTGTTGATCCTGAAAAATAACAACCTCATCCGGATCTATTCCGAATAGTGCTAAAAGATTATTAACCTCGTCTTTAGTTGCATATTTTGACAAATCCACGTCGACGAGTTTTTTTTTTTAACATGCGTAATAAGATGGACCGTCCGTAAATTTCAACCATTAATAATTAGTGATTGATTTAATTAATCAGCGGTGTATTCGTGTACGACTTTATGATATGGTTTGGTTGATTTTGATATTGCACCAAGAACATTAATTGCTTCACTGCCACATATTGCTGAATCAGTTGGTGTTTGTGTTGGTAACGTCGAATACCTAATTGGAGCATTTTATTGGTGTGCATAATTTAGAAACTCTTGTTGTGGTGCTAGTCTATATGAGTCAAAATAAATAATTTCACGTGGATTTATCGCGTAGGCAACCCAGTGAGTCCCTGGACCAGACTTCTTATCGAGATTAATAATTCCTGTTTCATTATAATCTGGTTATTCCGGTAACTGATCGCATGAAAACACCTCGGAAGAATTTTATTTTAGTTTTTTTTAGCTGCATCATTTAAAACAAAATTTGACATCGGTGTAAGTCTCGTTATGTCTGTGGGAAACGTTTTGGGAACCACGATGCTAGGGTTCCTGGTAGACTCAGGCCGCGTCCGAACCACAATGGCGGTGTTCCTAGTAATCTTATTCCGCGTCCCATTTTTTTTATATTTTCCTCCTGTTATTTTTTCAGCTACTTTACTACTGGCCTATCCAGCAGCGCCTAATGCAGCCGCTTTTCCTACGACCGGAGCAACAGCTGCTATTTTTGCAATTAATCCTGGTAATAAACCAAGAAGAGGGAAAAACCACCTGTTTTAATCATATCTTTGATAGCGCTTGGAGAAAGATCAATTTGAACTCCCGTTTTTGCTGATTTCGCCTCATTAAAATGTTTTAGTTGAGTGCTGGTTAATGATAATTTATTTGGACCACCATGAATTTGATCGTGTTTTAATGTTACTTTTGTTCCAAAGATTTTTGTTGTTTTTGATTGAAGTTTTTTCACCTCACCCGGAGTCAGAGTCACACTAACATAACTGTATGGCATTTTATAATAAAAACGATTGCTTTAAATTAATCTCACATTTTTTCCACTGGAGCATCAATGACTCTCATCCATCCACCAATACCCTCAAGAAGCATAGTTCTATCGCTAAGTATAACAGCAATTGCTCTAAAATTAGCACCACCTGGATTATCTATGTTAGCTCGGAAATGTATATCAACGACGGGTTGTTTTACTAAATCAATATGTTCTAGTGAAAAATAATCGGATACAAACTTGTAAAATCCAATTGTGATATTTGTAAATCAGTATCAACATTTTGATCTCGTCCCATATAACTCATTAAACGATAATAAACACGTGATAAATAATTATCATCAAAATCAAATGATATCTCCTCAGATGGTTCCTGATGTCCGTTTATTCTCAATGATACTTCAGTGACACCAAATTTGTCAAATATCAGTGTGCTAGTTCTTTGATCATTAAATCGATCAGCACTCTGAAGAGCAATAAAGATATGTCTTGGTGCAGAAACACCATGCTGTGATGATATATGCCAAGTAAAAATATTATTAATGGTACTATTAATACTATCAGTAATTGTTGTTATCCACATTATTGATTTACCGCCCTGATCCATAAAAGAAAATATCTTCTGTTCTTCAGCAAGCGATGGAGTCATTACCGGCATCCACAATGTAAGTTTAGATAATATTAGTTTACCGTCACCAACACCAGCAACGTCTTCTCTCCAGATAGCATCAATGCCATCACCTTTTCGAAAAAGAAAAATTGTGTGTCTGACTCCAAAAATGACCTTTCTGACACCTCTACAGAATCCAAATATGTGTGATAATGGAATTGATATGAGAACTGTCTGCGATCACCTTTTAACATCATTTTACTTACAGAAAATCCTAAATTATAATTAGGGTTGGGATCATATGGCATCAAAAAATCAGCAGCTGGTCTAGCTAATCCTCCAGCAGCTTGTGGGTTAACCGTGGTAACATTTGTTACTAGCATATGACGAAATGGATTATTATCAGCATTATTAGAGTTATCCTTTTCGAACATCATAGTCGGACCAGCTCATCTAGTATAATCATCTGAATATCTCGCTAGGCCTATAATCTTTGTAGCAACATCACTATTATCATGAATTGACTCAATGTCTTTTCCATCAATCATGTATATTGCACTTTAAATAATGACATAATCCCATTATTAACAAAACCGACTTTAACACCTGCTGCGTATGGTGTATTAGCGGCAACATTTGTTACAATTTCATCTACAACCTCAATAAATGATTCACAGGGTACAAAATATCTACTTGTATCATGAACTCGTAGTTCAATTCGTCCCTCATTATTTGGTGATCTTGCATCGTATGAATAATGTTGATAATCTCTTATTGATTCATCTTTATATACCGGTTCATCCATGTTAAAAGTTGGGTCTGACCTTCGCTTAAACATTTTGTTATAAATTTGTTATCTTCTGAAACGAAGCCCACTTCCTGATATCAGACTCGTATTTAGTTCTCCTTGATTTATCAACTGTGTTAGTTTTTTATTTGCTGCATCATTTATCACTTTACTAACATCACTGGGCTTCACCGAGGTGCAAGGCAATTTGACAGGTTGTTTTTTCTACGTATTAATTTTTCTAGTCTGTCCTTGACGGTATTGAACGCTTTACTAGCAACATCACCAATAGCAGCAGTGGCTTTATCACGAATAAGATCCATCGCCTTCATTGATAATTGTTTTGCAATAGGTCCTGCTTTAGGGGCTATCCTTGTGATAAAACCTTTAACATCATCACCGAATCCACTTCCGTAAGTGATTTCACATACTTGTAATACGAGTTTATTACTCGAATAGGTATGGATTTGCGATGGTTTTTGTGTACTATCATTTTATTTAATTATTTATTTATTTAACAACTAGTCACTATAGTCATCAACGATTTCATCAATGAGATTTCGATAAACACTAATATTCATGATACCGCCTTGAAATAATCGCCGAAAGATATCAGTTGCTTCGGTAATTATTTCTCCAATAAGAACTTCTAATCTTCTATAGAAATTTTCTATATCTGGATCACTTAAATCAATTCTCATTCCTTGAGAAGCAAAATATACTGTAGGAACCCAATCACCGATTTTTATTTTTTTAATAAATTCTGGTTTTAGATATTTCTCTTTAGAATTATGATCAAACGTAGCGATTTTAATTAATTTATCTCGATCTTTAAAAGTATCAAGAGCAACGTCGGTAAACATTATCGCAGGTGATAATGGTGACTGTTTTGTTTGTTTAGGTGGAGGAAGTTGATATGAAGGTTCTTGCTCTTGATCACTTTTCAATTTTTCCTCACTTTCTTGCATTATTTTCTCATGTTCTTATTTTACATTTTTTTTTCTATTTTTTATAACGATAAATTTACACAAGATATCGAATCGGACTTGATAAAATATTTGGCTGAGAAGCAACAGGCGCGCTTTTCCCTCGACACAGTAAATGATTTACTATGACCAAACGAAAATTAAATCACCGCGAGGCTTTTGTTTTCTGGTATAATTCTTCGTGGTAATTTTTTCCAGGAGGTTTTATTTTTACGATCTGAAGCCTTCTTTTGTAATTTTTCCCAGAAAGTTTTATTTTGACGATCTGAGGGCTTCTCTTGGTAGATTTTCCCAGAAGGTTTTATTTTCACGATCGGACAAATTATATTTTTAAGCAAATCAATTAGAGTATGTTCCCACTCTCTGCTAGGTTTTTTTGGTAATTTTTCCCAGGAAGCTTTATTTTGACGATTGGACAAATTATATTTTAAGCAAATCAATTAGAGTCTGTTCCCCCTCTCTGCTACGTCCTGTCCCATGGGGAAGAGACACGTGAGTCATAAACAGTGTCGCTTTTCCATCGGTGATGTGACACTTGTCATAGAATTGTTGCACATGTTGAATCTTATCGATGACTTTGGAAGGTGTCAATTCTGCTGGGCTGCTAAATTCGATCCAAACGGGGGACTTTTAACTGTCGTGATCAATGGAAAGTCTCAAGCGATAGTCTTCTTTGGCTTGACATTGGCGTTTCAGAGTGGTTAACAAAGAATCCCACACTTAAGTGATGAATCCCTCTGCTTTCTCCAGTGGTTCGTTGGACTTAATATCTTTTAACTTCACCGTGTAGGTGTAAGCCGCAGTTCTAAATTTTCTACAGGATCGATTTTCTTTCGAATGTGATAGTACTTTCAGGGTTTACTAATGGTGGTGAACTTTGGCTGGGTGTACAATCTCTGGGTCTGAATTCTGATTCACTCATGTCATCTTCAGAGTCACTGGCATGAACTTGTGCCAAGACTTCGGCTACTGTACTTCACTAATTTATGCGATCATTTCATCTTGACTACGAAAAGTCAAATGACTGCATTTTACACGCCATGAGTCACTTTATATCCTGGGCAGACCTGCGTATATATAAAGGGTGTGTGACTTCCCTTTCAATATTCATTTCACTCTCAAACCGAGCAGAACGGTGGAAAAGCCTACACAGATCGAACGTTTGATCAGAGCTTTGCGAGGTGTCATAAGAAAATTTTCTTCAGCCAAGCCGAAGGACTACTCCCCCTCCTTTCGAGATAAAAGTCAAGATACTTGCTATATCTGTAAGAAGAAGAGTGTCCAGACGGTCAAAAAAGCAAAGCAGGTACTAGAAGAGACAAACGTCAAGATACCTGTTATCATTGTCAAGAAAAAGAATATTGGTCTTCAGATTGCCCTAAGAAACAACAGGAGCAAGAAGAAGATTGGCGTGCTGACAGGAAGAAGAAGAGATACCATCCCCAAAGGACGAAGCCAGACGTAAGTGGAGGAACAATTTGTGAAAGTTAAGAAAATTTTTTTAAAAAAAAAAACAGAGAGAGTGAACACATACACAGAAGAAGCATATGAACTTTTTTTAAAGTGCTATGTTGTGCTGTGAATTGGATTGTAAAATTTATACCAGAATATACCAGGTATAAAACGTAAGTGTCTCATGGTTTTGATTTATAGAATAAGAACCTACATTCACGCACTCACTCAAACATTCATACACGTACAATATGAGTAAAAATGGCTTTTTTGAGTTTTAATTGATTTTGGCAATTGAAATACTATCTCTTCTCGAGAGAAGTGGGTGGCCCTGAAAAGGGCCTTTGGGTATTTTGTTTGTTAAAAAAACAACTCAGGAATGGGAAGCAATCAGCTTTAACTACCTTAAGACATTGCGACGGCCTAGGCCTACTTCTGGACTGCCTCCTGTCGATGATGATTTGGTAGAAATCACTAGGGGTTGTATGGCAGGCGTTGTAACAGGGTTGGGTTGTTTAGCTCGGAAAGGTCTTTTTCTCTTCGGTCGTAATAAAAAACGTCTGATACATTTGTTTCAGACTCCTTACCTCTGCTAAAATGTCTCAGAGTACCGTCACCGTTTGACTTTCACTGTCATCCTTCTCTCTTAGACCTTTTTTCTTCTCTGCTAATTTTTCCTGTCGTTTCCTTCTTGCCTCTTCGTCTTCTCGCTGTTGTTGAAGAAGAAAAGCTTGTTCTGCTTCCTTTTGCTGTAAAAATTTCTCCAATTCTTCTTTCTGTCTCTGTTTAAAATTCTTCACGTGTGGTAAAGAAGGAGAAGGTGGAGAAGGTACTGCTACCGGAATAAATTCTTGCGAAGAAGAAAGAAAATCGACAAAATCCCAATTAAAATCAACCTCATCTGGAAGTACGCTTGTGTTGACTTGAGTAGCCGCTGCTATACCGTCACTTGTCTTCACCACAGCCGGTGCACCCCAATACATCGTCTTCTTAGGTTCCGTCATGATTGAAAACTGTGTCGCATGAATTGACTGCGCACAGACGCTAACGCATCTATATAGGGAATGTGACGTCACAGACTGCTCTCTTCGGATTGGAAGACTGACTCCGTGTTGTGACTGAATTGTGTAACGCGTGTTTGGATTGGTGATTTAACTCAATCCTTTTTGATCCTCCCTTCCCCTATAAATAACCCGTTCAGTTCATTCCCTTCACCTGTTCTCATCACAAGATGTGGACCAACGTAGAATCATCTACTCTCGTATCGTCGATGTTGTTCCGAACGGACTTATCCATGTATGTGAAATCATCATGGACAATTATCAGGATCACGGATATAAGCGTTTGGAAAAGAAGAATTTATGTAGAGAGACAAGGTTGTTTGAAAAGGGTCTTAATCTACGGACCAGAAGTCAAAGTTTAAGGAAGAGAAGAAGACCTATGCGATGACCTCTATGTTAACGGAATGATGTAAACATAACCCCAAAGCCCTTTTCAGGGTCATTCATATGCCTCGAAAAGAATTGATTTTTTGCCTCAACAATTTTTTTTAGTCTGCTGTGTAAGTGCTGGTCTATTGTATGTGTTATACAAATTTAAGTCCCACTCCTTTGCTCAGTACTGTGACGTCAACTCACATGGTTGCAACATTGTTACCAATCTCCCACACCGTGACGTCAGACGCTATACAGACACGACGTTCCCTTGTCGCTTTACAAACCCAATAGCCCCATGTAAAATTTCCCTTGAGCTATAGTGGCCCAGTGTGATGAAAAAGTCTTGACACTATAGTGGCCGGGAGAGGGGCTTGTAATGATAATGCCCATTGACGCTATAAATTTTGGCCCAGGGGCGGTATTGTAATGCTAATTCCCATTGACGCTATAGTGCCGGTCCTGTATTTCCCATGTTCAATTTCCCATGTTAAATTCCCCTTGACGCCAAAGTGCAGGGACCATGTTTTATATGGTAAGTCCCATTAACGCTATAGTGCCCCACTTCACTACTCCCACACATTCATTCATTCGACAACTGTCGATAATAAAAATGAGATAAGTTAAAAATATGATCACAAATGTGATATCCGATTATCTTAATCCAACTCTGTCCTATAGCATATATTTACTTTCTGGCACATTGCTACTTAAAATGTATTGTAAGTAAAGTAAATTAAATAGACTGATTTGTTTTCAGTATCAGACAATGATTTTTCTATTGATAACTGTGACAACTAATGTTCACCGAGTTTTGTGTGCATTGGGATCATCGGTGTCTGTGGGAATACCACACCCATATTAACAGATTCGACACATAGTAATGGCATGATCAACCGCTTTGAATATTAATCTTTCATGCAGGTTATCCAATCAATTTCGTTTCATGTCTCATTTTAAAACAAAGAAAAACACAGAATGAAGTACGTGATGTTCTATAATTTAATGTAATATTCAGTTGAATTGATGTATTGCTGTTTTGTATACTGATCGCCTGAAATAGCTGTCTAATGACGCATGCTGTTGAAACATATTTGCCATTAAAAGCTGAGCGTTATGGGTCGTTCCATCCAAATAGAATTTGGTATCTGATTTACAAATGGCTGGGAATACAATTAAATAATGTCACAACGACTCAGACATTCTCAGCCGCCTATCTAGTGTGTGCGACACCAAATGTTGCACCTAATTATTCTATCTTTAAATTACGACAAATTCCTTTTAATGTATAATTTTTGAAGGCTTTCCTGATTTCAAATTCATTTAACAGAAGGAATGAAGTAGAAAAAAAAAAGAAACATAGTTGGATAGTTTTCTAGATTAAAGCATACCATGACATACATACATACATACATACATACATACATACATACATACATGCGTACGTACGTACGTACGTACGTACATAGATACATACATAGACATATGCATCCATACCTGGTTGTTCGATTAAAAATATGTGATCATGCTAATTGAAACAATGATTATTCACTTGTTCAAAACTTGTTTAATTTTAATTTTGTGTAGAAATTTGTACTAATTGATTTTGCATACTGGTCGCCATGCTTATTTCACTTTTAACATATACAGATCTGAATGTCCTGATTGGCTTTGACCAATGTTTGGTCAAGTTGGTGCCACAGCTTTGCTTTTAGATGTCAGGTGCAAATGAGCAACGTTTTTGCTCTCTCTTTACACACACATTGGGCAAAAAATTAAAATATCCACTTGATTTTATCGTTATTTCACTCCCAATATGGTGTTAAATCTGCCTCTTTCACTCTTCATTCACACTATATTCATGTGCGTCCGCACAAAATGTAAAGATGCGCTTGTTTATATTCCTCTCTTTCTTTTATTCCCCTCCCCGGCTCCCCAACCCCCCTTCTGTAACCCTCTCCCATATGCACATGCGAAACCATATACATATACATGGCATTTGTGTGGGCCTAGAAATGAAAACTCGCCGATGCAGCATTTCGTGAAATTATAAATTGGCGATGTCAGACATTTCGTAAAATAACAATAATTATAAGCGTATTCTAAAATGGTGTTAGAAAATTACTATATTTTAGTTCAGGGATGATGACTTAAAGTATTTGTCCCAGCTGTATTTTATAACAAAACACGTATAAGGAATAACTTTTATTAAACCATATTACACAAAGCAAATAAAACAAAACCATCCCATTAACACATCATTAACAAATTACCTTTTTACAGTAAGAAGTAGAGAGATTGGGTGCACTTGTTTACTATGCTTTTTAGTTTACATTTTGAATGCGATTTTTATTAATAGACCACATTCCTTTTTTAAACAATGTTAACCCTTCAGTTACTTCCACTGATCTAATTCGATGATTAATCTGCTAAAGGACATCAATAATCTTTGATTTAATGTGAACCTCAATGTTTCTGTTTATCGGAGCATCTTGTGACATTCTACGTCTTCAGATTAGTTGGAGGGCTCTCACAGTGTATTATTGTCTTTAACACAAATGGGTGGATCATCCTGATTTAATATCAAGCCTGCCATTATTTTCTTTTTATTTATTTAAACGTCTATCTGCTTGTCAGGAAGATGACTATAGGCATGCGCTGAAGTTGCATTCATGACCACGGGAGGTTACACTTCCAATACATCCCAGCCCTATCTCACTGACTTCTGTACCTGGGGTTATGATATTTCTTGTTATTTCTAACTATTTTACAAATGTGAGGTTAACAGACCATCTTGCAATTTACCATACGCCTGTAAACACACATAAGATCGACAGAACGTTACATACAAAACATGAGGTTGCCGAAAGTTTGCAACATGAATAGATATCAAACTGAAAAATAAATTTCAACCTTTGTTGCTATCAGATCAATGGTTATGAAATGCCAATACATTAATATAATAACAAAATTATACAGAGAGAGAGAGAGAGAGAGAGAGAGAGAGAGAGACTCGTAACAATTCTTTCAAGGCAAATAATTTTATGGCCACGAAGTACTAAAACTTAAGAAAGGCGAAACTGACATTCTCTCTCTCTCTCTCTCTCTCTCTCTCTCCGCATATATGTGATGACAAAACTGATATGATGTCTATATAATGTTGGTCAAGATCCGGATAGTGATAACATAATATAGAATATTTCAGGTTTCCTACCTGAAGTATTCTCAGCATGTTTTTTTAATGTTTTCTAATTTCATGTTGTTTGTTTTTGTAATAATATTATTATGTTTCTTATCTTATAGGTGTTGTCTAATGTTGTAACGCGCTTAGAGCTTCTAAAGATTAGGCGCTATACAAAGTCCTCATTATTATTATTATTATTATTATTATTAAAACAGACAAATATTGTACTCAGCTTCTACTCAGTGTCAAACAACGTCTGAAAAGTTAGGAACAGACAATGAAAATCATATCTATGGAATTGATTTCAGAGGGGGCATCTAATAATACTACACGTGAACATTTATCGGAAGTTGGATGAATTTTCTAATTCAGCTGTGATAAAGTGAATTGTGTGTGTGTGTGTGTGTGTGTGTGTGTGTGTGTGTGTGTGTGTGTGTTGGAATTTTAACTTAGCTTTAACATTGATTTAGTCATATCGCAAATAGTTCTGCAGTGTGGCAATTTATAGTGATATCTAATACGGGGGCATCATGCCGCAGACATGCAGCATCAGAATTGTCATTTTGTCACTAAGTTCAGTTTACTAAACTAAACAACTCCTTAGATGAGAATAAGACTTTTAGTTGATGAGACGGTTGAGGCATTGTGTCCATGAGAGCAAAGTAGCTGTGACAAAAGTGTTTCCTATAAATATACTGAGGCCACAGGCTTGTTGACAGTAACCATATTTATGCTTTAAGTTGACTTCCGTTTGTTGTTGCTAGGCAAGAACCTTTACTCCAATTGCCTCAACACGATGTAGCCTTTAAGGTTACGATGTGCTATTAAACATCAGTCCCTGTTTTCTTCTCTAGCCTCTACTCCCACCGTATCGACAAGAATATTAGCATTAGGTGTCCTGCATGAATTACTGTCTGTTGCATACCTCTTTGAACATCAGTTTTGTGCGGAAAATATTTGTGCCATGTGGGGTCAAGTTTGCAGTTATACTGTTTCATCTGTCCGTCCAAGAATAACATGGACTGAGTACCAATTCCAATTTTTTTAAAAATAAATGTTGGAGTAAATTATACACCAGCTGTTACACCGTTTATTATGTATTGTATGTGCTACCACGATAGTGTTAAGGCATATAGTGTCACACTTGTCATTACGTCCAACAGTTGGTCACTGCTTTATTAAGTTTCGCATTCGAGACATTCGAGGCATTGTGTTGGGGAATTCGTTTTTCATGAACATACGTCGAGTTACTTACGTGGGTCTTTTTCCTCTGCTAAAGTTTTTGCATGATTTTCTTAAGTACTTATGCACGACAGGGTTGGGAATTAAACGTTTCACTGAGTTTCCCTCGCCCTTGTAAAAAGATGGGCGGAACCTATAAAAGAGGTGAAATACTAGAACTGTTTGTCTTGCAAATTTATTCGTTTGCAGTGTCTATCTCCTCTTATCATAACACTAACATATACCCTCCAAAGCATCCTTCTTATTTAAAGATAGAGGAAAGCTTGGATCATTTACACATTTTTCCAACCGGAATTATAAACACTCTTGTTCACAAAAAGGAAGAACCTTAGATAGTTTATGCAGCATCACAAAATAATTATGGGCACTCTTTCCAAACTATATTGTCCAGAAATATCCTACGGGAATATGATCTGGTCACAAAAGGAAATAAAGCAAATTTCTAACCCGCGTAACTTAAAAAATCCACTAACACATTTTCGAAACAACCCGAATTCCCGTAATGTATCACACCTGGTGTTCTGATAGGAAGGGATGTTTCATATCATGTGTTCTGATTTCCTGGGATGTATCATACCTTGTACACCATAGTCTGGGATCTATCTTAGCCAATATTGAAACACTATCTCATAACAGTGCAGTTCAAAACTTGTTGATGTGAAGTGTACCATTTCATTTTTAATTCTTAAATACCTTTGAAAGAACGTTGATATCACTAAAGTGTTATATAAAACATATCAAATCTGGTAAAAACTATGTGTCCTTTCCTTCCCATTCTTAAAATAGTCAAAGGGTCTTCGTATTTGTGTTTGCAAAAGGGACGCGTACCAACATTAGACACCATTTTGCTCATAAATTGACTAAGAAATGTGATATAGGTTAGTCTCGTATAATACTTCAACGATGAGATTGAGTGTTCATGGCGCTGATAATAGTCGAAGTATGTCATTTTTATAAAGGATTAACATGTCAAATTTAATACAAATCTAAGGTCTAAAATAGCATTGTATTTGATTGGATTCCTTTTGGTGTGATATAAGGATCCTCTTTTATCGCAAAATTTCATTTTGAGGTCGCTTTCTGTCCGTTGTTAAGTTCTCTCATTTCTGTTTTAAACTAATTCGCACATATCCATTGAATATTGTCTCTGATATTTACGCGAGTATCGCTTTTCAAGAACCAAACGAATACTATGCTGAATAAGTCCAACTCGCGTTTTGCTATGTTGTATTCAGATACAATGGAGCGACGGAGCCATCAGTGTTTGTATTGTGATCATATGCGGTAGAGGTTGTACTTAACTCGCTCAAAGGTTATCAAGAAATGAATTCGACAGCAGGTCAGCAAGCCCACAGACATGATTATAACCCTAAACGGAGAATACTACTAAACATTCAGCAATTATACTGTATATAAGTACTTTGAACAAAGGCAACTGTAAAAATCGTTTTGAAAATTTACCTGATGTTTCTGTCTGTCTGTGTGTATTACCGGTAATGTCAATCATAAAATATCCGGGCTTCGATAAGAAAGGATACCCAGTTATAGAAGGAAATTACCTTTAATTTGGGGTCGGCTCTAAGGTCAGACGTATGCGCATACTATGCCTGTTATCGAAATCTCTGAGATCATAATAATCAAAGCAAACGTATTAAGCAAGCCCGAAATTCGGTGAGATGGGGAATACATTAAATATGGAAACTATTCCAGAAATGGAACCTTACTTATTTAATACTTTTTGACAGATATTTTTGGCCAAAGGATATTCCAGTGCCTTTGAAAGTATCATCTCACCTATGAAGTCGATATTTGAGATAGCAGCAATGCATATGTGACAGACGAAAAACGCAATCCCTGAACAAGATAAATTCAATTAAATGACTTTAGTCTTTCTAATAAAGATCCAATCCGCCAGTTCCTTGACCTTGATCTCAAAATAGTTACCTCTAGGAGAATTCATACAAGCGTCGGTGAGCCAACAAGCTAGTGTTACCTGTAACAGCCCATATTAGTAATACGAAGGCAAACAAAACCTAAATGCTGCCATGGAGAAAGGCAGTGTTGTTGGAATGAAGATAGACGAAAATCATGGAGTAACCGAGCTAAAACGGAGGAAATTGATGCAGTAAGATAACAAATCGAACAATTATGACAGGTCTTTAGCAATAATTAATTATCAAACGGGGATATTTATGTTGATCATCTCGTCGACGTTTAAATTACAATTACTTGTAAAATTAGTATCTATTATTCTTTCTCTTTAATTATTGTTTATTATTCTCTCTCTATCTAAAACAAATGGCAGTTGGTTGTTTCAATGAGTCTTATTTGCAAATTATTCTAAGTCAACATCGATTGAGGCAGGATGTCTTTTAGTGTGGAATGTTTCATGAGGATGAGAAAATGATAACTGTTTTATATCCTTAATTCAGCCCTCAGGATAGGATTGGTCGCACGTCACATTATGCATTCTTCCTATACTCAGTCTATACCGATTGTACTAGGGTAATACTATTGGCACAGTGCTTTACGGGGGTGAGACGAAAAGGACGAAAAGATGACAATTAAGATTTCGAACTTTGAACGACACACTGGTGGTGCGTGGCTTTGGAGTGAGGTTATAATTGATTTATGGCCTTCAGTGTTATATGTGTAGTAATCAGGGTTTGATCTTTGTATTTTTTTCGCGGTTTTTTTATGGCTCTTATGTTTTCGTTATCTTTCTAGCATCGCTACTTGTCACCTTTTCATTTTGTAAAGAATGACACTGTGGGTATGACCTTGGCTTAACAATCTGTTAAGGAAAAATAATACATGAAATTCATTAGTTAAAGCCGCATAGCACCCGCTGAGGTCTCAAATGCTAGCACATAACTGAAGACAGTTCAAGCTGCAATTCGACAACATTTAAGACTAAAGTGCATATACCTAAAACTTAATTAAAGAACCCTTCAACAGAAGGCTCTAGATGCCGTATAATTGTAGCTAATTATTTTTGTCAATATTAGATGCGTTTAACATATATGATTTTGTAACGACACAATTCCATGTACTATATATAATGTGAAAGGCTTACAAATCAAATTTACGAATCCGTGTAGTAAAGGTTTGAGGTACGTAAGTAGTAAAGTGGGATACTATAGCGACAATGGGAATTAGCATTACAGACCCCCCTTGGGAACATATAGCGACAAGGGAAATTTAACATGGAGAAAAATCGTGGAAACATATAGCGACAAGGGAAATGAACATGGAGAAAAATCGTGGGACTGTTGAGCGATAAGGGAAATGAACATGGAGAAAAATCGTGGGACTGTTGAGCGATAAGGGAAATGAACATGGAGAAAAATCGTGGGACTGTTGAGCGACAAAGGAATTTAAACAGGGTGGGACTGTATAGCGTCAAGGGAAATTGAAAATGGGATTATTTTTTTTTTAAATTTTAAAAAAAGGGGTAGGCAAATTGAAAGTCATTCTCTTTTCGAGAAATATGGGTGGCCCTGAAAAGGGCCTTTGGGTTTATGTTAATATGCCCTTAACATAAAGGGCATCTGCGGCATCTTCTTGTCCTCAAGCTGCGTCTTACTCGAGGGCCATAAATCAGTGTCCTCTTGAGGCAACCTTGTCTTTCTACGTACACTCTTCGTATCCACAGACTGGTGTCTGACTTGTCGACAACGGTCCACTTGGACCGGACATACATGAGCATGTCCGTCCTAAACATCATTGAAGACACAAGGGTGGATGATTCGACTGTGGTCCACATCTTGAAGCGACGAGAACAGGTGATTCAATGCAGTGAACTGCGCTTATTTATAGGTAGAGGAAGGATTGAAACGAATTGAGTTCATTCACCAATCCGAACACGCGTTACAAAATTCAGTCAGCCCGCATCCAATCCGAAGAGAGCAGTTTGTGACGTCACGTGGTCTATATAGATTCGCTAGCGCCTGTATGCAGTCAATCTATGCGACAGTGATTCAACATGACGGAAACTCAGAAAACGATCCATTGGGGTGCACCAGCAGTGGAGACCGCCCAAGGGAACCCGGACTTACTTTCAGAATAGGTAAATTGGGATTTTGTGGATTTTCTTACCTCGCAAGAATTTGTTCCGGAACCTTCGTTACCTTCTTCATTACCGCAAGTGGAGAATTTTAGACAGAGACAGAAAGAAGAATTGGAGAAATTTATACAACGACAAATGGAAGCGGAACAAGCTTTTCTCCTACAGCAACAGCAGCAAGAAGATGAGGTAAGAAAAAAAACAACAACAACAACAACAAGAAGTAGCAGCAAAGAAACAAGAGGGTGAAAATCAAACGGTCACGGTACTGTTGGACATTTTAGCGGAGTTAAGGAGTCTGAAACAAATGTATCAGACTTCTTTATTACGACCGAAGAGAATACGACCTTCCCGAGCTAAACACGTCAACCCTGTGACTAAGCCTACCGTACCACCCTTAGTGATTTCAACCCAATCATCATCATCATCATCAACAGTACGCAGTCCAGAAGTAGGCCTTGGCCGTGGCAAAGGCTTAAGGCAGTTAAAGTTGATTGCTTAAACTCACCCCTGCACCAAAAAGGCCCCTTTCAGGGCCACGCACATTTCTCGAAAAGAAATACAATTTCAATTGCCAATAACTCAAAAAAACCAACCCATTTTACCTCATAGTACTTGTATATGAGTGCGTGAGTGTAGCTTCTTATTTTAAAATCAAAACTCAAAGACACTTACCTTATATAATTAATTTATTCTTTTATCCATTGTTACAATTCAATTCACAATTCACAACAGAACACTTTAAAAAGTTCATTGACTTCTTCTTTCTCCTTGTTTAGTCTCTCTGTTTTTTAAATTTCTTCACTGTCTTTTCCTCTTCTTTCTCCTCACTTTCTTCCCTTCTTCTTTTCTTCTCCTGTTTCTTTGCCTCTTGTAAATAGAATTGTCTTCTTTCTTCCTCTTCTTCCTCTGAAGAATCCCTCTCTTCCTCTGAAGAATCCCTCTCTTCTTCTGATTCCTCTTGTTTCTTTTTTGGGCAATCTGGAGACCAATGTCCTTTTTCTGGACAATAATAACAGGTATCTTTACTTTTGTCTTTTCTAGCCCCTTTTTTTCTTTTTTGACGGTCTGGACACTCTGAAGACCAATGCCCTTTCTTCTGACAGATATAGCAAGTATCTTGACTTTTATCTCGAAAGGAAGGAGAGTAGTCCGTAGGCTGGTCTGAAGAGAATTTTCTAATGACCCCTCGCAAAGCTCTGATGAAACGTTCGATTTGGCTAGTCTCTTCCATCGTTGTGCTCGGTTAGAGAGTGAAATGAATAGTGAAAGGACAAGACACACACCGTTTTATATACGCCGGTCTGCCATGACTATAAATTAGTCCATGGTGTTTAAACTTTAATCATTTGACGCTTTTCATTCAAGATGAAACGATCCTATTCATTCGAGAAGAAAGAAGAAGAAAGTAAGAGGCAGAAACGTGATCTATCGCCTCGTACCAGGGCTGAAGTCTTGGCACAAATTCATGCCAGTGATTTTGAAGAGGACATGAGTGAACCAGAATCCGAACCCTCTAAACCAAGTTCGTCACCCTTAGTCAACCCTGAAAAATACTATTCCATTCGAGAGACGGAAAAGCGCTCCTCTAGAAAATTTAGAACCACGGCTTACAAATACACAGTGAAGTTTAAAGATTTCAAGGCTGAAGTGCCGTTAGAGAAAGCAGAAGGGTTCATCACTGTGGTGTGGGATTCTTTGCTCACTGCACTCAAGCGACAATGTCAACCCAAAGAACACGACGGAAAATACATTCATGTCTATTATCACGATGACCATTTCGATACCATTACCATTATCACCGGATTCCTAGGATACGGTTATTACTGTGAGAAATGTGACCATGGTTTTAATAATCGAGAGCAACACAAGCATTGCGGATTGAAATGCTCAGGATGTTTGGCCTCTCCACCCTGTCTGAGCGAAGGACCAGTGCCTTGTTCAACTTGTCTGCGCACGTTTATCAGCCCTGCCTGTTACCAACAACATTTGAAGACGCAAGGTTCACAGAAGAAATGTGCTTGTCAACTGCTGAGATTGTGCCCTACCTGTGGACAAGGCATACTTACCAATAATGCCAAGGCACACGTATGTCGAGGAAAGAAAAAATGTCACATTTGTCACCACATCCTGGACTTGGAACACCAATGCTACTTGCAAAAATACCAACCCCACCAGAGAAAGAGGACGGTCACAAGAAGAAAGGCAATTTCATCTTTTTCGATTTCGAATGCATGCAAGAGACCGGCATTCAATTTCCTAATTTCTGCGTGGCTCATCGAGCGTGCGAGAAGTGCATTCAAGAACCTATCTTCAGTCATTGCCCTCACTGCAGCAAGATTCCTGGAGGGCGTGAAAAAATCTTTCGGGGACCGAACACGTTAGCCGATTTTGCCCAATGGGTTTTAGACCCCATCGACAAGACGTGGAGCCAAGAGGACATCGAACGTTACGGAGATTGTCATCGTCATGCCACGGTGATGGCTCACAATTTTTCCGGATACGATGGACAGTTTCCTTTGAGATACTATACGGAACAAGGCACAGAGCGTCCTAAAGTCACTTTGAACGGAACCAAAATCATTTTCATGCAAGTGGGACAAGTACAGTTTAAAGATTCGATGAGTTACTTGGACATGCCTTTGAGTCGAATGCCTAAAACGTTTGGAATGACAGAAATGGCTAAAGGGTACTTTCCTCTCTTTTTTAATACGGAAGCCAATCAACACGCCGTTCTACCCCATTTACCTGAGGCTCACTATTACGACCCCGACAACATGCGTACCGAACAACGAGAAGCTTTCTACGCTTGGTACCAGGCTCACGCCTCGGACCCTTTCGACTTTCAAGAAGAAATGTTAAAGTATTGTCGTTCCGACGTGGACATTTTACGGCGTTGCTGTGGAAAATTTCGAGAACTGTTCATGGAACACGGAGGGGTCGATCCTTTGAAAGAAGCTTGCACCATTGCCAAAGCGTGTTCCTTAGTGTACCGGCAACGATTCATGCCTGAAAACACCGTGGCTGTCATCAGTCCTCAAACGACCCACTTTGTTAAAGCCCTACGTTGGTTACATTACTTGTGCGACAAGGAAGACAAGTGGATTCAGCATGCCCGCAACGGAGGGGGTGAAAAGACCATCGGAACGTATTCGGTCGATGGCTGGGACTTAGAAAACCCCAAGATCGTGTACGAGTTTAACGGTTGCTTATTTCACGGATGTCCCGTCTGTTACCCTGATCGTAGCACTAAAAATCAGTTTTTACAACGAACCATGGAAGACTTGTACCAGGACACTTGTCAGCGACGCCTAAAGTTAGAACAGCAAGGATACCAAGTGGTGGAAATGTGGGAACACGAGTACGATCACCGTATGAAAACCGATCCCGAGTTTAAACGCCTCGTGGAAAGTTACCAGTTCATGGACCCGCTGAACCCGAGGGATAGTTTGTACGGAGGAAGGACCAATGCCACCTGTTTGCTGTACCAAGCCGACGAAGAGAAAGGAGAAGAAATCAAATACTTGGACGTGTGTTCGCTGTATCCCTACGTGTGCAAATAGTGTCGCTTTCCTACAGGGCACCCGCAATTGTTCACGGAACACATCGACCTGAAAAACATTCGACAATACGAAGAATTGATCAAGTGTAAAGTTTTGCCACCCACGGACTTGTACCATCCCGTGTTACCTCACCATTGCCAAGGCAAACTGATGTTTCCTTTGTGCCGTACTTGTGCCGAGACGTGCAACCAAGACCAACCTTGTCAGTACACCCAGGAAGAACGGGCCTTGACGGGAACCTGGGTCAGCGTATAATTGTTCAAAGCTCTGGACATGGGATACCAACTGTTAGAAGTGTACGAAATTTGTCACTTTCCCAAGACACAACAATGCCAAAAGGGTGACCCCAGTCAGAAAGGCATTTTCGGCGACTACGTGGATGCCTTTTCGAAACTGAAGCAAGAAGCCAGCGGCTATCCGTCCTGGTGTCACACTCCCGAAGACCAAATACAATTCAAAGAGAAATACTATGAACAAGAAGGCATCACTTTAGACCACATCGAGAAAAACGAAGGCAGGCGATCGTTTGCCAAAGTAATGTTAAATTGCTTGTGGGGTAAAATGGCACAACGACCGTGTTTACCCAAGACGCAATATTTGACCCAACCTTCCCCCTACTTCCAGATGATTCACGACAAAACCAAATACATGAAACACGTGGACGTCGTTCGCGAGGATTTGATCTTGGTCAATTACGAAGAAGATCTGGACTTTGTACAAGACGACCCTTTTGGAAATGTCATCATTGCGGCTTACGTGACAGCCCATGCTCGCTTAAAATTGTACGAAGCTTTAGAACTGTTAGAAGAACGCGTCCTGTACTTTGACACGGACAGTTGCATTTACATCCATCACCCGATTCAACATCACCCTAACATCGAAGGAGACCGTTTAGGAGCCTGGACAGACGAGCATCCCGACGACAAGATTCTAAGTTTCGTCAGTGGCGGTCCCAAAAATTACGGCTACGAATACCGGGACAAACAAGGAGAAGTGCACACGACGTGCAAAGTGAAAGGACTGACTCTGAATTATCGTACCAGTCGAGTGGTCAACTTTGGGGTATTGAAAGAAGCCTTGCAACCGGGAGAGGATGGAAACTTTGAAGTGACCACCTATCAACCGAACAAGATTGTACGTTTACCCACTCAGCACATCGTCAGTCGACCCTTGAAAAAAGTCTATCAAATCGTGTACCAGAAGCGAGTGCGACTACCCAACCACTTTACTTTGCCGTATGGACACGTTGGTATAAAACATTGGTTGTAAGAGGATAGTCACCCACTAGAAGGATGACTTCGCCACAGCAAGAATCGAGTGAGAAACCCGATGAGAACTCCAAGTTCAAACCCTACCATTTTCCAGTCTTCTTACCTGACTATTGTGATTGTGCCCGTCGATTGGACACGTTTCAGAAATGGCCTACGGATAGGGAAGGATTACCTTCTTCGCATGTTTTAGCTAGAACAGGATTTGTCTACTTGGGACCTGAGTCAGGATTGGAATACGAGGTACAGTGTTTCGCTTGCGGACTGAAGTTACGAATGGATCTATGTATCTATAAAGATTCAGCTATTCTGAACATACTCGATGGTCTCCGCACTGCCCTTACCTTTCTATGGCCTTTCCACCCATCACACTACGGTACAATTATGACGGTACCTTAGAGACGGTACCTTCCAAAACAGGACATAGAAAACGTAAAAAGGAAAGATGTACAAGCTGGAGACTGCATTGCGACTAGTATAAAAAGGGGCTATGGTCAAGATCGATAGTTCATTGTGACTACCAAGACCGAGCGAACAAGATGAATACTTTGAAAGAGACATCGTTCCAGTTTGGGGATTGTAAAAAAGTTGTATCTTCTTCTAGTGTGACTAATACTGGATGGATAAGACCCAGGCATTGCGACGGAAAATGTCCGGAAGGAAACTGCGATTGTCCATGTGGTTACCATTGTAATTGCGTAACGGAGTTTGCAGACGAGTGCGATTGCGAGCCTTGCGATGGGTACGATGCTGTACGTTGTGACCTTAGCGATGCCGTAAAGCATCATGGGAACTTTGTTCTCACTACCCCTATCATGGAAAGTGATGCTGTGCGTGTCAAACCTGAGGGATGCGAAAGCGATGCCACTCGTCCTCTTGGACATTTTACTGGGTTTCGTTTTAACGGGGAATGTCGACCTTCACGTTTAGCACCCTACGGATGTCATCCAGCCCTGAGCAAACTCCTGTTCATGTCACCCAACCCTCATCGAAACGAACCTGTGAAAGACGAATATTCATTTCCTGTGCGTTTGTCGGAATACTGCGACTTTGAAAATCGTCTTCAATCGTTCAAAGGAAAATGGCCTAAGTATCTGGGAGGACCGACCCCCGAAGAATTAGCCAGAGCCGGATTTTTCTACTTGGGCGAAGGAGATAAAGTCAAGTGCTTCAGTTGCGGTGTGTCACTTCACCACTGGGAACCGCAAGATTCGGCCTACGTAGAACATGCTCGATGGTCACCGAATTGTCATTACTTACCCTTAGTGGGACCGAGACATTGAAGTAACTTACCATAATAATCTGTTCATGAATACTTTACACGAGAACATTCGTGCTTTGCCTGTGGAGTTGAGAGAACGCATTTACCGAGAGCTGGTCAAAATACAAGTGAAACTTAAAGAACAATTGCATCCGTTACGTCACCGGTGTTTGAACCACTGGTACCTGAATGCTATACAAGGACTGATTCAGTTGAAAGTGTTCCATTGGACAGACATTGATCAACGATCCCCTAGTTTTAAAAAGGATTGGTTTGCTCTGGATGATTATATCTACTACATTGTAAACGTACTACATCGAATTCCAGAGGAAGAGTTAACGAATTACCAACATCTTGTTCACAATGTCAACTTAGTGAAAGAGGAAACCTGAAATGTGTAAATTAGAAACTAAACGATTTAAATTCGACACTGAAGTAAATCCATGTCTGTGCAAACGATACATTTCTTGTGTCAGACAAAAGAGGATTTAGTATGACCTATTAATGGATACTTTGCTAGAGAACATTCGTGCCTTGCCTGTGGAGTTGAGAGAACGCATTTACAGCAGCAGAGGGGGCGAATCGGACATTTTGTCCAATCGTTATTTTGCTTAATTATTACTTTCTGCACTCAACGATCTAGTGTCGTCAGCGCCTGGTAAAAAAAAAACGACGACGTCGTTGGGGAATCGTCGCGTCGTCATTTGGTTTAATTAACACCTTCTGCGCGTCGATCCCCAGCGTCGTCAGCGTCCGGTAAGCACATCGACGACCGCGTCGATGTCATTGCCCCCTCTGCTGCTATGATCTTACAAACAGAGTGATCACTAACTCCTCCTCTTGCAGATCAATTAGGTTATTTGACTGATCGGTAAGTCTAAAATTAATTCTCGTTAAAAACCGATCATGGCATCGCATATAGACCGGATTAATCGGACTCTCAATGATCAAAAATCCCTGAGGGGCTGTTGGTGAAAACGAATAAAGGATATACCCCTGTTGAGCTTGATTTGATTGCTTGGTATCCACCTAGTAACTCCCTTCGATAACATCACACACTAGATTAATCGCTATCACCGATGCAATATTTACGTTGTATGGAGCAATATGCCTACCACCATCTCCGTTATCGTGTCTGAGGATAGTTGATGGGGGGGTGTCCGCGGGTGGATTCTCAGGCCATCCTAGTATGGTTCTTATTGAACTGTTATAAATATCAACCATATACCCCGGTGTGCTTATTTCAATCGTCGACGATAACGTCGGTTCATGAACCGTAATAGCGATTTTTGATTCCTTTCCTGTGATCGATTTTATCCTGCGTTGAAATTCTTTATTGATTTGCTCTATTTGGTATGACCCAGTTGGTATTGTAACCTCCTCCCAGTTTGGGGTCCCATCGGGTTTATTTGTCCGTGCAAAAACCAGCGAGTTATTAGGTTGTTGTCCGTTAAATGCGTCCGCTCGGATATTAGGCCAACTGTGATATACTCGCAATTTTGCCAGCGCTATTTCCTTTACTGGAACCGGTGATGGGAAGTTCACACTGAATTCGGGTTTCGTTGATGTTATCGATATCATACTTGTTTGTACCGGAGTGGTGTTCTCCGCGATCCGCTGAAGTAATTGAGACCCTTCGGGGTTCAGCGACATTATTATTATTCGTTGTTTTTAGTGTCTAATTTTAACAACCAGGTGGTTTCGGCTTCCAGTTGAAAATCCTCGATTTTTGACATCGCGGAGCTATATAACTGGACCATCGTGGAGAATTCAACATCGGATACGAACAAATTATCAATCGATAACGAGATCAACCCGGATAATTTCGAGTATGCGTCGGATACTATTTGATGTTTTACTGTATACTCGTTGAGTTTTTTCTGAAAACACGATGATATCTTCCTAGTGATTGCGTTGGCAACTCCAGCAACTGTTGTCATTGCGGAGACAGCGATTGGAACAGCGATCGGGGTTATCGTGGTCACCGTGGATAAAATAACACCGGCGCCAGCTACTATACCCGACACCGAGTACACGACCGCGTCGATGGCGGTTATTTTACGACGGTATTTTTTTATTTTTACACGGTATTGTTCGGAAAGCGTTTTCAAGTTCGCGGAAAATTCTTTTGCGGTATCGAATCGATATTGATGTGACGTCGGTGATACCTCTGATTCAACTTCCTTGGTGGTCATTTTTATTTTAAAAGAGCTAGTGTTTTTAATTACTTAGATTCGCTGCAAATTCCACATACCATGTAATGTTTGCCCGGGCTAGATTTCTATCAACGGCATAAATTGTAAACTGTTCAGTTGCGTTCTTGTCTATAATT
Source organism: Sinohyriopsis cumingii (assembly GCA_028554795.2). Lineage (NCBI taxonomy): Eukaryota > Metazoa > Mollusca > Bivalvia > Unionida > Unionidae > Sinohyriopsis > Sinohyriopsis cumingii. The sequence continues at coordinate 28,107,866 of CM068832.1, read as the reverse complement.
GTTGATATTGTATTGTTAAACCCGGATGAACTCGACGATAATATATTAAACTGCATCATTGAAACCAGTGTCAATCGATAAATGCCCTTAACAGTTGCGGTGATATTTACTGTATTCTGTGTAGGAGTCCAATCGAATGATCCATGCCGAATTGTGTATACTGTGTTGATGATGTTCTCATGAGGGATTTTTATTTTTTCGAATTGCTCTGCTACTCTCGGTAGTCCGTCTTTAATCGCTTCAACATCAGTTTTAATCGTTCCTATTTCCTGTATATGCGTGTCCACATCTTTTTTGTTCGCTGCAACATTAGTTTTGATTGTTTCTATTTCCCGTGTATTCTCGGTTATACTTTTTTTGTTCGCTGCAACATCAAGTTTGATTGTTTCTATTTCATATGTATGCACGTCTATGCCTTTTTTGTTCGCTGCAACATCAGTTTTAATTAATCCTATTCCCCGCCAATATGCGTCTACATTTTTTTTGTTCGCTTCAATATCAGTTTTGATTGTTCCTATTTCCTGTGTATGCGTGTCCATATTATTTATGATCGTTGTAACATCAGTTTTGATTGTTTCTATTTTCCGTCCATGCGAGTCTACATTATTTATGATCGTTGCAACATTAGCGCCGATTATTTCTATTTCCCGTTCATGCGCGTCTACACTCCTTTTGTTCGTTGCAACATCAGTTTTGATTGTTTCTATTTCCTGTCCATACGCAGTGATATCATTTATAGTTATTGTGATTTCATCCGGTTTGGCATTTTTTTTACCAAGGAATTTATCAAAGTTGTCATCGATCCTGTTAACATTTTTTCGTAACGAGGTAAATTGGCCCGACAGCGTCGTAAACTCCAAAATAGTATTTTTTATTGTTGCAAGATTCGGTTCGGTTACCGTCGGGGTTCCAAAAAAACTAGCGGTAGTGAGTTGTATATCGGTGACAGATTTTTTCACCTCGGTGGCAGATTTTTTCACATGCGCGTCAAGTTCGATCACGGATTCATTCAACCTTATAGTACCGTCTCGGATTAATTCTATTATTCTCTCTATCTCCACTATATGTTTACCTGGTCTGAGTCGTCCGTCGCTGGTATACAGCGCGATAGTGTCCTCGGCGGCATCACGCTGTCGTATTAAAACGTCATTCAGTGACACATTACTGGATTTCAATTTACCCTGGCGGTCCTGAAATACGACTATTTCACCTGGGTCAACACTGGTTAAATTCAACGTATCAGCGATTTCATCCTCAATTAGTTTTTTTATGTCGGCGGCGGCCGTTTCCGTGGATTCTTTCAGCGCCGAAACCGGTCGCCCCCAGATATCAATCATTATTATTGTAAATGTTATTCTCTAAAATCCGTTGAGCTTCTACGACCCCACTAGTGTATTCGTTTACAACCACATGAGGTGGTTTCCGCGATGATGAAATCGCCGCAAGTACGTTCAATACCTCACGGCCACATATCGGTGGGTCACTTAATCGCTGTGTTGGCAGCGTGGAATAAAAAACCCGGGCTGAACACGCCGGGGCTGAACACGCCCGGATATACCGCATGAACTCTTTCGGCGGAGCTAACCCGTATGAATCAAAATAGACGATCGCACGCGGATCAATCGCGTACGCAACCCAATGAGTTCCCGCTCCGGAGGACCCATCGAGGTTAATTATGCCGGTTTCAATATTTCCTGGTGCCGCCGGTAATTGATCTCTCATAAAAACACCTCTGAAGTTTTTTATCGCTAGCGCGTTTGCGGCGTCTATTAAATCAAAATTAGACATTGGAGTCATAGACTCAGGAGTCATAGACTCAGGAGTCATTGACCCCCGAGTCAATAAACGGTTCCCGGTAGTCTTAGACCCTTTCCCGAGTACCATGAATACGGGGTTCCCGGTAGTCTTAGACCCTTTCCGGCCACGGGTCGTTTTTTTTTGTAGCCTTTCCCGGTTGCCTTCTTCAATGCCATCCCCGCCGAGGTACCAACGGCCCCCAACGCAGCCGCCTTAGCCACTGCTGGTGCGGCCGCGGCAATCAATGCCGGAATCGCAGCTAACAGCGGAAATATCCCACCGGTCTTTTCCATGTTTTTAATTGCTGCGGCTGAAAAATCTATTTGAACACCCTTTTTATTCTTCATCGCATCATTGAAATGTTTTATTTGACGCGCCGTCAACGATATCTTATGATTACCACCTGCCATCTGTGACGGCTTCAGCGTTATTGTGGTCCCGCATTGTTTAGCCGACTTTGATCGTAATTTCTTGACTTGACCATCAGTCAACTCTACACTGACGACACTATACGACATTTTATTGTAAACGCGTTTTGTGCTTTCAATTACATGTTTTCCACTGGCGCATCAACGATTCTCATTCGTCCACCAACGCCTTCTAGCAGCATTGATTTATCGCTGAGAATGACAGCAACCGCTCTATAATTAACACCACCCGGGGCTATACGAGCTCTGAAGTGTATATCAACGACGGATTGTCTCGTTAAATCAAGATGTTCCAACGAAAAGTAATAAATCGGATACAGGTTTTTAAAATCAAGTTGTGATATTTGCAAACCAGTGTCGACGTTTTGATCACGACCCATATATGACAGCAATCGATGATACACACGTGCGATATGGTTGTTGTCGTAATTAAGCTGTATATCCTCGGATGGTTCCTGTTGTCCGTTTATTCTCAGCGAAACATCCCTGACTCCTAATTGATCAAATATCATATGGCTGCGTTCTTGATTACCCAATCGTTCCCTATTCTGCAGCGCTATGAATATATGACGCGGAGCTGAAACACCCTGTTTTGATGCTAGGTGCCATGTAAACGTATCGGCGACGTTATCCTCTTTAGCATCAGTTGTTACCGCTAGCCAACTCAACAGCGATTTCCCTCCCTGTTCCATAAATGCTAACAATCGTGCTTCCGTGGTAACTGATGGAGTCAGCACCGGCATCCACAATGCCATTTTAGTTAAAATGACTTTACCGGCAGCGACGCCAGCAGCATGCCATATTGCATTGTTATCATCGCCCCTTCGCGTCAGCGCGATTGTATGCTTAGCCCCATAGACAACTTTTCTGACATTTCTGCAGAATCCAAATATGTGATGGAGTGGAATCGCGCATGAAAACTTTCGGCGTTGTCCTTGCAACATTCCTACTCGTGCTGCAAACCCTAGATTAAAATTATCATTAGTACTTTTTATAATATTGAAATTAGCGCCTGGTCTTGCTCTGCGGTCTGGGTTATTTGCTTCAGCCTGTGGGTCAGTTGCGGTATCTCTTTCCACCAGCACGTTGATGTACTGAAGATGGTCAGCGTTATTGGTGGTGTCCTTCGAAAACATCATAGATGGGCCCGCCGATCTTGTATAATCATCCGAGTATCTCGCCAACCCAATTATCGTTGTTGCAACATCAACCTCGCGTTCTATTGATTCAATTTCTCGCCCGTCAATAAGATATCTGGCGCTCTCAAATAACGCCATGATACCGTTGGTGACGAAGCCAACTCGAACACGATGGTCATCTGCGTATGGTGCATTATCGGCGGCATTTGTCACGAGTTCTCCCTCGATTTCGATAAACGCTTCACACGGCAAAAAATATTTACTGGTATCTTGGACTTGAAGTTCAATTCGCGATCGTAGGTCAGGTTGCGCTGCATGATAAGAATAATATTGATAATCACGGACAGAATCATCCCTGTGCACTGGGGCGTCCATATCAAACGCGGGATCAGCGGTACGCGCAAACATTTTATTATTTATCATGTTGATGTTTTCAATTGCGATTTTTTCGTCGTAAATTCTTTGAATTTAAACCACTTCCCGCTATCGCGTTCATGAGCGCGTTGGTTGCCGCATCGGCGGATGGCTCAGCCATTGATGGCTTCGTCGCCAACGACTGAGTCGTCGCCAACGACTCTAATTTTTCTTCCACGGCGTTATTTATTACTTTACTGACATTTGCAGGCATCACTGTCGTTGATGGCATTACCGGTGGTTTCTGTTTTTTTCTCTTGGATTTCACCAATGACATTAGTTTGTCCCGCGCGGCTGAAAGCGCCTTTCCGGCAACATCTCCAATAGCACTAATTCCCTTATCACGAATAACATCAATAGCCTTCATCCCTAATTGTTTGGCTAACGGCGCTACTTTTGGAGCCATTCTTGTAAATAACCCCGCAATGGTGCTACCGAGACCATCTCCATAGTACGCGCGGTAAACAGGCAATCGCGAGTTTACCACGTAGACGAGTACTGGTTTATCATGGTTGTAGTGTATGATCATCCTTATTAAAAACACCAGTTTTCCAATTAATCATCCACGAGTTCGTCTATGAGCGTTCGATATGCATTAATGTCCATAATACCGCCTGCAAATAACCGCTTGCAAATATCAGCGGCTTCATTGATTATTTCCGGAGAGTTATTTCCGGCTCGTTTTCCTCCAATTAGTACCTCTAGCCGTGATATATCACTGAGAACACTACCAGGACAGGTAACGCCGTAGGATTCTTTACCAACAGGATATCCTTTTCCTTTTTTTGGTGTTATACTCTTAACTTCCTTGTGGAATTCATCGTAATCGGGATCACCACGATGTGGTAATGCTTCTTTATGTTTACTCGCTAAATACACTATTCTTGCCCAGTCCTTTAACGACTTTATATTTTTCTAGTAACCGCTATTGATATGCTTCTTATCTCGTATGCTCTTAGCAAAATTGTTGGCAGCAAAATTAATTAATTCTTCCCTGCTGCTGAAGCCTCTAATTTCATCTATTGTGCTCTTCTTGAGTACAATACGGGGTATATTCCCCTCTTTTTCTTCCGGTATTTCTTCTTCTGGTATTTCCTCTTCTGGTATTTCTTCTTCCGGTTCTTTCGCAGTAGCACCTAGTTCTTCTTCATCGGCCATTGTAACATAGGGTTCTTGTGGTTCGGTTATAGCGAGTGGTGGCGGCCTCCGTGTTGTAGCAGCCGCTATTTTTGCAGGAAGTGTTTCTAAAGACCTTTTTGTTTGTTCGGTCTGAGCCGCTATCTTTTCAAGCGCACCAAGAACGGGTACAGTTGCCGCCGTAACATCTTTGGTCGCTTTAGTTACCGGGGCAAAGAGTTGTTCGCTTCCAACAGTAAAATCGGTTTGTAGTTGCTGCCGCGTTTGAAGTTGTTCTCGGACCCTGTCTCGTAACGGTATAAACTTTTTAAGCGCTGCTAGCCGCTCTCTGGCTAGCCGAGTAGTAAGTGATTCGCCTACCATTATTGCAATTGCGAAGCAATTTCTAATTTCTCGCCGGAGTTTTCGTCTATAATCCTTCTAATGTTTTTGATCTTACTAGAAATCTCCCGGCGTCGTTCATAAACACGTCCGAGTTTTTTTCGTATTATTTCAACGGCAGTAAATAGTCCAATGAATGCATTTGCGTCATTGTGGTACAAGTTTTCATTAATCGTATGTTGTAATCGTTTTATAAAAAAGTACTCGCGGGCCAGGGTAAAACGCCCCCGTTTCGACTGTTCGTTAATAATCTCATAATCGGATAATATTTTTTCACTGTCGAGACCATCAGATAATTCAATTCCTTGATTTTTTAATTTTGAAATCTCAGTTAATATATTATTGATGTCTTCGATATTCATTATTCTTATAAAACATCTTGTTTTTAAATAAAAAAAAATGAAAACCCCGTGTATCAATTCCGAGGTGTTCATACTTTGTTTTCTTCCGGAACGGACAATTTATTGTCAGCGCCGGTGGCCTTGTCAGCGCCATAGGCGCCGGTGACTTCGTCACTCGCTGATATTTACATATGAAAATCGAATTCTGTGTCCGGTCCTTTTTGAGATCGCTGTTTGATATACTCGTTCTGCAACAAATCGTACTGAGACCCTACAAATGTCGAAATATTTTCCTGCCGCATGCATGGAGTGAAATGTTTTTTCCTCGTGCGTTGATGTATTAAACGATTTGACACCTCTTGCTTGATTTGAACACTTACCAGTTTGGCCTTTTTTAATATTTTCGTTCTGAGAGATAGCTTGCAGATTACACAGTCTGTTATCTTGACAATTAGAATTAATGTGATCAATAACGAGGCCATCTTTGATCAATCCGTTAAACGCTTCATATACCACCCTGTGAACAAAATACGTCTTCTTTCCAGCACTAAATTGCAAATACCCCCGATTATTCACGGTACCAACCGGCTTCTTCAGTTTGCGGTTTCTAACAATGCCGTCGCGAGATGCCTCGTAACTGACGAGCACAGGATGCGGCTGAAATTCTTGGTCCATTTGTATAATAATACTATTTGTCTAATTTATTATTTGGTTTAATTATAAATCTTTCAACGTAGTCTTGGGGGGTTTTGATGACGAAGTCTGCGGTAGGGTCAATGACGGCGTTTTTAATTCGCTTGTCATAATAGCGTTTTAGTTCCCTGTATCGCTTTCCGCCACAATTAATACATAACTGTGATTTTCCTCTTACACCGACGTGGCAAACCAAGCACGGGAGAGGGCCAAGAGAACCATTACGAACGCTTTGTAAATGGTATCCGCAGAATTCACCTCTACATGATTTATTGCACGGGGTTGTCGACCCAATCATCAACCATTTGCAGTGATTCATTATACTATATTCTTTCATTTAAATACTTGTTTTAATTATATGGATGAGTTTGAGAGATTGGCAGCAATTAAGCCCCGGAAAAATATTAAATTCAATCTCGATAGAGTCCTCAAGGACACACCAAAAGCGTTAATAAACGATAAAACCCTGTTGAATAAAATACGCGATTGTATCAATGAATTCAAGCGTGATGGCGCATCTCACAGTTGGTCAACATTTCGAATTGATGGCATTGTTGATGCTACCATGAACGACAACCGCGCAGCAACGATAATATCACAACTTGACGGTAAAAGATATTTCTTCAGAGTAAAATTCATTGTCCGGGTGAAATCAGGCGATTGGATCATACGTGATAAATTTGAACCGGTTCTCAGCGACAAGAAAACAGTCATTGTCAGCCGCGACTCCAAGCCGGGGTTGTTAACCGGAATTGACAGACCATACTATGAACGAGCGTATCCTGAAACAGCAGTTGTTTATGGAATATACCCGTTAAATAAGAAACCTGATATCGGAAAACTGAAACCGATGAAACAGTCAACCGGGATAAATTGTGTAGCAGAACGAATAATAGAGCATTTTACAAATGCGTGTCGAGGAAACAAATTGACTGATTTACGACGTAGCAAAATCAACCAGTGGGAACTAACCGTAAAAGAGCGTGGAGCGACCATCAGCGACATAGCGAGATTAGAAACATCGCTGAGATTTCCAATAACCGTTACAACGATAACCGGTGAAGTATTATACGAATCAAAGTATAAATCGAAGGGAGCCCCAATCAAAATTATTGATCATAACGAACACGCATGGACGCCCGCGATCACAATATTTCCACGGGATAGAACAGTAAAGTATATACCCGAAGAATTCCTGGGAGAACAATTCTCCAAGGACGGTTTTCTCGCGGAGAGGAAACTATTTGATGCTATTGCCTACTTGTGTAAAAACGACCCTGTATCAGTGTGGTTACTTCGCAGCGCTGAAAACGATGCGGATACCTTTGATCAGTTTGTAAGACCAAACGGCGAATTATATCGTACTGAAGCATTTCACAACAGGATGAAAAAAACCGCCATGGAATTTGAAGAGCATGATGAACAACTGCTAACAAATTGTTTTACGATTCCATCGGTTGTAGCTCATGTTGCAGCAAGGAAAAATGCGTGGAGACCAACGCGCAAGGAATTTTTACCAGATGTACAATCCAGTTGTTTGGAATACTATCACGGTGGACTATGGAACACTGAATACAACCGCGACGCTATGATTTCCGTTGATATGGTTGCCTGTTATCCAGCGAGTTTTCTCGGGTATGGATCCGCCGCTGAGTATTTCAAACGATTTGGACACCCCAGACATGAAATGACTCGTGTTGCTATTAATGGACCACTGCCTGATTTTGATTTAACCGGATTCGCTCGCATAGTATCATTTGAATTCGCGGCAGGACTCCATCGCTGTTGCTATATTTGGATCGGTAGACACATGGCTGAAAAGAAGTGGTTGCCAATAGCGCTGCTACGGTATATGATTGATTGTAGCATGCTAGTTTCGTTGATTGTCAGTGACGCGATTATATCATACCGGGCGCAGACTGAAGTCTGGTTACCAGAACCAGAGCGTCTAGATAGCATAATTGATGAATCCAGAAAACACATTGATGCCGACGAGGAATATATCATCGAATGGTCCAGGAGGATATTCAACCAACGAAACCACGAGGCAAAAGATCTCGGTAGAAGAATAATTGGTAAGTTTACACAAGGTGGAAAAAACTGCGATTACAAACGATATTGCTCACGGCTGATTATAGATGACGCAGAATATGATTTCGTAATCAAGGACGCAGTGGCGAAAAATAGATACGTGAACTGCAAAACAGCTTTCTTGTCCAATGGAACAAAGTTGGGTACAGTTGTTTCCTACAGCGATGGAGACAGCCCCGCGTATCCACATTTGAGGGCGTCTATGCTGGGTTATGCCGCTATCAATTTATTCTCGATGATAAATAGATTCCCCGATACCGCGGTTAGAGTAGCCGTTGATTCATTTTATATTGACGTAAAGTATAAGAAAAACGTAACCGAGTTTACTAGTCCGGACGAGAGTTGGGGTACATGGAGAATTAAAGAAGAAATACGACGCGATTATTCCCCGTCAGCAAATGTCATCGTTGAGAACAATTACCTACGCGGTAATAATTTATCAGAATGGTCTAATGCACCATCGTGTTCTGATCCAATTTGTAGACACAAAACAGTTTATTTAAGCGGCTGTGGCGGGTCAGGAAAGACGACTCGGGCAATTGAATTATTTCGAACGCGGGCAAGTATAATCGTGCTTACACCGACCCATAGACTAACGCGAGAGATAAAACAACGAAATGTTGACGCCGTTACTTATCACAGCTTTTTTCGATACAGCGGCGGTGAGTGGACTCCTGATCGAATGGGTGAAAAATTTATTCCCGACATTATCATCTGGGATGAGATATGTACTGTTTCGTTAGATACTTTACAAATGTTTCTTGAGTGGTTGCTGCGCGCGAATACAGCAGTAATCATGTGTGGGGACCATGGCCAACCACCACCATTTGTCGGCGAGGGTCCACATGATTGGTTAAAGGGTTTTGTGGACTATTATGAAGAAACCGATACTGATTACCGAGCACTTGATGAACAACTGCGCGAGGTTAAAAAACTAATCAGATTACAGCCGGATAGAATTCAATGTGAAATAATCCGCGAGGTGATTCCGGAAACGCCGTTAAATGAATTCTGGGAAACATGGAGACCAAACGATTTAATTGTAGCGAGCAGAAAGATAGTCAGAGACACACTTCAGCGGAGGTTGTTTGCGTTGCATAAGGAAAAGTTTCCAACGCGCCCAGTGCCGTTGTGTTATAGACCCGCTGACACACGGCGGCAGAACATTGAAGTTGAAATCCCGGGCCCGACAGCGTCAGGGACAAAAAAACAAATTCTCGTGCTGAATGATATCGTGCTCGTTGATATCGGTGTCGTCGAGGACGCGCTACGTGCTGATAAATCCCCGTGGACGCTAGGATACGCAACAACAATACATTCCTCGCAGGGACTAACCATCACGGACACAATTGTTTGGATGGTTGATAATCGCATCGAATGGTCGAATCTAGTCTATCTTGCAGTGTCCCGAGTACGAAGGATAAATCAGCTTCGAAGAATTGTTGTTGACGGAGCCGGTGACGGAGTCACTGACGAAGCCGGCGACAAAGTCACCATCGATGCAAGCGTCATTGATAGAAAACTCTCGGGTTACCGCCAACAGGATAAAAAAAAACAGCGGCGTTTTGATATTGATGCCGAATTAATAATCTCGCTACGACAACAACAGAATAATCACTGCGCGAGTTGCAATTGTATAATGAGTTGGCGTTATTCGGATAAAGACACTCGCCAATTTACCGTGGATAGGATCGATAACAGTCTCGGTCATGTCAAAAACAATGTGAGGTTGACCTGTCTTGAGTGCAATAGACGCAACGGCGCTAGTTAAGACCACGTGGGGGCAATTGAGTATCGTTAGGTATCACTTGTAGTTGCTCGCGTGTAAATCCGCGCTGAGGAGCAGTTGAATCCAGTCTATAGATCGGTGGTCTACCAGTTGATCGTGTTATCGTTGATATGTTATGTGTGGTAACACTCCAAATAGGATCAGTAGCCCTTTTTTTACCGCCTTCAAGCTCTCCTGGTTCATACAGATATCTCACGGTAACATCGCCAAGAATCGGCTTGGAAACGCTATCTATTTTTGATTTTCCGGGTATATACTCGTATTTAATCGCGTCGCTGGGCTTCATGTTGATTGCTCGGGTAATCTCGTTATTTAACGCTGCAATTACACCTGGCAACCTTTTAACCCATTCACGAGATCGTTTTTCTTGGATGAATTCCTTCGCGTATTGATATCCAAATAACCGTTCAGCGAGAGTCCGATTGAATCGTTCAACAATTGCCTGATCACGATGTAGCGCAGTATGACCTCGTCGTATCGCGACGCTATGATGTTTCAGCGTTGATAAAACAGCGCCGCGAAATTCACTACCAGGATCAACTTGTAATAGATTTGGCCAGCGCAGAGGACCTCTTCGATAAATCCGCTCAAACGCATTGGCCACTTCAGTTGCTGACTTTGTTTTCAACGGTTCCGCTTGTTTGTATCGACTCGCAACATCAACTACGGTTAGCGCGTATTTGTAACCGTTGTCATGCGGCAGAAATAGTATATCAGCCTGATGAACTTCATTAGGTACGCTGACATCAAAGCGCGAGAAGTTGATTTGTTTAGGCGGTGGTAGATAGATTTGCCATATAGCCTGTTTGGATAACCAATTGGCCGCAGTGGCCTTTGTTACCTTTGCAGCGCTTGCAAGCTTACCAATTGCGGCCTTCCCCTTCCAGTATCCTCTCGGGGAATAATAGATGGAATCCATGTTGTTATTATAAACGCTAGCGTTTTCAATTACCAGCGCGAGAAGCTCCGCTTCCAATCATTAATTTACCTTTCATAGCCGATTTTACCAACCATGAAGCCAATTTTTCTTTGACGGATTTATCAGGAATAGCATTTAACGCGTGAATTAATTTTACGTCCGCGATATGACGCTGTTGCAGATCGCTACTTTTGTAAGCAACATCATGAGCATGACACGCCTTATCGATAGCGTTTATTGGATACTCACCGGGTTTGGGCTGATTTTGATCATCGAGTCTAATATCTAATCGTGTTCCGGGGCCACAGTAGTTATATCCTGGGAGGTGTTTTTCTCCTGGATACTTTGCCCACGGGGTTCCGGGGAGTTTTGATAACTTGGCTGCGATGTCACCACCTCGCTTTTTTTTAAAACATCTCCGGGTCTAATAGAAATAAATCTAAATTTCTTTGTACCGCATTGTACACACTTGCCAGTAAGGGCCGATCTGTTATTTCTTGTTGTAGCGGTTGTCATATCATTTGTGCCAGTACGTACTCTACACTTCACACAATATAGATCCATAATTTATGTATAGAGATATGAATATAATTGATTTTTCGGCGACTAAAACAAGAGAACCAGTTAAGCATGTTGCAGCGTTACCAAACTCGATCCGGATGATTATCATCGGACCATCTGGATCCGGCAAGACGCAATTGTTACTCAATTTAATAATGAGATGGATGAAGTGGGATAAGTTGTATTTGGTTGCTCCTAGCGTAGATGATCAACGATGCTACGAGGTGTTGAAAGATTTCAACGAGAATGCATCAGCGATCGCTAAAAAAAATGTTATTGAGTTTATTACGGATATCAATGATGCACCGGGTATTGATGATATTGATGGCGACGTTAACAATCTAGTCGTGTACGATGATGTTATGTTAGACAATCAAAAAAACCCAGCTAGGATATTTTCCAGAGGCAGGCATAAAAACACTGACGTGATATATGTCACTCAACGATACACTCAGATTCCAAAAGTAATTAGAGACAACTGTAATATTCTTGCTGTGTTCAACGGCGTTGATACACACACGCTACGAAATATTTGGCAGACATGGTGCGGCGGTGACATGGACTTTAATGTTTTTCGAAACTTTTTTAGTCATGCTCAGTCGACCCCACATGGATTCGTAACGATAAATTTACATGATCCTCGGACACGATATCGTATCGGACTTGACCAAATATTCGGTTAGTTGTAAATAATTTTCATTGTAAATAACCACTTAGCAGCAGAGGGGGCGATGACATCGACGCGGTCGTCGATGTGCTTACCGGACGCTGACGACGCTGGGGATCAGCGTGCAGAAGGTGTTAATTAAACCAAATGACGACGCGACGATTCCCCAACGACGTCGTCGTTTTTTTTTTACCAGGCGCTGACGACACTAGATCGTTGAGTGCAGAAAGTAATAATTAAGCAAAATAACGATTGGACAAAATGTCCGATTCGCCCCCTCTGCTGCTTTTACCGAGAACTGATCAAAATACAAGTGAAACGCAAACGCAACGTTATTGAACCGTTTTTAAATTATGCTCTGTTCCAAAGTATAAGAAGACTGATTATGAGTGGATATTACACCAGGCACAAAGGTAAACGAGGCTATTGGCCACCACCCAAGGATTCCAAAAACAGTGTATATACTTCTGGATACTTTACAAGAGAACATTTTGGGCTTGCCTGAGGAGTTGAGAGAAAGGATTTACCGAGAGCTGGTGAAAATACAAGTCAAACGTAAAGAACAATTGCATCCGTTACGTCACCAGATCCTTAACCACTGGTACCTGAATGGTATAAGAGAGCTGATTCGTCAGAAATTGTTTCAGTGGTCAGACCTTGTTCAATACTTCCAGGCCCCCGATGATTCACGTGTTGATCATTTTGGTTACTTCGAGATTCACCTAGAGCAACCCATTGAGGAAGACGAGGTAAAGGATTACCAACATTTGTTACGTGGAATCTACTTAGCGGAAGAGGAAACTTCTAAACGAGCTCTGACGTTTCGGTTACAGTATGCAAGATTTAGATTCCCTACTGGAGAACGAAGATCTCTGGCTAGAAAGTACGTGTATTGCATCCAAAAAAAAGAGAATATAAAAACAGGCTGCCATGCCACGGCTTATGTCACATGTCATTGAACAGATTCCGTGGAAGGAACTCAATGACCATATTCAAACCGTGGATCATTACCATCGATTATTACAAGAACTGTATACATTCAATTTGGGACGACAAGTGGTGTGTGTCTTAGTGACTTGTTTTCTGGGATTTCGTTTACCATCCGATTCTTTGTGGACTCTTTACGATCAGTACTTACCACCTCAATGGCCTTAAATGGTCACGAAAAACTCCTTTTGCTCAAAGCCTTGCGTTTTCATCTGGATACTTCTCGACCTCAACAGGAAAAAAAGATTCGTCAACCTTTAGCTACCCAAGACGTGTATGACGATGTGTGTGTAGCGTGTGACTTACACCCCCATTGGACAGATGTCCGTGCCTGGAAGGAATGGGATTTTGAGGCTTGGACCCAAGAAGTGGCACAGTATGCACGAGAGTTGTTCAAGGAAAAAAGTTACTTTTCAACCCGTGTTAGTGACGGTGCCAGAAGAACCCGTCACCCAGGACGGGACTGTCGTGGACAGGCCTGAAAGACCCTTTCGGGAGGACACTTGTGTGACCTTACCCCCTACTATAGAACTGGTTAGAACATTACCCAAAACATGCTGTACAGACACTTGTGTTTATTCCACGTTAATGGTTATCATGTGCCTTTTATCGTTGTACTTAAGTCTTTGGCTTTTATGTATTTTTGTCTTTCGTATTCATGTTTGAAACATTCAATAAACGTGTTCTGAGAAAAATATATAAACTGTTGTCTTGTTTGTTTTCGTGTCACAAGTGGCATTTCTGACACTATAGCTACCTCTGCTGTCTCTGCTCCCTCTTCCTCTACTGTCAAAGTCATCGACGAACACTTAGATCGTGCCAGTTGGGAGGCTTTGTATCTTCGCCATCCCTTTAACATGCTCATTGCTGGACCTAGCGGTTCAGGAAAAGCCGAATTCGTCAAACGTTTGATCGAACATAAACATCATTTGATCGATCGGCCACCTCAACGGATCGTGTGGTGTTACAAAGAGTGGCAATCGGCGCAAGCCTCTTGCGAGAAAGTCAAGGCGATTCCATAGTGTTTGTGGAAGGCATTCCCAAAGAAGACGACGGCATCGTCTCTGACTCCCGTCAAACCCATTTGGTCATTTTCGACGACATGTTAGGAGAAGACGAAGAAGAAATTAAACTGTGGTTCACGCGCAAAGGGCATCACCGTAATGCCAGTGTCGTTTACATCACCCAAAATTTGTTTCAACAAAGTAAAGCCCATCGCACCATCAGTCTCAATGCGCATTACGTGGTCTTGTTTAAAAGCCCTCGAGATAAATCGCAAGTGCAAGTCTTAGCCAAACAGTTAGGAACGCCTTGGCTGACTCAGGCGTACGACGATGCCACTCAAACTCCACACGCCTATTTACTCGTCGATTTGAAACCTACGACCCCCGATCATTTGCGATTTCGTACCCACTTGTTTCACCACTGGTGCCAAGACGGAGGGCCTGTCCTGTACACGTCTCCGTCCTCGACTTAATTTCACTCCACATAAAAAAATCTATAAAAACCTCAGACCCATTTCGTCTGTCTCACACACATTTTGAACATGACGTCCCTTCAGTCGCATCTTCCCGTCAAATTGATTCGTGCCTTGTATGGCATCAGTCGAGAAAAAAATCCACAAACACGAGCTCGTGTCTTAGAAGCTAGTCTCAAAGAAGTCTTACGATGGTTCACGGTGACGGCACGTCAATTAATCCAAGGAATCATTCAGATTCCTCATCAAACCAAACGCTTTTTTGATTGAAACAAAGTCGCTTTGGTCCAACTGGCCGATCTCCGCATCGACACTCAAACCAAAAAACAAATCATTTTGAAACCTGGAGGGAGCGGTACTCTAGGAGGGGTCATCATTCGCTCTCTCTTAAGATGGGATCCTAATGCCCCCAAACTTCTCCCCAAGAAAAAAGTCCAACGAAGCCCCAAGAAGAAGAAAAAGACCAGGTCCCCAAGGAGAACTTCTCCAGTGGCGGGACCCTCCTCTTACCAGACACCACCTCGGAAAAAGGAAAGAGGCCCCCAGAAAAAGAAACAGAGAAAAAGTCCCCAGAAAAAGAAAAGCCTACAGAAGAAAACTAGTCGCAAGAGAGGCACTTCGGCCAGGACGCAACCTTACACT
This sequence comes from Sinohyriopsis cumingii, assembly GCA_028554795.2. Lineage (NCBI taxonomy): Eukaryota > Metazoa > Mollusca > Bivalvia > Unionida > Unionidae > Sinohyriopsis > Sinohyriopsis cumingii. The sequence goes on along the minus strand of CM068832.1, from coordinate 28,092,403 downwards.
CGCAAACCACCATCTGCCACGGCAGTGACTGCGTCTCCAGCATCCTCACGTTCATCCACTTCTCCGTTGATGACACCAAGAACTGAAGAGTACTTGGAGACGTTGATCACACCAAGAACTTCTCCGCTGATGACCCCAAAAAGAACTTCCCCAGTGGCAGGACCCTCCAATTTAGCGGCAGTGGCCGCTGCTCACAAAGTACCTTCTCCCAAAATCAAAGTTCAAGAAAGATCGGGCATGTTACAAAGTTTACTGGATTTGTCCAAGCAAGAACTGGCTCGATTTAGTCCGTTACGTACCCCTGCACGACGTGTCATGCCTGTCCTCAAACTAATACGACGTAAAGACAATCAGTGGCGACGCGTTCCAGTATAAAAAAGGCCTGTGACCAAGTCGGGGTATCAGTGTTTTGATGCTCCTGAAGATGTCACCCTACAGAAAACCCCAAGGAAAGAAAAGGAAAGGACTACCACCACGTTTAATCAAACATGGAGACATGTTATCTGTCCTGTCCAAAGCTTCTCCACCTCTACGAAAAGAACTCATTCAATCGGCCTCCAAAGAGGTCATCGATCGTCTTGAAAGGCACGATCCCTTTGTCCAAACACCAGAAACAATGCTTAAGCAAACATCGTCACGTTCTTCGCCAAATGGTTCAAAAGAAAATTCCCATTCGTCAAAAAAAGAAGATGTTGGTCCAACGTGGAGGCATTTTACCCCTCTTGTTAGGTCCCTTGCCGAAAGGAGTCTTGGGAACCATGTTGGGAGGACTGGTGGGAGCAAGATAAAAAGGCCTCGGAAGTCCAAAAATCTCAGAATCGACCCCTGACAACCCCATGGAAGGACGAAAACTAGCTTTAGTGCCTTACAAACGATGGATGGAATACCATCGGTGGCAAGAACAACGCACCCCGCATTTACCTCCCAATCCCAATTTGAGCGAGATGTCCCAGTTACAACACGAATTGCAGTCCTTGATGAATCGCCAAGATTTGTCCGAAACAGAAAAATCGCAAAAGTACGGTCAACTCTTGCAACGACTGCAACTCTTTCACCAAAAAGCTTTAGACGAAACAGCTCTACCCACTCTGAAAGATTTTAAGACCTTGATGAAAAGTCCAGCACCATCACCAGTACCAGTACCAGTACCAGTGACCAAGACAGAAAAAGGAGAAGAAGAAGAAGAAGAAGGGTTTCAAACTCCACCAGAAAAAGTACGCAAGTTAACAACACCACCTACCTCCAGAATTGGATGGATTAAAAAGATGATGGCCACCCCTTCTTCATCACAAGAGAAAAAGAAAGTGAAGACAGAAGTGAAGACAGAAGTGAAACAAGAACCGATATCCCCCGCTCAGACATCCTCCTCTTCAACACCTATTGCTGGTCGCACACGCAAAGCATTGCAATCCAAGAAAATACCCCAAGAGAAAAAGAGTAACATCCTCCAAGAGTGGGTGTCTTATTAACACACCAACCAACACAAAAAAAATGGAAAAAGTCTTAGCCAGCATTTACTACGATCCCTCGCATCCTGCAGGTTACGCAGGAGTTCAAAAATTGTATCGTGCTGCCAAAACGCAACTGAAAAGTCTCCGTTTACCTCAAGTGCAACGATGGTTACAAGAACAAGCTACCTACACTTTACACAAACCCATTCGACGCAAGTTTGCCAGAAGTCGCACCTGAGTGGAAGGCATCGATCATCAATGGCAAGCCGATGTAGCCGATGTCTCTCATTTGGCCAGCCACAATCGTGGCTACAAATATTTGTTTTGTGTCATCGACGTCTTTTCCAAATTTGTCTGGGTCGTGCCCTTGACTTCCAAATCGAGCAGCGAGTTAGTGCGAGCCCTGCAACGGGTGTTGAAACAAAGCGGTCGTCACCCTCTTCGATGGCAAACGGACAAAGGCACCGAATTTCTGAACCAAGCTTTCCAAAAAGAACTAAAGAAACGTGACATTCATTTTTTTACCACCGAGAATCCCGAAAGCAAAGCCAGCATCGTGGAACGTTTTTCAACGCACTTTGAAAGAACGCATGTGGAAATATTTTAGTAATCACCACACTCTGAAGTACACCGACATCTTACCGCACCTGGTGCAAGCGTACAACCAATCTTACCATCGAAGCATCGGACGTGCCCCGCAAGACCTGACTCCCGAGAACGAAGTGTTGGTGTTTGAGCGCCTGTTTGGTACGTCCCCGACGAGGGCTGTCCCCAAGAAAAGTGGAGAGTTGGCCGTAAGAGATTGGGTGCGCATTGGTAAAACCAAACGCACTTTCGACAAAGGTTACTTACCTAACTGGACGACCGAATTGTTTCGCGTCACTGGACGAGTGCATGGCCGTCATCCTTCCGTCTATAAATTGGAAGACATGAACGGAGAAGTACTCAAAGGAACGTTTTATTTGCCCGAGTTACAACGTGTCACCAAAAAAGAAGACGACGTGTACGACATCGAAAGCATTCTCGAACGCAGAACCCGTAAAGTAGGCAAACGACGTGTCAAAGAAGTCAAAGTACGTTGGAAAGGATATCCACCCAGTTTTGATTCTTGGATCGACGCTTCGCAAGTCATCGACTATAAAGAGAAATGAACATCATGCCCTTTCACACAGACGCAGCTACGTCGACCACTCCTTCACCTAGTTCTTCTGTGCAAGATTTACAAAAACAACCCTTGTGGGTGTGGTGCGGAGAACGTGTGCCTAAAACGCAAATCGTCTTTTTCTGCCAAATCTCCGTGGTGTATTGTGTCATCGGGGCAGCCATCGCCAATTTGAGTTTGCAACAAGGAGACAAACAATTGTGGACCATTTTATTGAGCAGTTGCATCGGTTACCTGCTTCCCAATCCCTCCCTGAAATTCTCTTCGAACGGGAACCACGGGAACCTTGTGTCCAGTGCCAGTGTCAGTCACCACTCCAACAACAACAACAACCCCATTTTAGGCGGAGACACGCCTCTGACGTCCAGTAACCCCTCAGACAGCCACAGAACTCTGGAATTATGAGTCACCAAAACCAATTTTACTTGACCTTACCCAGTGACAGTTCCATGGAGGTGTTTCCCCACAACACGTTGTGCTGTTACACGGCCAAATTACCTCAGGCCATCCCCTTAGATCACGAAGCCCATTGGGAAGTGGCTTTAGTGGAAATCATTCACCCGACCCAAGTCCTCAATGTCCTTCCCAATCAAAATTTTTTTGATGTGGAAGTTCATGACGAGCAAGTGCAAGAGTACTTGGATAAGAATGTAAAATATGACAAGAAAACCCGTACACAAAATCAAAAGTGGACCTACCACTTGTTCATTCCCCCAGGCTATTATTTTAGTGGTCAACATTTGGTCAGCACCATAGCCACCAGGTTTAATAGCGTGTTTCTTAAAGCTTTGGAGAGTGTCAGAAAAAGTGTCACCATGGAATACCACAAAGCAGCTCGTCGCTTCTCGACGGGAGTAAAATCCTGTCCATTTTATTTTGTCCTGAATTGTATGACATGTTGGGCGGAGACATGAACATGAGAATGGTCATGATGAAGAAAAACGAATTACCATTCATTTACGACAACGAGTCTTTTATCAAGTTATTTCATACCCCGGTAGAACTGAACCAATGACTGAATTTGATGTTCGTGTATTCCGATGTGGTGGAGTACAACGTGGTGGGACACACCTCTGTGCCGTTACTGCGTGTCATTCCTTTCAAAGTGGATTCTGCCACGAACGCTGACGAGGAAGGTAGAAACACTTATCACGTCCACCGCGAATTTGTACATCCTCACTATTTGCCTGTCAGCAAGTCGTATTTGGACACGGTCAACATTACTATAAAAGGAGATTTGGGACAAAATATTCCATTCACCAAAGGAAAAGTCACGGTGAAACTCCATTTTCGAAAACGGTTCTCTCACGATTCGTAAGTCATGTATCCAGTGTACCTAGGGGTTGCTCGACAGCGAGGACACGGTTTAGGAGATATGTTAAAATCGGCCTTTCGTTCGGTGGCCCCGGTGTTGAAACCGATGGTGACACGCGGATTGCACGCCTTGAAAGATGCGGCACTGACGCAAGGCGAAGAATTTCTCCAAAATGTCATCATCGACAAACAAAACCCTAAAGAAGCCTTCATGAGGGCTGGTAAAAATGTCTTGCTGAAAACGGGCAAAGACATTTTGGGTCGCCGAGAAACACCTATAAATGCCCTGCACGCTACCGAGTCAGGCATTCAGCAAGGACAAGGCAGAAAGAGACGACGAAGAAAACACCCTTTCACCAGACTTCACACGTCTAAAGCGAGAAAAGCAAAGAAAAGAAGAACCGTTCGAGACTTAGACGTTTTCGATTATTGAGACACAGAGAAAAAATGATGCACCGAGAATCTTGCGCTTGTTCCAAGACGGAACTGGACCTGTTTGTCATGCCCCCCACGATGATGACGATGCAAGAATCCAAATGGGTGGAATTTCACCCCGTCTCCTCTTTGACGGATTCCGCTCCCATCGAGTTCGAAATCAAAGGACAGCCCGAAGATTACATCGATCTGAATAGCAGTTACTTGTACTTGAAAGTCAAAGTTCTAGATAAGGATAATGGTGCAGTAGAGGACACTGAGAATATAGCTCCCGTCAACAATTTCATGCATTCCTTGTTCAGCTCAGTGGACTTGTACTTGAATAACAAACTGGTCAGCAGCAGCATGGATACTTACCCTTATCGTGCCTACCTGGAAAATCTCTTGACGTACGGAATAGATGCCAAGAATGCTCATCTCAATACTTGTGTGCTATGGGAACCTGACGAAGCGGACAAGTTTGACAAATTTGACAATGACGGCTTTGAGGAAAGACGAAAGAAAATCACAGATGGACAGAGTTTAGAACTGATGGATCGTTTGCATTTAGACATGTGGTTGCAAGAGAAATATTTGCTGAACGGCGTAAATGTCCGCTTGAGACTGAATCGCAGCAGTGCCGCTTTCCATGTGTTGGCTGATACTGCTGCTGGCACTCCTAAAAGCAAAATCGAGGAGGCCAAACTCTAAGTACGACGCGTGGAAGTGTTACCCAAAGTGGGAAACGACATCAGTCAGACGTTCAGCAGAACGACCGCCAAGTATCCGATCCGTCGCGTGGAAGTGAAAACCTTCACCATTCCCAAGGGACAGCGATCCATGGTTGAAGATCATCTGTTTCAAGGACAGTTACCCAAACGTTTAATCCTTGGTATGGTCGAGAATTCAGCCTTCAGCGGAGCCTTCGCTGAAAATCCTTTCCATTTTGGACACTTTGACGTGTCCAAGATCGAAGTCAGTCGCGATGCCAAGACCTTGGGTACCCGACCTTTCGAACCTGACTTTGCCAAGAAGAATTACTTGAGATCGTACTTGTCCCTGTACGAAGCCACTGGACAGTTAGGGACCAACACCAGTCACGGCATTACGTACGACGAGTATGCAGGAGGCTATGCTTTGTGGGCTTTCGTTTTCACTCCAGACCAAGGCAGCGACGAGGGACATTTCCACCCTATAAAATCCGGCCAGATTCGTGTGGAACTTCAGTTTGCTAATGCTCTACCAGACACGGTGAACGTCATCCTGTATGCAGAATTCGATAATACCATAGAAATCAACAGTTTGAGAGAAGTCATTCTAGACTATTAGAAGCTATGGAAGACTGTTATCCCTCTTTACCTAGTGGAGAAACTTTGGAGATGAAATGTGAGGAGGCCATGGAAAAAGAATAAGCTATCATGATGAAGTCAAGATGGCCAGAACAAGAAGCCCATTTATTCTCCTGTTTTGCCAAACACTTGGTGGAAAAAATGACGGAATTGATCAAGAAAAATTGTTATGGATGTCAAAACGATCATCCTAGTCAAATTCAACACGATAAATGCCTGATGTTGAGTCAAGAAGAAAAATTGGACGAGTATCTGGACGATGCTTGGAGTCTCATCTCGGACGAAGACGTGTTGCACCAGTGGTATAAAGACTTGCGTGAACAGTCTTGTCCACCATTAACCACTCAAGAGATCGATCGCATCGAAGCTCTCCTGAATCAAAGTGAGGAGACGAAACGAAGAAACGGTTATTTGTCAGACATTTTCAAGCAAAAAGTCAGGATCGAACTGATGACTTATTATTACCTGTGAAGAAGAAAAAAACACACAAAACATGGATACCTGGGAACTTTATTACCTTTTGAACCACAGTTCGTATACGGCTTCTTGGAATCCTGTCGTCTGTGCTAAAGATGAACTCCCTCATCGCAAACCTCAAGACCATCTAGCTTACGTGATCAACACGGACGACAGTCATCTCCCAGGAACCCACTGGGTAGCCGTTTACTTTCCTCAAGAAGGATGTGTGGAATATTTCGATTCGTACGGATTGCCCCCTTTGGAAGACGATATCATTGACTTTATGAGAAGAAATGCTCAAACCACCCGATTCAATAATGTGAACTTACAAGGCACAGATTCCTTGGTGTGTGGACAACATTGTGTGTTTTTTCTGCATCATCGCAGCCTGGGCTATTCCTTAGAACATTTAGTGACTCATTTTGATCCTCGTTCTTCTTCTAGAAATGATGTGAAAGTAGATCGATGTTTTTGTGACCATTATGCTTATCTTTTGTCTCAAGCTAGGAAACCTAGTGTCCATCAATGGCCTAATGACTTCCAACAGTGGAAATCACAATTTCATTCACAACGTTGTCAGCCCTGTTTAAAGAAGAGTGTGAATTGAAAAAAATATTTGTGATTTGAAAAAAATGTTTGTGATTTGAAAAAAATGTTTGATGTTATATTGTTGGATTATTGTTAAAAATGTTAGAGTTTTTGGTTAGTGTTAAGTGATTTTTGAATAAAAAATGTTGTGTTTTGAAAACAAATGCCTTTGCCTTTTGTTTGGCTATAAGAATGTTGATTCATGCTCTTTAACTTCTTACTATCCCTCTCATTACACTCATTGAACGTTGCGACTCGAAAACCGTGGAGGGATGTTTTCCTTCACGTCCGCGCTTTGACTTTAAGAACCGGGGATAGTTTCCAGTCTAACCATCCATTGTCGACTCATCCTCCTACGAAGATGTGCTCCAAACTAGCTAAGCTAAACGAAGCCTACGTGAATTTGCATAGGGTCAGACACAGTCTGATACCGAAGCCAGAAGAGATAGAGAATGTGAGAATGCTAAAAGTCACTGAAGACCTGATAGAAGAGCTCTTCAGAGAAGAAGTGAACAGGGAGAAAGAAGAATGGACAGAGAAGTACAGACTTCAGAGACAGCAGCAGCAACAACAACAACAACAGCAGCAACCTGAACCTGACAGAGGCTTTGTCGATTGTCGTATCGACACCAAAGAGTTCTTCTTCTCTTTCCGAAGAAGCAGACCTATCGCCAGAAAGTCTATCCTCAGAGGACATCGCATTCTTAGAAACTAAAAGATTGCCATAGCAAACAAAAAAAAACAGCCCTTTTCAGGGCTACCCCAATACTCTAGAAAAGAAATAACCATCAATTTGCCAATGTGTGTAGGTAGAGTAGTGTGAATATAAACACTAACTCTTTTTTTAATAGTTCGAGTGTATGTGTTTGTGTGTTTGTGTTTGTAACAGCTCACGTACGTTGGTATGGATAGTAGATTAAGATAATGTCTTTTTTTTGGCTGTTTGAGGTGTGGGGAGAGTACATTTGGGGGTTCGATTGGATTGCTTTACGTATGTGAATAGTATATTGAAGTGATTAATGAAAAAAAATTTTTTAGAATAGTGATGGGTAGTATAAAAAAGTGAGTGAGTGTTTCTTTTAGGTCCGCGCGTTGTTTTGGTCATGATCTAGGTAAGATCAATTTTATGTTTTAGGGGATGTTTTCCTTCACGTCCGCGCTTTTAGTATAATTTAAAAGTCACTCGTCAGTCCAGCTACCCTTGTTGATTGATCAACACCAGAATGAACACCAAACTGTTGGAACTTCATGTGCATCTGGAATATGCCAGGCGCCTGTTGAACGAACTGGCCGCGGAAGCGATTGTGGAAGAGGGAAGGATGAAAGAGGAGGAGAGAAGAAACAAAGAAGAGGAGGAGAGAAGATACAAAGAAGAGGCGGAGAGAAGATACAAAGAAGAGGAGGAAAAGGAGAGAAGAAATTTCAGAATCCCCGAGACAGAAAATTGGGATTCTGAAGCTATTTATCCTGCCTCTGCTCTCTCCCCAAAAAAAGTAAAAAGCAACTGGGGAACAAGATGTGTATGTGGCGCCAGGCCTGGAAGGTGCCATCATTAACCAGGTGTCCATGAAGTTCCCAAAAAAACAGCCCTTTTCAGGGCTACCCAATACTCTGGAAAAGAAATAACCATCAATTTGCCAATGTGTGTAGGTAGAGTAGTGTGAATATAAACACTGACTCTTTTTTCATAGTGTGAGTGTATGTGTGTTTGTGTTTGTGTTTGTAGCTGCTCACGTAAGTTTGTGTGAATAGTAGATTATGGGTTTGTTTATTGTTTCTTAGCGTATGTGGAGAGTATAGTTTGGGTTTTATTATACGAAATGAGAAAGTAGGGGATGTTTTCCTTCACGTCCGCGCGTTGTTTGGTCATGATCTAGGTAATATCAATTTTATGTCTTAGGGGATGTTTTCCTTCACGTCCGCGCTTTTTATGTAAGAATCCACAAGGTTTTGTCGTTCGCACCATTCTACAAAGAATAAAAAAGAAGATGGCTTCGAACCACCTTGACAAAATGAAAAAATTGCAAGACGTTTTGGACAATTTAGGAATAATGGAGCAGATGTTAGTAAGACTCAATGAAGACCATTATTCTTATAGTCCCCATCGAGTAAAGATGGAAATTAATAACTTAAGAAAAGTAAAGGACATAATAAGTGGTGTCATGAAAGAAATAAAGGAGGAGAAGGAGGATGAAGAGGAAAGGATAAGGGTAAGAGAATGGAATGAAAAAATTGAAAAAGAAGAAGAAAATGAGAAGAGGAAGAAAGAAGAGGAGGAGAAGAAAGAAGAGGAGGAGAAAAAAAAGAAGAGAAAGAGTGTAGGAGAGAAAATAAGAAGTTGGTGGAGAAAAAGAAGAAATTAGAAGCAGAAGAAAGCAGAAGAAACCCAAAGGCCCTTTTCAGGGCCACCCACATTTCTCGAAAAGAGAATGACTTTCAATTGCCTACCCCTTTTTTTAAAAAAAAAATTAAAAAAAAAAAAAATCCCATGTTCAATTTCCCTTGTCGCTATACAGTCCCACCCTGTTTAAATTCCTTTGTCGCTCAACAGTCCCACGATTTTTCTTCATGTTCATTTCCCTTGTCGCTCAACAGTCCCACGATTTTTCTCCATGTTCATTCCCCTTGTCGCTATATGTTCCCACGATTTTTCTCCATGTTAAATTTCCCTTGTCGCTATATGTTCACAAGGGGGGTCTGTAGTGCTAATTCCCATTGTCGCTATAGTATCCCACTTTACTACTTACGTAATACCACTGAATTATATGTTGACATAATTTACGTACAGCATAAGCACATATTCTTCTGTAATATGTTTACGACAGACTCGAGCATAAAGTTCAAAACATATAGAAGGTACAAAATACGGAAATTTAAAGGACAAAATCAGAAAAGAAGAAAGAAAGAGAGAATAACAATAGAAGGAAAAGAAGACCGGAAATAGAAACATGTTAAATACAAATAAATGATCTGTATATGCATTTATCAGTTATCATTCTTTTCATCTAGATGTAGTTCAGATTACGATTCTAAATTCCTATATTTTACGCCGAGGTCATTCCCATCCCACCTCTCACCTCAACCCTTAAACACACAGATCGTACCCGCTGAGGTCACAAATGCTAGCACATAACTGAAGGCGGTTCAAGTCGGAACACCACAACATTTAAGAATAAGGTGCATATACCTAAAACTTACTTCAATATCCCTTCAAAAGAAACTCTAGATGCCGTATAATTGTAGCTAATTATTTTGTCAATATCAGGTGCGTTTAACATATAAGATTTTGTAACGACACAATTCCATGTCCAATATATACTGTGAAAGACTTACAATTCAAATTTACGAATCCGTGTATTAAAGGAGATTTGAGGTAATACCAATGAATTATATGTTTACATAATTTATGTACAGCATAAGCACATATTCTTCTGTAGTATGTTTACGACATAACTCGAGTTTAAAGTATTAAACATAAGAAAAGAACAAAATACATAAATTTAGAGGACAAAATCAGAAAAGAAGAATAGAAGGAAAATAAATACAGTGCAACAAAACGAAAAAGAAGACCGGAAATTGGAACATTTTGAATACAAATAAATGATCTGTATATGCATATATCAGTTATCATTCCTTTCATCTAGATGTAGGTCAGATTAACTCTTGTTTCGTTACGATTCTATATTTCTATCTTGGAGGGTCTCTTTTACGACGAGGTCATTCCCATCCCAAACCTCACCTAAACCCCTACACACACAGAGATAAAATGGCCAGAAAGTTGACTTCCCTCAGAAATCCTGCTATATAGTCGTACTTCTCAGAGAAAAGCAGGAAGGAAGAAAGTAAGTCCATAATCTATTTTAAACAAGGGAAAATGATCATTTGCCCCTAGAGCATATCTTATCCTATAAGTAAATTCCACTATACTGTCAGTTACAAGCCTCACACACTTTTTCGTTAAATATCTCAGTCAGATGTCTAAAAAGAAAGACAATATGTGACATGTGAATTAATTCTTATGTTTTCCCAGTCTGTTACAATGCATAGTGTCGGATTTACAGTCCATGTGTTCTTGAAACTTTGGAGCCATGTCATGCCGTATATAAATTGCATTAGATCTACTTCGGTTTAAAACAAATCACTTGCAAAGAAATATTGTATTGTTACAATCATTTCATAGCGAATTTGGTAGCTGGGTGCAAGCACTGAGACAGAAAGACAGATACGCTCTATCACAGATGTTAATCCATTAACAATGCAGGAAACATGTGTTCAAACTCTGTAAGGGGTCATTAGATGGCTATTCATTTTGACATTTTGAAAAGAATATAGCAAAGCAACATGTTTAAGTATATAGCTAATTTAGGGGGAAATAATATATATCAGCTTTTCTCCTGGGAAGTCTAATCTTGAGAAATATTTACGGAGGTTGGGATGAGGGTGGGAATGACTTCAGAGAATTATTGTGCAATGAAGATAACTATTTTAACATGACGGAGAATATGATTTTCGGATTCTAATGTGGTAACGAAGTGAAGTAGATATTGTATGTTTGAACGGTTACTTTAGGAGAAAGTGTTATTATTCTGAGAATAAATTGATGTCATACCGTAAATTGACTCTTTGACATTAACCGACACGTTTTGACAGCTATGATACACCAAGACTTTTCGATATTTTGAATGGAACAAAAAATTAAAACAACAAATGTATTCTGAATAACGAATTCCCGGCCACACTCAGTTTGCATGCTTAAAACAACACTAAATGCATTTGTACAGTTGCCCAAAATTAATTCACGGAAATATTTTGCGTCCAGGATCAAGACGTATTATATCTCAATCAATCAGTTAGTAAAGAAAACTTCCAGCTGGTTGTTCATGCCAATTAAATATTATATGTATGCACAAGTTTTGTAATCACGCTCAAATATGTGCCGTACTTGAAAACATATTTTGTGAAATATGATAAAATTGCTATTGAAGATTGAACGCATGTGCTTTAATAGCCAGATATATTGTAATAGTTCACGTAGCGAGCAGGTACATATTCTGCTGTTATCTACTTAAGACAGGGATAGAAAACAATAACGATTTTTTTTTATTTAAAAATATAAAGTGCTGAAAACAAAAACAAAATAAAATAATTAAAGACAGAAAAGAGGTCGTTTGGGATAACAAGACTGGTTAAAATAGCACCAAAAAAATTAAAGGAAGCAAAAAATAAAAAATAAAACATAAAAAGAGGTACCTGCAAGTAATCGTATATTTCGCTTATTGGCGGAATTATGTTTCCTTTTCTCATTTCTAATCATATGCCCCACCCCCTTCAATGGAATACTGCTCGTGACTTAGTTTTCCTGCTGAAGATAATGTAGCTACTATAATTTGATATGACATGGGTTTTTGTCAAATATCAAGTGAACAAAACTCTCTCACAATAAATATCAGATATTTACTAATTTGATCTCAAATTTAGCAACTGGATTAATTACTTAAGCAGCTGAGAAAATGTGTTTATTGTAAGAAGAAAATTACGTCAAACTTTGGTGAATTTATCTTTGATATAGGAGGTTTTGTGACAAAAAAAAAGATGAATGGACAATTCGACAGGGGCATCAAAATATCATGAGAGTTTTAGAAACAAGTCCATACACTATAATTGACCTACCTCTCACGAAATACGTCGAGTTGCAGTTAAATGAGATATAGATATCAGCATTTTGATAATCACCATTTGAAGCATTAGTTTCTATAGGTCAACAGTGGATAAGTCCATATTAATCACATTGTATGGTAGCAAAAACAAAATGAAGAATCAAGAACTCCATCTTCAGATTTGCGGCATTTAGCTTTCAACAGGAACTCTCATAATGAACGGTTGCGGGAAGAAACTCCTAAGTGTAATGGGCACGTCAATGTGTGCAAATCTCCATAACAATTTTTGTTTACTTTCGATTTCGCCTTTCAGTCATTCCAAGAAAACTACCTCATTGAACATAATTTGGGTTGCCCAAGCTTAAACATGTACGCAGCTTGGGTAGGTATACGCGGGGAATGTATGTAAGATTACTTTAACTTGTTTTTCTTGTCTCGGCCATTTACAGCATACCAGTCTGAATATACCTGTGCTAACATTTCCATTGCAAACATTTTAATGGAGAATGTCAATACAAGAACCACCTGGCGAACAATTATAAAGCTTGCCATGAATGACATTTTCATACAATGAAAATAATATCAAAAATACATTTTGTAATAGAGAATAATAATACGCTTTAGCAAATACCATATACGTCTGCAACCCTACTGAACTATTGGCATTGTGAAGCATAGTTCAGCTAGTATCAAATTTATTCTTCCCGCCAGAAATATTTTGAACAATGGGAACTGTAAAATATATTGAAAGATGACCTGATGTGTACGTGTGTTACCTGTAATGCTAATCATAATACAGCTGGCGTCTCGATAAGAAACAGTCCAATTATATATGAAAATTGCATTCCTGTCTTAAGATCATAGTATGCACGTACATGAAATCGTCGAGATCCTGATGATGAATGCAAATGTATCAAGCAAGCTTGGAATGAAGTTGGGCGGGTAATGAACTAAATATGAAGACTAATAAAGAAATGAAACTATATATCTTGCTTTTGATAAATATCACTCAGAAAACGATACTTCCAATATATTGATAACATTATTGGACCGATGAAGTCGATATTTAAGGTTGTAGCAATGTATTGCTGGAGGGCGAAGGACGCGATCTTGGAACGAGGTAAATTTAACTAACTGACCTGATATTCTTTCTCAAAGAGACTCAATCCCCTTTGCCAGAAGCCGGGGACGATAAGATGACAATGTAAGTTTCCAATGGTGTTAGTGGGTGGGCCAGAGTGAAATTATGGTGGCAGAGATTAGTTTTGCCGCATTTGACTTTCTTTCCTTAAGGCTATGGTGTGACTGTTTCAGATATTATTGTTTAATAGTTAATTATATGGATATATCTGTGGATTAGGTGTTTTGAGCTTTTGTATTTCTTGCAGTTGATATGAGGAATGAACACCTCCAATAGTTACTTCATGGTATGTAGCCAGTGAAGTACCAATAATCGGCTGAATGAACACCTCCAATAGTTACTTCACTGTATGTAGCCAGTGAAGTTTCAATAATCGGCTGAATGAACACTTCCCATAGTTACTTCACGGTATGTAGCCAGTGAAATACCAATAATCGGCCGAATGAACACCTCCCATAGTTACTTCACAGTATGTAGCCAGTGAAGTACCAATAATTGGCTAAATGAACACCTCCCATAGTTACTTCACTGTATGTAGCCAGTGAAGTGCCAATAATTGGCTGAATGAACACCTCCCATATCTACTTCACTGTATGTAGCCAGTGAAGTACCAATAATTGGCTGAATGAACACCTCCCATAGTTACTTCACGGTATGTAGCCAGTGAAGCACCAATAATTGGCTGAATGAACACCTCCCATAGATACTTCACTGTATGTAGCCAGTGAAGTGCCAATAAACGTATTTTGCTATGAACTGTCAATGACTTCTCAGGTCAAGTCAAAATATTCTTATGATTTGCTTTAATATAGTATTCCACAAGTATGGACCTATCTGACCTCACTTGTATACTTTTTTTTAATGATTTGTTTACATTTGGCAGATGGACGCGCCATTAAAGTTGCCCTTGCAGCCTATGGGGTCTCACGAATTAAAAAAGGTATATATATGTTTTACGGTGTTATGTTGCGTGTGTGTGAGAGAGAGAGACAGACAGACAGACAGACAGAGTAGTAATCCGTCTTTGTTTTGGGGAGGGAATTCTCGTTTCTGTTGTAATTCTACTGTTTGTTCATCGTTTCACCTTTTTATTTTGTGAATAGCGCCACTGAAGGTGTGACCTTGGCTGAACAATGGGTTACTGAAAACAACAATATATTTAACTCATTTGTAAACCGGTATCATAACAGCTGAGTTGGCACAAATTTAGCACATAACTAAAGGCGGACCCAATATCAATAAGACAAGAATCAAGTGTCAAATAATCTGCCTGACAAGTACTTAACGAACGCTTCGAAAGAAGGATCAATACATATAATAATAACAAGTCTTAACTAGTTACTTTTGTCAATAAAATGATATATGTACAGTGCGTTTAACGTATATGACATTGTAACGACACTATTGCCGTTTACTATATTTGTCGCAAAAGGCGTAAAGGTCAAATTTACGATCTTATTAAGATTTTAGGTACGTTTTAGAACTGAATTATCCATTATATAATTTACATAATCAATCGTCATTCCAGTCATCTTGGTGTATTTCAATGTATCGCTATTATTTTTGCGATTGTTATCCGTATAGAAACCCGATAATCCCGATTTCTGAATTGCCAAAAGCCTATCCGAGCCCTATATGGTGACCACCCACACCCCCACCCCACCCCACCCCATCGTCCAGGCCTTGGAAAATGTTGATCTCTTAATTTTCAAAAGCCAATCCGAGCCTTGAATGTAAGCCTAATTGGCAAGATGAATACCGTCACTGAAGTACGACAAGGCCCAGATGCGGTCTCGTGGTGTACAAACAAAAATATAATTAATTAGCAAAAGGAAACTAGCACGCCAAGCTGAATGATGTTTGTATACTATTTCGCGGGTAATATCTATCCTCTGACCGGTGATGATGAACACCATTCTCAGCTGGGTGGAAAAATGCTGGCACTGATTACTCAACCATTCTAAGGGCAGTAAATAATACTGACACTGATTATTCTTGACAGGCCAATTTGAAATACACAATAGTAAGCTATATCGATAAATACTGGCACTGCTTCTTTTGACAGAAAATTTAAAATAAGACAAAATAGGTTCGTGGGTAAATACTGGCATCGATATCTCTGCTAATTTCAGTAAGTAATAAACGCAACGAGGGATATTTATTTGTTTTATTTTAGTTCTTTTTTCCATTTCGTTGTTGATCTCACGCTGCTTGAGACTCACCTGGAGTATTAACTTCAGCCACGTGACTATATACCTTACATCACCAAATCAATAACGTTAGTAGTGAATAGGGATAGTATAGCGTCAATGGGACTTATCATTAAAAACACCCTTGGGAACATATAGCGTCAAGGGAAATTTAACATGGAGAAAAATCGTGGGAACATATAGCGTCAAGGGAATTTAACATAGAGAAAAATCGTGGGACTGTTGAGCGTCAAGGGGAATTTAAACAGGGTGGGACTGTATAGCGTCAAGGGAAATGGAACATGGGATTTTTTTTTAAATTTTTTTTAAAAAAGGGTAGGCAATGGAAAGGCTATCTCTTTTCGAGAAATATGGCTGGCCCTGAAAAGGGCCTTTGGGTTTTTTCTTCTTCTTCTTTTAACTTCTTAACTTCTTCCACCATCCTCTTATTTTGTCCATCATTCCTTTCTTCTTTTTCTTTTCTGTTTCCGGCAACCAGTCCGGGTGGCCCATGGCCCGGAACTTCTCTTGGATTTTCATCCAGTTTGTGTTCAGTTTTTCGAATTCATCCCTTTTTTTTCTATTTTCTTCTTCTTTTCTTTCCTTTGACCACTTTTCTTTGATATTCTTGACCTCTTCGGTCAGCACATTCCTCATTAGTTCTTCAGCTTTCTTAAGTTTTTCTAACCCCCACTTCGCGAAACACCAATCTGTCCATTCTACAATGTCTTCTAGAAAGCACCTTGCACTCGTCACATGATCTATCGCTTCTTTTAACTTACCCACTTTGACATACGGTGGGTTAATTAAACCTCTGATTCTCTTCTCCTCATCCTCTATCATTTCTTTTACAATATTTACGGATAAGTGGAGGCTGGTTACTTGTCTTGAGACGAAGTCTTTTGTCACTGCATACCTCCATTCCTGTTCAACCCTTTCTACTACACTCAATCCATCCACCATCCAATACCAACTTCCCATAAGATCGTTGTATAAAGCTGAAGCTGCTGGAATCTTCTTGTTCGCTTATTCCGTAGAATGGGCTCCAATGACCAACACTGTTAGTTTTATAGTGAAAGCGCGTACGTGAAGGAAAACATCCCTGAAAACATAAAATTGATCTTACCTCGATCATGACCAAGCAACGCGCGGACGTGAAGGAAAACATCCCCTACTTTTCTCATTTCATATAATAAAACCCTAACTATACTCTTCAGATACGCTAAGAAACCCATAATCTACTATTCACACAAACATACCTGAGCTCTTACAAACACAAACACACAAACACACAAACGCATACCCTCACACTATCTTAAAAAAGAGCTAGTGTTTATATACACACTACTCTACCTACACACATTGGCAAATTGATCGTTATTTCTTTTCTAGAGTATTGGGTAGCCCTGAAAAAGGCTGTTTTTTGAACTCCTGATGCACCTATCTAATGGTTGCACCGTCCTGGCCTGGCGCCACACACGCATCTTCTTCCCCAGTCTTCTTTCACCTTTCTTCTGGGGAGCGCAGAGGGAGGATGATTCGCTTCAACACCCCAATCCTCTGTCTCGGGAATATTGAACGACATCCTCTCTTCTCTTTTCTTTTCCTCTTCTTCCCTCTCTCTTCTCTCCTCCTCTTCCTTCTTTACTCTTGCTTCTTCTACTATAGCCTCCGCTGATAGTTCGTTTACTATGCGCCTGGCATATTCCAGGTGCATCTGGAGTTCTAACAGTTTCACTATTCTGCTAGTCATTCTTCTGGCTGTGTTGATCAATCAACAAGGGTAGCTAGACTGCCCAGCGAGTTTCAATTTATAGTGAAAGCGCGGACGTGATGGAAAACATCCCCTAATAACATAAAATTGATCCTACCTAGATCGTGACCCCCCAAAAAAAAAGCAACTCGCGGACCTAAAAGAAACACTCACTCACTTTTTATGCTACCCATCACTATTTTAAAATTTTTTATAAATCACTCCAATAGACTATCCACATACGCAAAGCAATCCAATCTAACTCCAAATATACACCTCTAACAGCCAAAAAAAACAAACATCATTTTAATCTACTATCCACACCAACCTACTTGATCACTTACAAACACACAAACACACAATCCTATACACAAACACATACCCTCACATTTTTTTGAAAAAGAGTTAGTGTTTATTTTCACACTACTCTACCTACACACATTGGCAAATTGATGGTTATTTCTTTTCTAGAGTATTGGGTAGCCCTGAAAAGGGCTGTTTTTTTTGTTTGCTATGGCATTCTTTTTTAGTTTCTAAGAATGCGATGTCCTCTGAGGATAGACTTTCTGGCGATAGGTCTGCTTCTTCGGAAAGAGAAGAAGAACTCTTTAGTGTCGATACGACAATCGACAAAGCCTCTGTCAGCTTCAGGTTGCTGCTGCTGCTGCTGTTGCTGCTGCTGTTGCTGCTGTCTCTGAAGTCTGTACTTCTCTGTCCATTCTTCTTTTTCCCTGTTCATTTCTTCTCTGAAGAGCTCTTCTATCAGGTCTTCAGTGATTTTTAACATTCTCACATTCTCTATTTCTTCTGGCTTCGGTATCAGACTGTGTCTGACCCTATGCAAATTCACGTAGGCTTCGTTGAGCTTAGCTAGTTTGGAGCACATCTTCGTAGGAGGATGAGTCGACAATGGATGGTTAGACTGGAAACAACCCCGGTTCTTAAAGTCAAAGCGCGGACGTGAAGGAAAACATCCCCACACGGTTTTCGAGCCGCAACGTTTAGTGAGTGTCATGAGAGGGATAGTAAGAAATCAAAGAGCATCAATCCAACATTCTTCTAGCTAAACAAAAGACAAAGACATTTTTTTTCAAAACACAACATTTTTTATTCAAAAATCACTTAACACTAAACAACAACTCTAACATTTTTTTAACAATAATCCAACACTATAACATCAAACAATTTTTTCAAATCACAAACATTTTTTTCTCAATAGACATTCTACTTTGAACAGGGCTGACAACGTTGTGAATGAAATTGTGATTTCCACTGTTGGAAATCATTAGGCCATTGATGGACACTACGTTTCCTAGCTTGAGACAAAAGATAAGCATAATGGTCACAAAACCATCGATCTACTTTCACATCGTTTCTAGAAGAAGAACGAGGATCAAAATGAGTCACTAAATGTTCTAAGGAATAGCCCAGGCTGCGATGATGCAGAAAATACACACAGTACTGTCCACACACCAAGGAATCTGTGCCTTGTAAGTTCACATTATTGAATCGGGTGGTTTGAGCATTTCTTCTCATAAAGTCGATGATATCGTCTTCCAAAGGGGGCAATCCGTACGAATCGAAATATTCCACACATCCTTCTTGAGGAAAGTAAACGGCTACCCAGTGGGTTCCTGGGAGATGACTGTCGTCCGTGTTGATCACGTAAGCTTGATGGTCTTTAGGTTTGCGATGAGGGAGTTCATCTTTAGCACAGACGACAGGATTCCAAGAAGCCGTATACGAACTGTGGTTCAAAAGGTAATAAAGTTCCCAGGTATCCATTTGTGTGGTTTTTTTCTTCTTCACAGGTAATAATAAGTCGTCAATTCGATCCTGACTTTTTGCTTGAAAATGTCTGACGAATAAACGGTTATTCGTTCTGTTTCCTCACTCTGATTCAGGAGAGCTTCGATACGATGGATCTCTTGAGTGGTTAATGGTGGACAAGAATGTTCACGCAAGTCTTTATACCACTGGTGCAACACGTCTTTGTTCGAGATGAGACTCCAAGCTTCGTCCAGATACTCGTCCAATTTTTCTTCTTGACTCAACATTAGGCATTTATCGTGTTGAATTTTACTGGGATGATCGTTTTGACATCCATAGCAATTTTTCTTGATCAATTCCGTCATTTTATCGACCAAGTGTTTGGCAAAGCAGGAGACTAAATGGGCTTCTTGTTCTGGCCATCTCGATTTCATCATGATCACTTCTTCTTCTTTTTCTACGGTCTCCTTACATTCCATCTCCAAAGTTTCTCCACTAGGTAAAGAGAGATAACAGTCTTCCATGGTTTCTAGTAATCTAGGATGACTTCTCTCAAACTGTTGATTTCTATGGTATTATCAAATTCTGCATACAGGATGACGTTCACTGTATCGTCCAGTGGCTTTGCAAACTGAAGTTCCACACGAATCTGGCCTGATTTTATAGGGTGGAAATGTCCCTCGTCGCTGCCCTGGTCTGGAGTGAAATCGAAAGCCCACAAAGCATAGCCTCCTGCATAATCGTCGTACGTAATGCCGTGACTGGTGTTGGTTCCTAACTGGCCCGTGGCTTCGTACAAGGACAAGTACGATCTCAAGTAATTGTTCTTGGCAAAGTCGGGCTCGAAAGGTCTGGTACACAAGGTCTTGCCATCGCGACTGACTTCGATTTTCTTCACGTTGAAGTGCTGAAAGTTGAAAGGATTTTTAGCGAAGTGTCCGTTGAAGGTTGAATTCTCGACCATGCCAAGGATTAAACGTTTGGGTAACTGTCCTTGAAACAGATGATCTTCGATCATGGAATGATGGTTAGCGGGAATGGTGAACGTTTTCACTTCCACACGTCGTATGGGATACTTGGCGGTTGTTCTGCTCAACGTTTGACTGATGTCGTTACCTACTTTGGGTAACACTTCCACGCGTCGTACGTAGAGTTTGGCCTCTTCGATTTTGCTTTTAGGAGCCTTAGTAGCATCAGCCAACAAATGGAAAGCGGTACTGCTGCGATTCAGTCTGAGGCGGACATTGACCCCGTTCAGCAAATACTTCTCTTGCAACCACATGTCCAAATGCAAACGATCCATCAGTTCTAAACTCCTCTTGTCTAAGATTTTGATTTCTCTTTGCTCAAAGCCGCTATTGGTTCCATCTACAAGGTCGAACTTGCCCGCTTCTTCAGGTTCCCACAGCACACAGGCATTGAGATGAGTATCCTTGGCATCTATTCCGTACGTCAAGAGATTCTCCAGGTAGGCACGGTAAGGGTAAGTATCCATGCTGCTGCTGACCAGTTTGTTATTCAAGCACAAGTCCACTGAGCTGAACAAGGAATGCATGAAATTGTTGACGGGAGCTATATTCTCAGTGTCATCTATTCCACCATCATCCTTATCTAGAACTTTGACTTTTAAGTACAAATAACTGCTATTCAGATCGATGTAATCTTCGGGCTGTCCTTTGATTTCAAACTCGATGGGAGCGGAATCGGTCAATGAGGAGACGGGGTGAAATTCCACCCACTGGGATTCTTGCATCGTCATCATGGTGGGGGGCATGGTAAACAGATCCAGTTCCGTTTTGGAACAAGCGCAAGACTCTCGGTGCATCATTTTGTTCTGTTCTTTCTCAATAATCGAAAACGTCTAAGTCTCGAACGGTTCTTCTTTTCTTGGCCTTTCTCGCTTGAAGTCTGGTGAAAGGGTGTTTTCTTCGTCGTCTCTTTCTGCCTTGTCCTTGTTGAATGCCTGACTCGGTAGCGTGCAGGGCATTTATAGGTGTGTCTCGTCGACCTAAAATGTCTTTACCCGTTTGCAGCAAGACATTTTTGCCTGCCCTCATCAAGGCTTCCTTAGGGTTTTGTTTGTCGATGATGACATTTTGGAGAAATTCTTCGCCTTGCGTCAGTGCCGCATCTTTCAAGGCGTGCAATCCGCGTGTCACCATCGGTTTCAACACTGGGGCCACCGAACGAAAGGCCGATTTTAACATGTCTCCTAAACCGTGTCCTCGCTGTCGAGCAACCCCTCGGTACACTGGATACATGACTTACTTACGAGTCGTGAGAGAACCGTTTTCGAAAATGGAGTTTCACCGTGACTTTTCCTTTGGTGAATGAAATATTTTGTCCCAAATCTCCTTTTATAGTAATGTTGACCGTGTCCAAATACGACTTGCTGACCGGCAAATAGTGAGGATGGACAAATTCGCGGTGAACGTGGTAAGTGTTTCCACCTTCCTCGTCAGCGTTTGCGGCAGAATCCACTTTGAAAGGAATGACACGCAGTAACGGCACGGAGGTGTGTCCCACCACGTTGTACTCCACCACATCGGAGTACACGAACATCAAATTCAGTCCTTGGTTCAGTTCTACCGGGGTACGAAATAACTTGCTAAAAGACTCGTTGTCGTAAACGCTGGGTAATTCGTTGTTCTTGAGTATGGTCATTCTCATGTTCATGTCTCCGCCCAACATGTCATACAATTCAGGACAAAATAAAATGGACAGGATTTTAGTCCGTTCAAATTTTATTAAGAAGCGACGAGCTACTTTGTGGTACTCCATGGTGACACTTTTGTTCTTGACAATGTCAAAAGCTTTCCCAAACACGCCATTAAACTTGGTAGCTATGGTGTTGACCAAATGTTGACCACTGAAATAATAGCCTGGGAGAATGGACAAGTGGTAGGTCGACTTTTGAGTTTTCTCATTATAGGTTTTAATGTCAGATATGGTAACTCTCTTATCCAACTCCTGTTGCAATTGCTCGTCATGAACTTCCACATCAAATTTATTTTGATTGGGAAGGACATTGAGGACTTGGGTCGGGTGAATCATTTCTACTAAAGCCACTTCCCAATGGGCTTCGTGATCTAAGGGGATGGCTTGAGGTAATTTGGCCGTGTAACAGCACAACGTGTTGTGGGGAAACACTTCCATGGAACTGTCACTGGGTAAGGTTAAGTAAAATTGGTTTTGGTGACTCATAATTCCAGAGTTCTGTGGCTGTCCGAGGGGTTACTGGACGTCAGAGGCGTGTCTCCGTCCAAAATGGGGTTCTGGTTGTAGTTGTTGGAGTGGTGACTGACACTGGCACTGGACACAAGGTTCCCGGGGTTCCCGATCGAGGAGAATTTCAGGGAGGGATTGGGAAGCAGGTAACCGATGCAACTGCTCAATAAAATGGTCCACAATTGTTTGTCTCCTTGTTGCAAACTCAAATTGGCAATGGCTGCCCCGATGACACAATACACCACGAAGATTTGGCAGAAAAAGACGATTTGCGTTTTAGGCACACGTTCTCCACACCACACCCACAAGGGTTGTTTTTGTAAATCTTGCACAGAAGAACTAGGTGAAGAAGGAGTGGTCGACGTAGCTGCGTCTGATGTGTGAAAGGGCATGATGGTCACTTCTTCTTTTTATAGTCGATGACTTGCGAAGCGTCGATCCAAGAATCGAAACTGGGTGGATATCCTTTCCAACGTACTTTGACTTCTTTGACACGTCGTTTGCCCACTTTACGGGTTCTGCGTTCGAGAATGCTTTCGATGTCGTACACGTCGTCTTCTTTTTGGTGACACGTTGTAACTCGGGCAAATAAAACGTTCCTTTGAGTACTTCTCCGTTCATGTCTTCCAATTTATAGACGGTAGGATGACGGCCATGCACTCGTCCAGTAACGCGAAACAGTTCGGTCGTCCAGTTAGGTAAGTAACCTTTGTCGAAAGTGCGTTTGGTTTTGCCAATGCGCACCCAATCTCCTACGGCCAACTCTCCACTTTTCTTGGGGACAGCCCTCGTCGGGGACGTACCGAACAGGCGCTCAAACACCAGCACTTCGTTGTCGGGAGTCACGTCTTGCGGGGCACGTCCGATGCTTCGATGGTAAGATTGGTTGTACGCTTGCACCAGGTGCGGTAAGATGTCGATGTACTTCAGAGTGTGGTGATGCGTAAAATATTTCCACATGCGTTCTTTCAAAGTGCGTTGAAAACGTTCCACGATGCTGGCTTTGGTTTCGGGATTCTCGGTGGTAAAAAAATGAATGTCACGTTTCTTTAATTCTTTTTGGAAAGCTTGGTTCAGAAATTCGGTGCCTTTGTCCGTTTGCCATCGAAGAGGGTGACGACCGCTTTGTTTCAACACCCGTTGCAGGGCTCGCACTAACTCGCTGCTCGATTTGGAAGTCAAGGGCACGACCCAGGCAAATTTGGAAAAGACGTCGATGACACAAAACAAATATTTGTAGCCACGATTGTAGCTGGCCAAATGAGAGACATCGGCTAAATCGGCTTGCCATTGATGATCGATGCCTTCCACTCGGGTGCGACTTCTGGCAAACTTGCGTCGAATGGGTTTGTGTAAAGTGTAGGTAGCTTGTTCTTGTAACCATCGTTGCACTTGAGGTAAACGGAGACTTTTCAGTCGAGTTTTGGCAGCACGATACAATTTTTGAACTCCTGCGTAACCTGCAGGATGCGAGGGATCGTAGTAAATGCTGGCTAAGACTTTTTCCATTTTTTGTGTTGGTTGGTGTGTTAATAAGGCACCCACTCTTGGAAGAGGCTACTCTTTTTCTCTTGGGGTATTTTCTTGGATTGCAAGGCTTTGCGTGTGCGGCCAGCAATAGGTGTCGAAGAGGAGAAGGATGTTTGAGCGGGGGATATCGGTTCTTGTTTCACTTCTGTCTTCACTTCTGTCTTCACTTTCTTTTTCTCTTGTGATGAAGAAGGGGTGGCCATCATCTTTTTAATCCATCCAATTCTGGAGGTAGGTGGTGTTGTTAACTTGCGTACTTTTTCTGGTGGAGTTTGAAACCCTTCTTCTTCTTCTTCTTTTCCTTTTTCTGTCTTGACCACTGGTACCGGTACTGGTACTGGTGATGGTGTTGGACTTTTCATCAAGGTCTTAAAATCTTTCAAAGTGGGTAGAGCTGTTTCGTCTAAAGCTTTCTGGTGAAAGAGTTGCAGTCGTTGCAAGAGTTGACCGTACTTTTGCGATTTTTCTGTTTCGGACAAATCTTGGCGATTCATCAAGGACTGCAATTCGTGTTGTAACTGGGACATCTCGCTCAAATTGGGATTGGGAGGTAAATGCGGGGTGCGTTGTTCTTGCCACCGATGGTATTCCATCCATCGTTTGTAAGGCACTAAAGCTAGTTTTCGTCCTTCCATGGGGTTGTCAGGGGTCGATTCTGAGATCTTGGGACTTCCGAAGGCCTTTTTATCTTGCTCCCACCAGTCCTCCCAACATGGTTCCCAAGACTCCTTTCAGTATGGGGCCTAACAAGAGAGGTAAAATGCCTCCACGTTGGACCAACATCTTCTTTTTTTGACGAATGGGAATTTTCTTTTGAACCATTTTCCGAAGAACTTGACGATGTTTGCCTAAGCATTGTTTCTGATGTTTGGACAAAGGGATCGTGCCTTTCAAAACGTTCAAACAACATTCGCACACGGTATCGATGACCTCTTTGGAGGCCGTTTGAATGAGTTTTTTTCGTAGGAGTGGAGAAGCTTTGGACAGGACAGATAACAGGTCCCCATGTTTGGCGAAACGTGGTGGCAGTCCTTTCCTTTTCTTTCCTTGGGGTTTTCTGGAGGGTGACATCTTTGAGTCTTTAGGAGCACCTAAAAACACTGATACCCTACTCGGTCACAGGCCTTTTTTATACTGGAACACGTCGCCACTGATTGTCTTTACGGCGTATTAGTTTGAGGACAGGCATGACACGTCGTGCAGGGGTACGTAACGGACTAAATCGAGCCAGTTCTTGCTTGGACAAATCCAGTAAACTTTGCAACATGCCCGATCTTTCATGGACTTTGATTTTGGGAGAAGGTACTTCGTGAGCAGCAGCCACTGCCGCTAAATTGGAAGGTCCTGCCACTGGGGAAGTTCTTTTGGGGGTCATCAACGGAGAAGTTCTTTGTGTGATCAACGTCTCCAAGTACTCTTCAGTTCCTGGTGACATCAACGGAGAAGTGGACAAACGTGAGGCTGCCGGAGACGCAGTCACCGCTGTGGCAGGTCGTGGTATGCGAGTGTAAGGTTGCGTCCTGGCCGAAGTGCCTCTCTTGCGACTAGTTTTCTTCTGTGGACTTTTCTTTTTCTGAGGACTTTTTCTCTGTTTCTTTTTCTGGGGGCTTTTTTTCTTTTTCCGGGGTGGTGTTTGGTAAGAGGAAGGTCCTGCCACTGGAGAAGTTATTCTTCTTGGGGACCTGGTCTTTTTCTTTTTCTTCTTGGGGCTTCGTTGGACTTTTGTCTTGGGGATAACTTTGGGGGCATTAGGATCCCATCTTAAGAGTGAGCGAATGATGACCCCTCCTAGAGTACCGCTCCCTCCAGGTTTCAAAATGATTTGTTTTTTGGTTTGAGTGTCGATGCGGGGATCGGCCAGTTGGACCAAAGCGACTTTGTTTCGATCGAAAAAGCGTTGGGTTTGATGAGGAATCTGAATGATTCCTTGGAGTATTTGACGTGCCGTCACCGTGAACCATCGTAAGACTTCTTTGAGACTAGCTTCTAAGACACGAGCTCGTGTTTGTGGATTTATTTCTCGACTGATGCCATACAAGGCACGAATCAATTTGACGGGAAGATGCGACTGAAGGGACGTCATGTTCACACTGTGTGAGACAGACGAAAAAGGGTCTGAGGTTTTTATAGATTTTTTTCATGGGGAGTGAAATGAAGTCGAGGACGGAGACGTGTACAGGACAGGTCCTCCGTCTTGGCACCAGTGGTGAAACAAGTGGGTACGAAATCGCAAATCCTCGGGAGTCGTAGGTTTCAAATCGACGAGTAAATAGGCGTGTGGCGTTTGAGTGGCATCGTCGTACGCCTGAGTCAGCCAAGGCGTTCCTAACTGTTTGGCTAAGACTTGCACTTGCGATTTATCTCGAGGGCTTTTAAACAAGACCACGTAATGCGCATTGAGACTGATGGTGCGATGGGCTTTACTTTGTTGAAACAAATTTTGGGTGATGTAAATGACACTGGCATTACGGTGATGCCCTTTGCGCGTGAACCACAATTTAATTTCTTCTTCGTCTTCTCCTAACATGTCGTCGAAAATGACCAAATGGGTTTGACGGGAGTCAGAGACGATGCCGTCGTCTTCTTTAGGAATGCCTTCCACAAACACGATGGAATCTCCTTGACTTTCTCGCAAGAGACTGTACGCCGATTGCCACTCTTTGTAACACCACACGATCCGTTGAGGGGGCCGATCGATCAAATGATGTTTATGTTCGATCAAACGTTTGACGAATTCGGTTTTTCCTGAACCGCTAGGTCCAGCAATGAGCATGTTAAAGGGATGGCGAAGATACAAAGCCTCCCAACTGGCACGATCTAAGTGTTCGTCGATGACTTTGACAGTAGAGGAAGAGGGAGCAGAGACAGTAGAGGTAGCCATGGTGTGAGAAATGTCACTTGTGACACGAAAACAAACAAGACAAGAGTTTATATACTTTTTCAGAACACGTTTATTGAATGTTTTTTTATCAAACATGAATACGAAAGACAAAAATACATAAAAGCCAAAGGCTTAAGTACAAGGATAAAAGGCACATGATAACGATGAACGTGGAATAAAAACAAGTGTCTGTACAACATGTTTTGGGTAATGTTCTAACCAGTTCTATAGTAGGGGGTAAGGTCACACAAGTGTCCTCCCGAAAGGGTCTTTCAGGTCTGTCCACGACAGTCCTGTCCTGGGTGACGGGTTC
The DNA here is from genome assembly GCA_028554795.2 of Sinohyriopsis cumingii. Lineage (NCBI taxonomy): Eukaryota > Metazoa > Mollusca > Bivalvia > Unionida > Unionidae > Sinohyriopsis > Sinohyriopsis cumingii. The sequence continues at coordinate 28,065,204 of CM068832.1, read as the reverse complement.
TTCTGGCACCGTCACTAACACGGGTTGAAAAGTAACTTTTTTCCTTGAACAACTCTCGTGCATACTGGACCACTTCTTGGGTCCAAGCCTCAAAACCCCATTCTTTCCAGGCACGGACATCTGTCCAATGGGGATGTAAGTCACAAGCTACACACACATCGTCATACACGTCTTGGGTAGCTAAAAGTTGACGAATCTTTTTTTCCTGTTGAGGTCGAGAAGTATCCAGATGAAATCGCAAGGCTTTGAGCAAAAGGAGTTTTTCGTGACCATTTAAGTCCATGGAGGTGGTAAGTACTGATCGTAAAGAGTCCACAAAGAATCGGCTGGTAAACGAAATCCCAGAAAACAAGTCACTAAGACACACACCACTTGTCGTCCCAAATTGAATGGATACAATTCTTGTAATAATCGATGGTAATGATCCACGGTTTGAATATGGTCATTGAGTTCCTTCCACGGAATCTGTTGGATGACATACGACATAAGTCGTGGCATAGCAGCCTGTTTTTATAGTCTCTTTGTTTCGAAAAGAATACACGTACTTTCTAGCCAGTGATCTTCGTTCTCCAGTTGGGAATCTAAATCTTGCATACTGTAACCGAAACGTCAGAGTTCGATTAGAAGTTTCCTCTTCCGCTAAGTAGATTCCACGTAACAAATGTTGGTAATCCTTTACCTCGTCTTCCTCAATGGGTTGCTCTAGGTGAATCTCGAAGTAACCAAAATGATCAACACGTGAATCATCGGGGGCCTGGAAGTATTGAACAAGGTCTGACCACTGAAACAATTTCTGACGAATCAGTTCTCTTATACCATTCAGGTACCAGTGGTTAAAGATCTGGTGACGTATCGGATGCAATTGTTCTTTACGTTTGACTTGTATTTTCACCAGCTCTCGGCAAATGCGTTCTCTCAACTCCACAGGCAAAGCACGAATGTTCTCTGGCAAAGTATCCATGAATAGGTCATACTAAATCCTCTTTGGTCTGACACAAGAAATGTACTGTTTGCACAAACATGGTTTTAATTCATTGTCGAATCTAAATCGTTTCACCACTAATCTACACATTACAATTCGTTCAGAAGTTTCCTCTTTCACCAAGTTGACATTGTGTTCAAGATGTTGGTAATTCGTTAACTCTTCCTCTGGAATTCGATGCAGTACGTTTACAATGTAGTAGATAGAATCGTCCATACCAAACCATTCCTTTTTATAACCAGGAGGTCGTTGATCAATGTCTGTCCAATGGAACACTTTCAACTCAATCAGTCCTTGTATAGCCTGAAGGTACCAGTGGTTCAAACACCGGTGACGTAACGGATGCAATTGTTCTTTACGTTTCACTTGTATTTTGACCAGTTCTCGATAAATGCGTTCTCTCAACTCCACAGGCAAAGCACGAATGTTCTCTTGTAAAGTATCCATGAACAGATTATTATGGTAAGAAGTTACTTCAATGTCTCGGTCCCACTAAGGGTAAGTAATGACAATTCGGTGACCATCGAGCATGTTCTACGTAGGCCGAATCTTGCGGTTCCCAGTGGTGAAGTGACACACCGCAACTGAAGCACTTGACTTTATCTCCTTCGCCCAAGTAGAAAAATCCGGCTCTGGCTAATTCTTCGGGGGTCGGTCCTCCCAGATATTTAGGCCATTTTCCTTTGAACGATTGAAGACGATTTTCAAAGTCGCAGTATTCCGACAAACGCACAGGAAACGAATATTCGTTTTTCACAGGTTCATTTCGATGAGGGTTGGGTGACAGGAACAGGAGTTTGCTCAGGGCTGGATGACATCCGTAGGGGGGTAGACGTGAAGGTGAACATTCCCCTTTAAACCCGGTAAAATGTCTAAGAGGACGAGCGGCATCGCTTTCGCATCCCTCAGGTTTGACACGCACAGCATCACTTTCCATGACAGGGGTAGTGAGAACAAAGTTCCCATGATGCTTTACGGCATCGCTCAGGTCACAACGTACAGCATCGTACCCATCGCAAGGCTCACAATCGCACTCGTCTGCAAACTCCGTTACGCAATTACAATGGTAACCACATGGACAATCGCAGTTTCCTTCCGGACATTTTCCGTCGCAATGCATGGGTCTTATCCATCCAATATTAGTCACACTAGAGGAAGATACAACTTTTTTACAATCCCCAAACTGGAACGATGTCTTTTTCAAAGTATTCATCTTGTTCGCTCGGTCTTGGTAGTCACAATGAACTATTGATCTTGACCATAGCCCCCCTTTTTATACTAGTCGCAATGCAGTCTCCAGCTTGTACATCTTTCCTTTTTTACGTTTTTTATGTCTTGTTTCGGAAGGTACCGTCTCTAAGGTACCGTCAACATTGTACCGTAGTGTAATGGGTGGAAAGGCCATAGAAAGGTAAGGGCAGTGCGGAGACCATCGAGTATGTTCCAGAATAGCTGAATCTTTATAGATACATAGATCCATTCGTAACTTCAGTCCACAAGCGAAACACTGTACCTCGTATCCCAATCCTGACTCAGGTCCCAAGTAGACAAATCCTGTTCTAGCTAAAACATGCGAAGAAGGTAATCCTTCCCTATCCGTAGGCCATTTCTGAAACGTGTCCAATCGACGGGCACAATCACAATAGTCAGGTAAGAAGACTGAAAAATGGTAGGGTTTGAACTTGGAGTTCTCATCGGGTTTCTCACTCGATTCTTGCTGTGGCGAAGTCATCTTTCTGGTGAGTGGCTATCCTCTTACAACCAATGTTTTATACCAACGTGTCCATACGGTAAGGTGAAATGATTGGGAAGTCGAACTCGCTTCTGGTACACGATTTGATAAACTTTTTCCAAAGGTCGACTGACGATGTGGTGAGTGGGTAAACGTACAATCTTGTTCGGTTGGTAAGTGGTCACTTTAAAGTTTCCATCCTCTCCCGATTGCAAGGCTTCTTTCAATACCCCAAAGTTGACCACTCGACTGGTACGATAATTCAGAGTCAGTCCTTTCACTTTGCACGTCGTGTGCACTTCTCCTTGTTTGTCCCGGTATTCGTAGCCGTAATTTTTGGGACCGCCACTGACGAAACTTAGAATCTTGTCGTCGGGATGCTCGTCTGTCCAGGCTCCTAAACGGTCTCCTTCGATGTTAGGGTGATGTTGAATCGGGTGATGGATGTAAATGCAACTGTCCGTGTCAAAGTACAGGACGCGTTCTTCTAACAGTTCTAAAGCTTCGTACAATTTTCAGCGAGCATGGGCTGTCACGTAAGCCGCAATGATGACATTTCCAAAAGGGTCGTCTTGTACAAAGTCCAGATCTTCTTCGTAATTGACCAAGATCAAATTCTCTCGAACGACGTCCACGTGTTTCATGTATTTGGTTTTGTCGTGAATCATCTGGAAGTAGCGGGAAGGTTCTGTCAAATATTCCGTCTTGGGTAAACACGGTCGTTGTGCCATTTTACCCCACAAGCAATTTAACATCACTTTGGCAAACGATCGCCTGCCTTCGTTTTTCTCGATGTGGTCTAAAGAGATGCCTTCTTGTTCGTAGTATTTCTCTTTGAATTGTATTTGGTCTTCGGGAGTGTGACACCAGGAAGGATAGCCGCTGGCTTCTTGCATCAGTTTCAAAAAGGCATCCACGTAGTCTGCGAAAATGCCTTTCTGCGTGGGGTCACCCTTGCGGTATTGTTGTGTCTTGGGAAAGTGGCAAATTTCGTACACTTCTAACAGTTGGCATCCCATGTCCAGAGCTTTGAACAATTCCACGCTGACCCAGGTTCCCGTCAAGGCCCGTTCTTCTTGGGTGTGCTGACAAGGTTGGTCTTGGTTGCACGTTTCGGCACAAGTACGGCACAAGGGAAACATCAGTTTGCCTTGACAATGGTGAGGTAAGACGGGATGGTATAGGTTCGTGGGAGGCAAAACTTTGCACTTGATCAAGCCTTCGTATTGTCGAATGTTGACCAGGTCGATGTGTTCCGTCAGCAATTGCGGGTGCCCTACAGGAAAGTGACACTATTTGCACACGTAGGGATACAGCGAACACACGTCCAAGTATTTGATTTCTTCTCCTTTCTCTTCGTCGGCTTGGTACAGCAAACAGGTGGCATTGGTCCTTCCTCCGTACAAACTATCCCTCGGGTTCAGCGGGTCCATAAACTGGTAACTTTCCACGAGGCGTTTAAACTCGGGATCGGTTTTCATACAGTGATCGTACTCGTGTTCCCACATTTCCACCACTTGGTATCCTTGCTGTTCTAACTTTAGGCGTCGCTGACAAGTGTCCTGGTACAAGTCTTCCATGGTTCGTTGTAAAAACTGATTTTTAGTGCCACGGTCAGGGTAACAGACGGGACATCCGTGAAATAAGCAACCGTTAAACTCGTACACGATCTTGGGGTTTTCTAAGTCCCAGCCATCGACCGAATACGTTCCGATGGTCTTTTCGCCCCCTCCGTTGCGGGCATGCTGAATCCACTTGTCTTCCTTGTCGCACAAGTAATGTAACCAGCGTAGGGCTTTGACCGAGTATTGACGTTTGACATAGTGGGTCGTTTCAGGGCTGATGACAGCCACGGTGTTTTCAGGCATGAATCGTTGTCGATACACTAAGGAACACGCTTTGGCAATGGTGCAAGCTTCTTTCAAAGGATCGACCCCTCCGTGTTCCATGAACAGTTCTCGAAATTTTCCACAGCAACGCCGTAAAATGTCCACGTCGGAACGACAATACTTTAGCATTTCTTCCTGAAAGTCGAAAGGGTCCGAGGCGTGAGCCTGGTACCAAGCGTAGAAAGCTTCTCGTTGTTCGGTACGCATGGTGTCGGGGTCGTAATAGTGAGCCTCAGGCAAATGGGGTAGAACGGCGTGTTGATTGGCTTCCGTATTGAAAAAGTGTGGAAAGTACCCTTTAGCCATTTCTGTCATTCCAAACGTTTTAGGCATTCGACTCAAAGGCATGGCGAAATAGCTCATCGAATCTTTAAACTGCACTTGTCCCACTTGCATGAAAATGATTTTGGCTCCGTTCAAAGTCACTTTAGGACGCTCGGTGCCTTGTTCCGTATAGTACCTCAAAAGAAACTGTCCATCGTATCCGGAGAAATTGTGAGCCATCACCGTGGCATGACGATGACAATCTCCGTAACGTTCGATGTCCTCTTGGCTCCACGTCTTGTCGATGGGGTCTAAGACCCATTGGGCAAAATCGGCTAACGTGTTCGGTCCCCGAAAGATTTTTTCACGCCCTCCGGGAATCTTGCTGCAGTGAGGGCAATGACTGAAAATAGGTTCTTGAATGCACTTCTCGCACGCTCGATGAGCCACGCAAAAATTAGGAATGTGAATGCCGGTTTCTTGCATGCATTCGAAATCGAAAAAGATGAAATTGCCTTTCTTCTTGTGACCATCCTCTTTCTCTGGTGGGGGTTGGTATTTTTGCACGTAACATTGGTGTTCCAAGTCCACGATGTGGTGACAAATGTGACATTTTTTCTTTCCTCGACATACGTGTGCCTTGGCAGCATTGGTACATATGACTTGTTCACACGTAGGGAACAATCTCAGGAGTTGACAAGCACATTTCTTCTGTGAACCTTGCGTTTTCAGATGTTGTTGATAACAGGTAGGGCTGACAAACGTGCGGAGACAAGTTGAACAAGGCACTGGTTCTTCGCTCAGACAGGGTGAAGAGGCCAAACATCCTGAGCATTTCAATCCACAATGCTTGTGTTGCTCTCGATTATTATAACCATGGTCACATTTCTCACAGTAATAACCGTATCCCAGGAATCCGGTGATACTGGTAATTGTATCGAAATGGTCATCGTGATGATAAACATGAATGTATTTTCCGTCCTTAAAATCTTGCCCTCGAAACAACAGAGGCCCGCGCACTTCTTGAGGGTGCACTTTCAAGGTGTATCGTGGAGCTAGGGCATCTTGCAATTTTTGCATCTCAGGAATGCCACAGGGTGTGTCTTTGGACAGGCCAGCTTGTTGCAACAGGAGTTCTGCTTCATTTCGTTGTTTGGCTCGGTCCGATTGTTGAATAGTTTTCCAGGTTCTTTTCCATTCTACCGTGTCGTTCTTGTTGGCATAGGTTCGTCCCACCACGATGGCACGGGCTAAACACATCTGGTCATGAGGATTGTGAATTTGGACAAGGCTACGCTTAATGCTGCGAAGGTCGTTCACCAATAACATCTTTTTGCGTCCGGTCCCTAGAGGAGGAGAGACGTGGGTCATGTCCAATGTGGCTTTTCCATCGGTGATGTCAAACTGGTCATTAGATTGTTGCACATGTTGAATCTTGTCCATGACTTTGGAAGCGGTCAATTCTGCAGGCGTGCTAAACTCGATCCAAACAGGGGATTTCAAACCGTCATGTTGTATGGAAAGTCTCAAGCGATCGTCTTCTTTGGGTTGACATTGTTGCTTGAGTGCAGTGAGCAAAGAATCCCACACCTCAGTGATGAACACTTCTGCTTTCTCTAACGGCACTTCAGCCTTGAAATCTTTAAACTTCACTGCGTATTTGTAAGCCGTGGTTCTAAATTTTCTAGAGGAGCGCTTTTCCGTCTCTCGAATGGAATAGTACTTTTCAGGGTTGACTAAGGGTGGTGAACTTGGTTTAGAGGTTTCAAATTCTGGTTCACTCATGTCCTCTTCAAAATCACTGGCATGAATTTGTGCCAAGATTTCACCCCTGGTACGAGCCGATAGATCACGTTTCTGCCTCTTACTTTCTTCTTCTTCTTTCTTCTCAAATGAATGGGATCGTTTCATCTTGAAAGCAAAAAGTCAAATGACTCAAGTTCAAACACCATGAGCTACTTTATAGTCATAGCAGACCAGCGTATATAAAAGGGTGTGTGTCTTATCCTTTCACTATTCATTTCACTCTCAAGCCGAGCACAACGATGGAAGAGACTAACCAGATGGAACGTTTCGTCAGAGCTTTGCGAGGGGTCATTAGAAAATTCTCTTCAGACCAGCCGACGAACTACTCTCCTTCCTTTCGAGATAAAAGTCAAGATACTTGCTATATCTGTCAGAAGAAAGGGCATTGGTCTTCAGAGTGTCCAGACCGTCAAAAAAGAACAAAAACAGGGACTAAAAAAGACAAAAGTCAAGATACCTGTTATTATTGTAAAGAAAAAGGACATTGGTCTCCAGATTGCCCAAAAAAGAAACAAGAGGAGTCAGAAGAAAAGAAGGATTCTTCAGAAGAAGAGAGGGATTCTTCGGAAGAAGAGAGGGATTCTTCAGAGGAAGAAGAGGAAGAAAAAAGACAATTCTATTTACAAGAGGCAAAGAAACAGGAGAAGAAGAAAAGAAGAAGGGAAGAAAATGAGGAAAAGACGGTGAAGAAATTTAAAAAACAGAGAGAGTAAACAAGGAGAAAGAAGAAGTCAATGAACTTTCTATTAAAGTGTTGTGTTGTGAATTGTGAATTGGATTGTAAAAATGGAGAAAAGAATAAATGAATGATATAAGGTAAGTGTCTTTGAGTTGTGATTTTAAAATAAGAAGCTACACTCACGCACTCATACACAGACACGTACTATAAGGGTAAAATGGGTGGGTTTTTTTGTTTGTTTTTTTAGTTATTGGCAAATTGAAATTGTATTTCTTTTCGAGAAATGTGGGTGGCCCTGAAAAGGGCCTTTTTCTTCATGGTGAAGGGGTGAGTTTAAGCAATCAACTTTAACTGCCTTATGCCTTTGCCACGGCCAAGGCCTACTTCTGGACTGCGTAATGTTGATGATGATAATGATTGGGTTGAAATCACTAAGGGTGGTACGATAGGCTTAGTCACAGGGTTGACGTGTTTAGCTCGGGAAGGTCGTATTATCTTCGGTCGTGATAAAGAAGTCTGATACATTTGTTTCAGACTTCTTAACTCCGCTAAAATGTCCAACAGTACCGTGACCGTTTGATTTTCACCCTCTTGTTTCTTTGCTGCTACTTCTTCTTGCTGTTGTTTTTTTCTTACCTCTTCTTCTTGTTGCTGTTGCTGTAGGAGAAAAGCCTGTTCCGCTTCCTTTTGTCGTTGTATAAATTTCTCCAATTCTTCTTTCTGTCTCTGTCTAAAATTCTCCACTTGCGGTAATGAAGAAGGTAACGAAGGTTCCGGAACAAATTCTTGCGAGGAGAGAAAATCCACAAAATCCCAATTCACCTCTTCTGAAAGTAAGTCCGAGTTCCCTTGGGCAGTCTCCCCTGTTGGTGCAGCCCAATGGATCGTTTTCTGAGTTTCCGTCATGTTTAATCACTGTCGCATAGATTGACTGCACACAAGCGCTAGCGAATCTATATAGACCAACAGACGTCACAGACTGCTCTCTTCGGATTGGATGCGGGTTGACTGAATTTTGTAACGCGTGTTCGGATTGGTGAATGAACTCAATCCGTTTCAATCCTACCTGTACCTATAAATAAGCGCAGTTCAGTGCATTGATTCACCTGTTCTCGTCGCTTCAAGATGTGGACCACAGTTGAGTCATCCACCCTTGTGTCTTCCATGATGTTTCGGACAGACTTGCTCATGTATGTCCGATCCAAGTGGACCGTTGTCCACAGGACAAACACCAGCCTGTGGATACGTAGGATCTACGTTGAAAGACAAGGATGCCTGAAAAGAGTGCTGGTTTACGGACCAACAGTGAGACGCAGCCTAAGGACAAGAAGAAGACCAATACGGTGCCCTTTATGTTAATGAATACATTAACATAAACCCAAAGGCCCTTTTCAGGGCCAGCCATATTTCTCGAAAAGAGATAGCCTTTCCATTGCCTACCCCTTTTTAAAAAAATTTTAAAAAAAAATCCCATGTTCCATTTCCCTTGACGCTATACAGTCCCACCCTGTTTAAATTCCCCTTGACGCTCAACAGTCCCACGATTTTTCTCTATGTTAAATTCCCTTGACGCTATATGTTCCCACGATTTTTCTCCATGTTAAATTTCCCTTGACGCTATATGTTCCCAAGGGTGTTTTTAATGATAAGTCCCATTGACGCTATACTATCCCTATTCACTACTAACGTTAGCATCTTTTATGAGTGTTTATACAATAAAGCTAAACTAAATAGTTTTGGTTTTAATCGTCTCTAACATAGCTAGATATGCCGATTTTTTTAAAATAAATACCCACTTATTAGCAACATTAATGAAAATATCTCTGTATAATTACGTTGTGGCCAATTCATTCAAATCGAATGCTGTATAAATCATTGAGCCCACCTGGATTGACTAACTTCGGCTACGCTAGGTTGATCGATAATGTCTTTTATGCGAGACTACATACATTTTATTGCAAAATCAATAACACTAGCGTCTGTTACAAATGTTTATATAATACAATCGGCCTGTATGACTATGTCAGAGACTGATTTCAACCAAAGCAAATATGTAGTTCAGCGTTTTGATAAATATCCACTTATGAATAAAATTAATGAAAATATCTCTGTAAAATTATGGTATGGTCAGGTCATTAAACTTAAATGCATCACGGGGGGATGGGGATTCTATGTAACTTTTAGCGCATTATTATCCACCACATGGAATGACCAGAGTTGAAATAAACCGTCCACTGACATCAGTTGATCTACATGGATTTTGAGTTTGCAGCAAAATTACATGCGGTTATCGTTGCTTCCTTTGGTCGTTATTTTAATTTACCAGATAAGGAGAAAAATCTCCTATACTGCTGTGCATAAGAAGATAAAAAAAACGTGATTAGGTTTCAACAGTACTATTGAGATTTATCCTCGATAGGAATATATGTCTCTGCTGCCGAAAATTGTCTATGACAATAATCAGCCTCAGCAGCAGAGAGGGCGAACAGCCTCTAATTGACTCACTCTCGAATCGCAAAATTAAGCCTTCCTGAAAATCGCAAAAAAAGGATCGCGGCGGTGACTGGGGTTGGTGGTGGTGGTGCTGAGACAACACCCTGCTGTTGTTAATTAAATAAAATTATAACAAATAATGGCACCAGCACTGGAATCTCATACAGTAAGATTAGCTCGAGAACGATTAGAAGTAATTAAGTAATATATTCCACTGAGAGATTCTGTTAAAGCAAAACTACAAGCACGACAAGAAGCACAATTTGAATTCACAGAAGGCACAGAACAATTGTTTAGACCTGTCACAACAGTTACCGAATCAGTCGCATCGGCTACTGAAAAAACAGCAGAAAGAACTTTTGGAAAAAAAAGATTTTACGAGATCTTCCAGCTGATGTAGCTGCAGCTGGACTTCCACCTCAACCTCCACCTCAGCCATCTCCACAACTTGAAGAAGCGGAAGAACCAAAAAAGGGAAAGGGAAATGGTTTCATGGAGAAATTTACTGAAGACGGTATAAAACAATAAAACTATATCAACTAATGAAAACTGATGATATAATAGAGTCTGGTGCGTTTGCTGCAGCAAGTTATCATTCGAGAGATACATTTTTAACACCTGAACACGTTAAAGGTGTAAGTTGTAACATATGTATTGATTGGGTGTATAAAATAAACCAAAATGTTAATCAGATAGAAAAACAAGACGTGTATTATAAAACGTATTCAACCAGAGCAGACTGATATAATGAAATGCAACGAAAGGAAAGGTACCAGAAACAAAAACAACAATGACAACAAAAACAACAATGACAAAAAGAAAAGCAAGGACAAACAATCTACAGCAAGAGTCTTCCTATCAACTTCCTCCACCATTGCAACAAATGGAAGACGAAATGTATTATCCAGATGAAGAAGAAGAATTTCACGATGCACCTACAGGAAGTGGTTTTATTACTTAAGGAAGAGGTCTTACTCCATTTCCTAGCAATAGTCTCGATTACGTGCAACGACTAGAAGTTCTCATAGGAGGGACACGAGCCGGTTACAATTCTCCAGAAGTTAGTAATGAAGCAGCTGATATTTGTCGACGATTATTTCATGGCGGTACCATGGATATTAATGTTTATCGATCTCTCATTGATGAAATCTAGGACGGTTACTACAGCGATTAAACGAATAAAAAACAAATATGATGATCATACACAACAACGGTCACCGCAAACCTGTGATGGTCAGAGTAGTAAACTCACGCGTGTTACGGTGATGGACTCGGTGATGTTATTCAGGAATTATTTCCAAGGATAGCTACAAAAGCAGCTCCAATCGCAAAACAATTATCAATGACAGCCATTGACGTTCTTCGTAAAAAAGCTCCTGTTGCAATCAACGACGTTGCTGGTAAAGCGTTTTCGGAAATCTAAGACAGAATAACACGATTAATACGCAGACGAAAGGTGGTTCAACAATCAGTAAAATTACTAAGCACCGAAGTTATGTCCGCAAATGTCAGTAAAATAATAAATAAGGCTGCAAATAAAAAACTAGCAGTCTTGGTAAGACAAGGAGAACCTTGCGAAACAAACACAAGTTTTTTTTTTCAGGAAGTGGTTTTTGTAGGTTTGCGCGATAACCATTTGAAAAAACGACAATACAATAAGGTGTTCAAACGTATATTCGACACAGCATTCGATAAGGATGAACCAATTCACAAAGATGAATCCGTGCGTGATTATCAATTTTATTCTTACTACGCAAGTGTACCTAACGCACGAAGAAGAATTTAATTGTAAGTCCATGATACAAGTAGATATTGTCTACCCTCCGAAGCATTCACTGAGGTAGAAGGTGAGCTTGTAACATATGTTGTTGCCAATACAGCATACGACGCTGGGGCTATGGTTGGTTTTGTTAATAATGGTATTATGGCGTTTTTTGACAGCGCCACCTACATGATTGATGGAAAAAACATCGAGACAATGCAAAAGGATGTTGACGTTGCCACAACAATAGTAGGGTTAGCAAGATACTCCGACGATTATACAATGATCATTTGGTCCGTCGATGATGTTTTACAAAGATACCTCTTATCATCCTAATCACAGGCAATTCATCAGGTAGAAGTACCACGAAATACTGCGACTGACCCACAACCAGGACCGCCTACAACAGCATATAGACATTGTGCTGCTACAAAGCACCAACAACAATTTCAACCTTGGATTTGCTACACGTAAGAACGTCCTGAGAGGTGGCCGTAGAAGATTTTCCTGTACGATTCCACTGTAACATATCTTTGGACTTTGCAGAAATGTCAGAAACGTTATCTTTGGAGCGAAACACGCAGTTGTGCTTGTACGAAAAGATAACGACAATGATGCTATTTGGCGTGCTGGTGGATCTGATCGTAAGGTAAATTCTACATAAACGATCACAGTGGATGAAGAATAAGTTAATTTCTTTCATGGACACAGGTGGTAAGTCTGTTTTGTCATGGCACACAGTGTCCACAGATAACATTCAGAGTAATGTTACTGGGGTATTTAATGGCAAGTAGCAACTCAGCAAGGTGTTTCTGCACCAACACAAATATTTGTTGCGCTGCAAGATAGTCATCGGTTAAACAGTCAAACTCACATGATATTTGATCCCCTTGGAGTCAGTGAGATTTCTTTACGAATAAACGGACACCAAGATCCATCAGAGGATATAATCCTAAATTTTGAAAATAATACTGTTGCGCGCGTGTATCGTCGATTGCTGTCGTATATGGGACGTGATCAAAACATCGACACTGGTTTACAAATCTCACAGTTAGATTTTACAACTCTGTATCCGATCTATTACTATTTACTGTAACATTTAGATTTATTCAGACAATCTGTCGTTGATATACACTTCAGACCTAGAGTAAATGCAGGGGGTGCTAATTACAGAGTAATTGCGGTTATACTCAGCGACAAGGCAATGTTGCTTGAAGGCGCTGTTGGTCGAATGAAAGACGTTGATGCACCAGTAGAAAAAAAATGTAACTATTTAAAAACACGAGCATTTTATAAATATTATCGTACCATCACGTTAGTGTTAGTCTGACTCCTGGTCAGATTAAAAAACTAATCTCCGCGTCAGTGAAACAACAGGAACCACAATAACGCTAACACACTGTCAGATCACAGATCACAGGCGGTGAAAACAAGACATCGTTGACAGAACATGTCAGAACATCTTAATAAAGCAAAACAATCCAAGACCGGAATACGACTTCAACTTTACATCGGTGCCATCAAGGTTACAGCTAAGACTGGTGGCATATTTCTACTCCTCGCGGAAATACCACCGCTGACAGCCGCTGAAGCCCCAGCCGTTGCAAAAGCGACCGAACTGGGTGCTGTTGGAACCGCTGCTGGAATGGCATTAAAAATGCAATGGGAAAAGTCTTAAGACTTCCAGGAACTCATCCTCGGGGAAAGGGCTAAGGCTTCCAGGAACACTGAGTTAATTTCACCGTTGTCGAATTTTAATTTACTTGATGCAGCCAAGCAACTAAAAATAAAATCTTTTAGAGATGTTTTTATGCGCGATCAGTTACCACAACGACCAAACAACACCGAGACCGGTATTATTAATCTCGATAAACGCACCGGTGTAGGAACTCATTGGTTAGCATACGCAATTCAACCCCGTGGAATTGTTTATTTAGACTCGAACGGGTTAGCTTTACCGCAGGAAAAAGTCGGGCACAGAGTGTCAGTTTGGCACTCAACGCTACCAACACAAACATTAACCGTTCCACCAATATGCGGCAGTGAAGCAATTGCTATACTTGACGCTGTATCAAAGACGCCATCGTTGCCACCTCACAAAGTCGTATCTAATTATACAAGTCAATAGTTTGAGAAATCATTGATTTAGATCAAGAACGAAGAAAATATTTTTAGATATTTACGGAAGATTCCGCGGCGATTATACTAAAAGTATTTTAAACAATTCGGCGAAATAGATTTGTCAAATTACGCGACTAAACACGAACTCGCTAATATTATAAACCTCTTTCTAGAGTTGACCGAGATGAAGTTATTGTTTTTCAGGATAAATACGGCGTTTTAAAAATGAGTAATATCAAATGGAATGATATAGTTCGTAGAGTTATTGCTGTTACCACGGATAACATTCCAGTATTTACTGACGACGGTAGAGTCAGAGACTCAAATATATTTATATCGCAAATCAGAAATGAAATTACAAGAAGTGTTGCTAATTGTTTGAAGAATACCGTCTAACAGGCTCAGGGGCGATCGAAACACAACCAACAATATGAACACCTAGATTGTCAAGCAACAGTCTAGCAGGGTCAGAAGGGCTTGGTTGATCCTCTAAGGAGGAAAGCACAATCCCATGTGAGGCCCATTGATTGAAATATGACAGTCTAGCAGGCTCAGGAAGATATATTTACAGTAAAGTATAGAGACTTTAATCTAGATGTTTAATTTATCAAAGAGCTGAAACAACAACAGAATAATCATTGTGCGAGCTGTAATACAGTAATGTTGTGGGAGTACTCGAGTAATAATCCAAAACAATTTACCGTTGACAGAAAAGATATTAGTATTGGTCATACACGTGAAAATACGATGCTGACCTGTTTTGAATGTAATCGACATAACGGCGCAAGTTAAGTTATCGCGGTGGTAATTGTGTGCCTTCATGAATTACTTGTAATTGTTCGCGTGTAAATCCACGTTGAGGAGCAGTTGAATCTAATCTGTAGATTGCGGGTCTACCCGTAGATGTAACCACGCTGGAAAGTTTATGTGTCGTTATACTCCAGATAGGATCAGCCGCTCTTTTTTACCACTTTCAAGTTCACCGGGTTCATATAAATATCTTACAGTAACATTACCCAGCACTGGTTGTTTTGAAAAATCATGTCTTCTACGGGTATATGTTTTTGTGTGATCGCGCTAATAGGTTTCATGTTCGTTGTTCGAGTAATTTTATTATTTAATGCAGCTATCACACTTGATAATCTTGCAACCCATTCGCGAGATCTTTTGTCTTGAATTATTTCCTTCGCATACTGATATTCAAATAATCACTCAGCAAGTGTTCGATTAAATCGCTCAACAACTGCCTGATCACGATGAATTGAAGTATGTCCTAGTCGTATTTTACCGTGTTGTTGCTTCATCAACGATGATACAGCGCCATGAAATTCTTTGCCAGGATCAGCTGTGGCCATCGTAGACTACCACGTTGATAATTCGTTCAAACGTAGAAGCTACTTCAGTTGCTATCTATGTTGATAGCGGCTCTGCTTCCTTGTATCCACTTGCAATATTAACGCGGTTAACGCATATTTGTATGTTAATTGACGTCTTCCAATTGTAATAGTTTTTAAGAGGTAAAAATAAAACATCAGCCTGATGAACTTCATTTTGAACGCTAACATCAAAATGTGCATGCTGAATAATTTTAGGTGGTGGAAGTTAATTTGCCATATTGCCTGTCCTGCTAATCATTTGTAACCAGCCACACGTGTAACATTTGCTGCGTCGGCGAATTTATTAATCGCTGCTCTACCCTTCCAATATCCCCTTAGATTATAATAAATGGACTCCATTATAATAATAAACGGTTGATTAATTACCAGCTCGGGAAGTGTTCGATTTCTTCATGCTCGTTTACCCTTCAGCGCAGATCTAACCAACCAATTAGCTACTGATTCTTTGAAAGATTTATTTTTTATGGAATTTAACTCATGAATTAATTTCACATCTGCAATATGTCTAGCTTGTACGTTTTTACTTGTATAAGCTACATCATGAGGATGACGCGCTTTATCAATAGCGTTTACTGGATACTCACCAGGCCTTGGCTGATATCGGTTATCAAGTCTGATATCATGTCTGGTACCAGGATCACAGTAATTATATCCCGAAAGGTGTTTTTCTCCTGGGTACTTAGCCCATGGTTTTCCTGGTAACTTTGTTAACTGCGCGGCAATATCACCTCCCTTTTTATAGTCTTGTCCATTGGTTTGTCAGCGGAAATAAACTTAATTTTGTTTGGTACCACATCGTTCACACTTACCGGTAAGTGCATGTCTTTTATTTTTGGTAGTTGTAGTTGTTAGTCCACCTGTAGGGGTACGCTTCCTGCGTTTCACACAATATAAATCCATATTATGTATTATATTTCTACAACATGGATGTAATTGATTTCTCAGCGACACGAAAGCAAGAGTCGGTCAAACATCATGCTGCACTACCAAATTCTGTCCGAATGATTATATATGGCCCATCCAGGTCTGGTAAAATACAACTGTTAGTTAATTTAATAATGAGGTGGATCAAATGGGATAAATTGTATTTAGTTACTCCGTCAGTTGATGATAGAGATGTTACGAAGTACTTAGGAATTTTAATGAAAATGCAAAATTGTTGGACGAGAACGGTGATGATGCTATTGAATTTATTACTGATATTGGTGAAGCACTGTCCGTGGATGACCATGATGGATTTATTAATAATTTATTTGTATATGATGATGTGATGCTGGATAAACAGTCAAATCCAGCTCGGATATTTTCTCGAGGCAGACATAAAAACACAGATGTGATTTATGTTACTCAGCGGTATACACAAATACCTAAAGTGATCAGAGTCAACTGTAATATTTTAGATGTATTTAACGGAGTTAATATATACACGTTAGAAATATTCACCAGACTTGGTGTAGCGGTGATATGGACATAATTAAGTTTAGAAATTTATTTAGTCAGGCTCAGTCAACCCGGCATGGATTTATAAAAATAAACTTACATGACCTCCGACCACGATATCGTATAGGTCTTGATAAATTTTGTGGATAGTATCATCAGCGAGTGCGTTGTCTTGACACCACAGTCACCGCCGCGATCCTTTTATTGCGATTTTTTTTTCTTTTCAGGAAGGCTTATTTTTGCGATTCGAGAGTGAATCAATTAGATGCTGCTCGCCCTCTCTGTTGCTACCGTAGGTGAGATTAACCACTAAAATTCTCGACGCTGTAAAGATAAATTAGCTAGCTATCAGCAAGACGACAAACAAAAATAAACTCGAGTCTGATTTTGATGCTGAATTTATCATGACACTGAAATAATGATAAAAGAATCAGTTGATAAGGTTGTATGGATATTTTCCTAATGACTTATAACAATTCCCCGAGGAAAGAATCGATAGTAGTCTCAGCCACACAAGTGAAAATGTCGCGATGATTGTCTTGAGTGTAGCCGAAGTTGAGCAGCTAGTACCCTTTGGTAGCACGAATCAATCCTGGTTGCTTAACGCGGCTAACACGTGCGTTAGTTTGGCAACCCATTCACGGGATCTGTCGTTGCTCAGTAATTCCAGAGCGTATTGATGTCCAAACAAGTGATCAATTAAACCGTTCAAAGACTGCCTGAGCACCATGTGTGATTTCAACATTATGCTGTTTCATCTCTGCTGATACTGTACGAAGAAATCTTTTGCCAGGGTTAACTTACAGAAATCTCAGGCAGCGTAAAGGTCCACGCGAACAAATTTGTTCAAACGCGGCTGCGCCTTCAGTTATTGTTAAGTGGATAGCGGTTCCGCTTTCTTGCATTTGCTTGCTACATCGGCGGCCGTCAAAAGCATATTTTTATGTGCGCAAGCGACTCTGTCATTCTCTTTACGCGATATGCTTATAACGTCATGTGGTAAAAACCTATTCGCCTGATGACCTTCGTTGGGCGTGCTAATGTCAAACCGTCCATGTTAAATCATTTCAGGCGGAGGCAGATAAATTTTCCATATTGCCTGTCAGACCAACCAATCGGCTTCGGCGAATTCGCTTATTAATGATGTACCTTAGTAGTATCCTCTTTTGACTATAATAAATCAACACCATTGTTATGATTATCGGACAATTAATTGTCTGCCCCAACATCTAACTTACCACTCATAGCCGATTTAATCAACCAGGTAGAGAGCGGTTATTGCATGTTTTTATTTTTTATCAACTTCAACGTATGAATCAACTTGACATCAGCGATATGTCTTTGTTGCAGATCTTTATTTTATACGCGGCGTCATGAGCATGGAACACCTGATCAATGGCATTTGCTGAAAATTCGCCCGGTTTGGGTTGATTTGGTTGATTTTGTTGTCTGATATCAATACATGTTCCAGGACCACAGTAATTATATCCCGGAAGATATTTTTCACCCGGTCACTTAGCCCAAGGTGTTGCTGGTTATTAATCTCCCGAATTTCTCAGCAATATCACCAGCACACAAGGCATACTCACATATTTCTTTATTTCGCATTTTCTTCGTCGTTGTTCCTCTTTGTGTAGTTGTATCAGCGACCGCCTTTCATCGAACACAATATAGACTAATGAGTATAAATAATACATATTCCTACAATATGAACGTGACTGACATTTCAGCGACACGCGCGCAAGCACCCGTCAATCATCATCCAGCGTTACCAAACTGTATTCGAGCCATAAGCATGTACGATTCATTGTTGCGCTATCTTAAATACTAACTAATCACATGAGGCGTTACTGCGACTAATTCTAGACACCACAATACGCTGTTAAGGTTAATTGTTTGTCCTCGAGAAACAATATGACTATTTCCTCCGTATTTTGATTTAGTACGATAGACAGGATTCCAGAAAAACTATCGATTGAATGACGCCATGGATACGTCGTAAATATAAATTTCGCGGAGTTAAACACTGACAGCCTGTACACCCCGGTTTCCTCAGCGGTATGCTTGAATTTGTTATTTTGATTTGATTATGTTGCTGATCCAGAACCCACTATGTGTACCAGGTTGATGAACAGAGCCGTATGAATTACACCATCGTCAACCGTTGCTTTTCTGCGGTGTCAGTGAGCTTAACGCCACCCACTATTATATTTTCAAAGGAATCAGTAGAGATTATATTTATGATTCTTCAAAAATTTGTAGACGCGCCCCACATGAGTATCTTACTCAGATCGCAACGTGGTTAATCTACCATTCACTAATGTTACCCAGGAATATACCGCGAAGTTGTTGTTGTCCGCGTTTTTAATCTTTGCAGTGTCATATTCATATTCTGGTTCTCTCAAATAGGCAATACTATTTTCGCTCATGGTAAGTTCGCTGAGTGATCTAGTACCGGTTCTAACAACACGTCTGTGGATCTCCTTACTGCTACTGGTGTCATTGTCGTCCACTTTTTTTTGTTGCAGCATCATCGTCAGACGCTGGTTCACTCAGAACAACAATTATGTTTCCGTTCATTTTGAGGTTATTATTAATTACATCACCGGTTTTAGCCATATATTTACTGGTCTCACTTTTAGCTATTAATTCCAGCAGTGTTCATTGTTACGTTGCGATTCTCGAGTTCACGAATGGGACCCTCCATGGACATGATTGATGGGCCAGAAACGTCAGCATGTTCGAAACATTATTCAATATTTGTTTTCGTCAGTGATGTACTTAGCACTGTTAAACAACGCCAAAACACCGTTATTAACAACACCAACTCGATATCCAATTCCATATGCTGTATCATCTGTTTTCAAAAGTTGCCCTTCGATTATAATAAATTCGTCAGCAATCAGAAAATATCTGCTTGTATATTGGACTTGTAGCTTGATTCGTCGACGTGCGTTTGGTACAAGTGCATCATAAAAATAATATTGATAATCACGCACCGATTCATATTTGAGGACTGGCCTACATGTTAAATGCGGGATCAGATACACGCTTTACAATGTGTTTATATTATTTATTGCTGAAAACCAAGTCGAGAAGGTCACTTTCCACTATCAGACTTGCTGTATATTTGTTTTCTCTCTCAGCAGCTTGTTGGTTTGTCTGTGAAGGCACGCCAGCTAATACTTTTAGTCATTCATTTGCTGTCTGATTTATTGTTTTACTGACAAGTGCTGGCATCACCTCGCATAGCATCGTGTTCTCTGCAATATATAGTGTTTCATTAGCTACGTAGGAATCATTCGAAAAGGAACGTATGTTCAAAGTCAGGAATCGTGAGAAATCGTTTAAATTATGCTTACTTCCTATGACATGGTGGATTTTATGGTATCTTGGTATTCGAATTTTTCAGTTTTGTTATGCATAGTGCCACCTATCATGTGTTTAACTTATATACTATACATGACCATAATTCACTAGTCCTGCATCACCAGTTGATATCGAGAAATGTCGAAATTCCTGGAAAGTACCTATGAGTATCATTTTTTCCCAAACAATGCCGTACCCCATGCTCACAAATAGAATATATATCTTTTTAAAAAGAATATCACTGTTAACATATCCATTAATCAGTTTATTTTCTGATAATATCCAATAATGTTATGCAAGGGTCAGAACACATCATGACCATATTTGTCAAGGGCCGTGAGATCGATTATATAGTAGTATTTAAAAGTCAAAATGAGAACCACGTTAATGTGATTGCTTCCTGTCGGCTTTAGGAATTGAGACGTTACCTTTGAATCTTGATTGTACATGATTTATTACCTTTTACTGGAACACCTGGAGTTGTTCTTTTTCGGTTTAAAGAGTATAGGTTTGATGTGTTCTTTTTCGGTTTAAAGAGTCTAGATTGTATGTGTACTTTTGTGCTTGTGCTGGTGGACCCATTCTCACCTACAATCCTGGCGCCACTCCTCCAGCACAGTTGGTTACAGATGCATTAGCTTAACTCTTGCAGATAAGCTTATGGTGTTTGACGGCACGGGTGACAGAATGCGGTCATGGAAGTAGCATCAATTTTTCAAGGTGATTTAAACTTTGTGTAACATATACATCAGGTTCCCAACATTAGGACAAGTATATGCCGTTGTACAAATATTACATTTCGGTATTAACGCGACATCAGAGTAACTCCATTTTGCATAACCTGGAATCTACAGACGTATGTTTATCGATTGTTTCCTGTAATCGTCCAACTGAAATTGTAGATTAAATGAATGTTAATACAGAGCAAAAAGCATACCTCGAATGTCAATATCTCTATTTACTTAATCTCCGATCGCTAAGTTTAAGACTTGCAATACTTTCATAGCATTATGGGTTATATATGAGGAATAAATAGAGATAATACAATATCTGAAGTATATAGCTTCTTTGTAGGAAAATAGTCACATATCAACTTTTCGCCTGGGAAGACTAATCAAGGGAAAATGCCGGTGGTTGAACTAAGGTGTGAATTTCTCGAGGGAAAAATAAAGGACGCTATTTCAACATGACTATCACTTTCTATTGTAGCTTTCTCGGCAAAAGGAAATAGCACTTAAATATTTTAAACGTTTCCTTCAAGAGCACTTTTCCCCTTGGAAAAGAATTATGATTTTTTTCTTCTTCTTCTTATGGATATAAAGTGAGGTGGATTTAAAATTCTCACCGGTCAACACAGTTTGACACTGCAGATATGGATGAACCAGAGGATAGTAATAATGCAACTAAAATAAGAAATCTTTTAGGGAAAAATTACTTGCGGGCCACACCTATTTTACATGATTAAAACAACACTCAAGGCCAATTTATGTCAGCCTCAAATTAATTCGCATGGACATTTCAAGAACAGGTTCATCACGGTTTAGATCACATGATAATGTCTCCGTCCATCACCACCACTATAACACGCACACATATTTACTAGCATAAACACCTGCACACAGAAAATGACTATATGACATTTTTATTCCCGATGTTTGTTTGTGCGGGCTAAACAGCAAAGAAAATTAGCCTAGACTGTGTTTTCCCCAAGGTAAAATGTACTCTCTGGTTATTTAGTACCACAGAACAGAATTAAAACTTCGATAAATTCTACTCTAGCAAAACTTGCTGCACTCAAACACACACACGCACACTTTCCTTAAAATGTATCATCTTGGTGAAATAAGAAACATAAATGATAACGAAAGGTAATATGTAGGATGTACACTATATTATGTTATGATACATATTGTAGAATTTAAATGTCATATGTTCTTAAAACCATTAAGTAGTTTGATGTAGGGTTCTCGTTTTTGCTTGATTTTGTTAGCATACAATAGGTTTTTAACACGTAGGAACAGATGTCTTAGAAAACAATTTTCCACTTAAAGAATGAAGGATAAACTGTTGTTTTATTTGGTGAAATTGTATTAAAGGAAAGAATAGGCCCTGCGACATTGGTCTACAAAAATGACTTAAAATAATTTAAAATACTTCAAAAATCTATAAATAAATCACAATAAATTGATAGATAAAGAAAAGCTTCACTCTCTATATTTTAAAAACAACTATGCGGGAAATATTTACAAACCTACTCTCTTTGGATAGAAATTTAAATCATATTTGAAACTTATATGTATGAATTCAATCTACGTTGTATACATGTAACGGTCCACCACTAACAGTGCACAATACAACCGTACAGTATGGTAAGTGTTCTGGTTTTGAAACTTTGTGATATTATATAAAGAAACATGGACCTCTTTTGAGAAACAAGATATTAAATGTAGGATATATACATATTCTGGGGTGCAGAATATACTATGCACAAAGAAGTTATTCTTTCTGTTTGTACTCGATGAACATTCAAGAATATTAACTTATGACGTTTAGATAGATAAATACAAATTTCACTTTATACATTTTAATAGAAAAAGCTATGAGGGCATTGTTTCGTAACTACTCTCTGTGTCGGGGTAAGAAATGTTAAGTCATATTTGAAACTATATATGTATGAATGCAATTCACGATGAATACAATTGTAGATTCGCCACTAACATTAAACAATACCATCGTATTCCGTTTGGCAAGTCTTATTTTGCTTTAAACTGTAGATAGCACAAGATATGTTACACTGTGATACCTATTCGGCGATAAACAATACCGCGTACACAAAATATATTCTTTTCTACATTGTGCTGGCTGAACTTAAGATGTCATAAAGGATAAAGAATCATTACACTCGATATATTTTTAAAGACAAAGCTATGCGGGAATTGATCCAAAATTGCTATCTGTAGGAGAGCATTTTAAATCATATTTGAAAATAAGTCAGTATGCGTTCAATCAACAATGAATGCAGGTAGATGTTAATCATTAATATTAAACAATACCACATTATTCCATTCGGTTTTCTTTTGTTTGACACTATTGTAGACTGGATATTTGACAAAATATGTTAAATGTTGTATAACATTCTTGTGATTAAATCAGAGCAGGTATTTCTAAATAAGGAGACGCACTCTTGTTACATACAATTACACACACACACACACACACACTCACACCAGATTAAGCTCTACTGTGTGGGGTCATTGAAATACCTTCTGTCATTTGCTTATTTATTGTTTTGCATTTTGCCGTTTAAAACACTTATGCTATCTCTATCTAGTTACCAACAATCATTAAAAAGTGGCACTATTTCCCTTTCTTTCTTCCACAATCTGATTGCTCTCTCTCTCTCTCTCTCTCTCTCTCTCAAAGCCAGTTCGAAAACTTCTCAATGTCAAATGTTGTAGACAGTGCAAACAATGCATTGCTGACCTACTAACGCATTCGGTTGGGGTTGGTTGTTCTATTACCGTGCTACCACTAAACAGTAAAAACATCGGTCAACCTTTATTTTTAATTAATTGTACCTATCAACAAATAACACAATATAGACTTTGCACAGTACCCTCTTGTTTATGCTGGTTTTGTTTTGTCATCTAATATAATTTAGCGCTCACGATCAGGGTATCAAATATCACGTTATATGACGCTATATTTTGCAGGTGCGATTGCGAATGATCAGTATACACAACATAATATGCTAATCAAATTTCATTGCTACATGTTAATTATTTTCTATGGTTATTGCTTGTCATGTTAGTGTACTCAAGAATACTCGTTTACAGCGTTATACCCATTTACTGCTTCTATGACAACTACAGTAACACATATTCTTTACTGCTTCTATGACTGCATGCAAAATACTTAAAACATGTAGTGGCGGGGAATTGGAATGATTTTTATAAACAAAAACATTATCTTTCATCCACTGAAAATTTGCATGCTCATATGCATACATTTTGTTATGACTGACAGGCAAACATACATAATATCATAACACGGTTGACAGGCTTAGCGATTACACCAACCTGCAGTAAATAAATGTCTAAAGTGATTGCAAAGTAAAAGAAACATACGATCAGCACTGAAAATGTTTATGCTTAAACATAAATAAATATCCTACTATCACCCCTGAAAAGAATTGTAGTTCTCACACATACACACAAATATGATCACACCTTTAAAATTAATATTAGACATCATGTCTCGCTCCTGTTCATGCAAAAGCGAGTGTTGAATTGTAAGAATGTGTATTGGTTTGTTATTAAAAAAAATGCATGTGTGAGTGTTTGCATTTAAGGACGCGTGGCCAGCAAGTTCCGGTGTTAGTTACTTGCATACAAGTTTATATGGGTGGATGTGAGATTGTAAACAACGGATGTTGAATGGTAAGGACGTGACTGGTCAGTGAATATGAGTTGTAGATTGTATAAAAATGTTATTGACTGTTGTATTCATCCAACCATCCTTTATCTGTTGGTTTGCATATGTTATTTTGCTCACTATGGATGTGTGATTGTCTATTAAATTGGTTACTTGACTATCCCCGTCTACTTCTACGTTATTCACATGGAAGATTATAGTGACGTCCATCATGTTCAGATTTCCACGGAAGGCTTATACTGACCCATGATATTATAATTCCATTAGCCCCATATCGTCCCAAAATTTGGGACGATATCCATCAGACATGATATTCTTAAGTACGTACTGACATTCTCTAAAAAAAATAATTTGATATTTTTTTTGCGTAGGATTATAATGCAGCTTCTCGCTTTATAATGTAACTCTGCCAGCTTCTCCGGTGATTTAGGGGTTAGAGCGTGCTCTTCGGATGCCGGAGGTCGCGGGTTCGAACCCCGACCAAGCAATACCAAAGACATAAAAATGGTACACACAGCTGCCTCTGGCCCTCAGCATTAAGAGGTTAGTGTTAAGGCTGGTCGTCCTGGTGTCAGGATATTGTGACTGGGTGGGACATGACGCTACATGACTGAGGCATGATGCCCCAGTGCTAGACAGCACTATAAACTGCCACACTGCATACATCATAACGATATGACTGAATAATGTTTAAAGCTACGTTAAAAATCCAAATCACGCGCGCACACACACACTGACAACTTCAGTGAAATGAGAAAGTACGGTATTTCTTACCTGTAATATGACAATGGTCTTTTACTCGATCCTGACCAAGTTCAGACGTAAACGTGCCCACATGTGACATGCTTTTGCTGAAGCAAATTCAATATCCTGCTTCATCGATAAAGGTTTTATTTTCGTTTTTCTAACAAGCATCATCATGATGGCATCAACCTCGTTGATAAGGTTTGTCATCAACGATAAAGCAGGATTGGAACAACGGTAAGGTTTAACATGTTTTGATAAACGTTTGCCAATAGCACATACAAATGTGTATGCGACCCCACAAGGGACATATTTTTGTAATTTTCTTGTCGAGCATTTATCAGGGTTATTTCTGCTCCTTGCACAGGAAGTAGAATCGACTCAAAATCGTAGTAGATTATAAAAGGAACTTTCATCTTGTGTCTGTAGTTCGTAAACTGCAGTATATTTTCATCTTTACCTGGCATAGGTATTCGTTGTACGTTGAAACAATATTTGAGATGATCTATTACCAGCTGAGACTTACAGCCGTGCAAGCATCTGATGCAGAAAAATTTCTTTTCTTTGCATTTGATATGCTGCCCAACAGCTAACCCGTTAAAGTTTTTGATCAACAATAGTGGTTTCTCTAGAACAATAAATTAACTGTTGATTGTTTGTATCTCGCGAGATCTGATGTGGCTTGATTGATGATATATCTTGGAGTGACATTTTGTGTATGATCATCGACTCCATTAATACATAATGGTAAAGTAAAATGTTTTGTTTCTCAAATTTTGGAATTTGATAATCAGAAACAGGAAATACAATACCGGATAAGTTTAAATTGTTCGAATGACAAGTGCAATTTGATTCTCTGTCGGCGTGATTATATAGTGGGAACAACGCTGATAATAACGCCCACTGGAAACATTTGTCGTCATTGTTCGTAACATTGATACGGATTTCGAGTTTTTAATTTTAGTTGGCATATTGACATATGATCTACCGTGAATAGGATTGTATTTCAGTGTGTGAAATAACATTCATGTTATTGCATCGAATCGCCTATCCGATCCAGATGCTCTATAATCTTCTAAATTTTTTCTGTATCTCCTGAAATATATAATCTGACAATGACATTACATTTGTTCAAATCAAACCTCGACGGGATAGCGATATAATGCAAGGATCAGCAAGTTTTTCGAATTGCTGTTGATATGATTCTATTTGATCAGCTTGCCGATCCAATAATATACTCCTCTTTGAAAAACGAACATGAAACTACACAATAGTCTTCAGACACTTGTGCGTTGCTATCTCATATTTTACAGTTGGTTGAAGTAAATGAAACTGATTTGAAGATGAGAAATTTGTTAGTTAAAGTCGATTATCAAATCTCCAACTGTTGTAAAATCCAGCAAATTCTGTAATTGTTTGGGCTGATATTTTGTCACGAACAAACTTCGTTTTGCAATATCTGCAAGTTTCAACATCATATAATTTACGTTTTTTATTTCTCTAATGCTACGATACGAAATTGTTAATAAGAAATTTGAAAAACGTATATTATATGATGGCAAATTTATACCAACGACATATTATCGTAATCGATCTTGCAAGGTGCCACGAAAGATTCTTGTGTCATCCAAAATAAGACTTATTTGCCGGCAATGCACTTGAAGTTGTTATTAATCTTAAAACTAAAGCTTCGTTCGGGATTATAACACCAGCTATTTATAAGATTATAGTAAAGTCAAGCGATGATGCAAATTACACTGTCAGCTTTTTACATGAATTTATCTGGACACTGATCAATGATGACATTCCAGATGGAATGCAAGTGTATCATGTCAATGATCAGATTACAGACAATAACATTGCAAATTTGTCATTGAGAGTGGAATTTAAATCACATTCGTTTATGATTTGTATAAGGTTAACATAGAAAGTGTTGTCAGGAACATTAGAACAAAACCGTTTCTGGTCGTGTTGATAATACATGTTATTTGATGGCCATGGTTAGAGGTACACAAACCAATCAAATTCTCTATTATTATCATCGTTTCGTTCATGAAGTATTTCATGAACTCATCCCGAGTTGTTTAGTTATCGATCATATCAACAGCAATAAAGCTGATAAGCGTCTCGAAAATCTTGATCTTGTTACCTCTACAAAAAATAAAAGGAGAGGTAAATGAAAGTTTAATTTTAAACAACCTGCCAAACCTGTTACATCAACTAACTCTGTCACATGAGAAGAAATATTATTTCATTCAATCTCATCAGCGGCAAAGTATTTTAACATTAACCCAACATCAGTAAAAGATGTCGCTTATGGCACCACAAAATTCGCATACTCAACAACTTTCGATAGAATTTTCTGTCCATATTCATTTACTGTTTAGTACAGCGGCATCATCACTGTTGTTCAAACATCAGTTTACGTATTTGTTTAGAGCTTCTCTGTCGTATTAAATCCAAATCTTACCATAATTTAGCTGCGATCGACTTCAACGTTGTAATGCAAAATAAGATCATTTTATCTAGTTCTAATTCGAAGTACGTCAAACGATGAATAGGGATCGTATCCAACGATAAGATTAGCATGCTTGAGATCCGTTTTATCATGAAAACTTTAATAGCGTCAAATACAAGTTCATATTTGAGATTTAGATCTGACAATTCCTCTTACTTCATCTGGCGTTTTTATTATTCACATTAGATAAAGGTTTCATGCATAATGTCGCTGATAAAAAATGATATGAGCTGATCTAGATCATATGACATAAAGTATACATCTGACTGCAAGTGGTCTACCGATTAATGAGAGTGCTTTATACCGATTGCAAAGCACTCCGAGTTGGATCTAGAAACATGTTTGTTTCCTGTACCTGATGATCAACGTGCCGACGAACAAGGTATTATACCTCAACATGAACAAGTTTGTGTTGCGGCGCAATCTAACGTCAAATATCATCTTGCCAAAAATGTTCTTAAAAATTTGATTTTACTGTCACAGAGCATCAGATATTTTGGGATATGCTTAAGTCGTGTATACGTATTGGACAACTAGAAGTTTATGGTCGCCAAACAAAACAAACTTTAATTTTATTTTTGTAAAGATTTTAAACTTGTTGACAGATTGAACAGAAGATCGAAGACCATACCTGATATCGTTGTGCAGACCTGTAAAATGTAGGTCTGTTCTGCTAAAATATGAAAAGATCTACGGCGATCTAATCGGATCGCTAGCAATCTAGTCAAAGATATTTGATTTCACTTGTTGGAATCCAGCTGTTAAAACTTTCACCGTAACCGCGCCATTTGACCAAACTTGTAATACCACGTTTTTTATCACTCGTTCGATAATAAATATATCTTGTGTTATTAGTTCTTGTTCATAAATACTTCCTATGACATCTTCGTTTGCAAAATCTTGCAGCTTATATGTTACCGATATTGTTGTTAAAATCTTGTCGATGACAAACACTTCTTCAGACCAGTTAGGGGTGAAACATTTTCCAAATATTTTTTATCGTTAATGAAATTCTCACTCGATCACCAACGTTAAATTTGTGCCTGCGATACATGTTCTCGTTTGCAAGAATCGGATATTTTTAGCATCGTTCGGTGACATACTTGATCTGCGTGCGATTAGTGTCTTATGTTTAGCATCATTGTAATCTGATATTATTGCTGGCAATGTATCTGTTAGTGTTTTTTGCTGTAAACTGCTTGTAGATCGTTTCTTTTATAGTACGATTTACGCGTTCGGCAACAACACTCCTTCCTTCGTTACCGGTATTATATTTTTTATATTGTTTTGCCTTAGAAATTGCTCGAACTGCTTGTCAAAAAATTCTGATCCATGGTCTGTCCAGATTTTGTTTGATTTTAGGTACTGTGTAATGTTCCGCAAATCGTGCGATCTATCGCCCAGATATCATCTACTGCGTTTGTGACGACCTTCCGTCATAGAAACCTTTTTTTAGGTCTCTGAAGCTCATGCGTTAGCGTCTCCAACGCACGTTTACCAGGCACACCAACGCAAAGTTTATATTTTGTTCCAATGATACATTGTACTAGTTTTCTGTGAAATCGTTTTCGCATATTATCTGGTTTAATATTTCGTAGTTCGTCAAGCATGACACGATCGCAACCTAGTTTATCGTCCACGTGATCATGGTATCAAATATGACGCATCTCAGTTGTATCAGCTGCATTATAAGGTTCATGTCCCAGTAACGGATTATCGTTATCAAGGAAATACTGATAAAGTGGATTCCATGGACCGGTATATTTGTGCCCTGGAAATGTCTAACCTAACTTTGATTTTGGTAATTACCAATACTGCTATGTAAATCAAGTCCTGATCTGATGACAGCTATATGATTTGAACGTTTACTATCAAGCAAGTATCTTATTGTGTTCAAGGCACATATCTTTGTTCACATCTTCGCAATTACATTTCATTTATTTTTAGTTGCTTAATAAAATAACTTTATCGTCGGACATTATTGTCAGAGTGCTTGCACAACAACCAGTGATTGTATCACCAGATTTATCTTGTTTAAGGAACATACTCTTTCTCTTATCACATACATCAGAGATACTTTTCAGCATTTTTCTGTTATTAGAGGATGCTTCTGTTGTTTCATCGATGTTATTGGTTTTGGTTCTGCATTTGAGACAATATGTTGTCACAATATGTTGTCATTTTATACTTGATGTCATACAAAATTAATACTAAATAGTTTACAATCGAAATACCGCTTTATGATCATTGCTGGCATTAGGAAACGGGTCAAATTGCAGAATAAACTTTAAAATGTTAACTGTTTCGCCATCAGACCTGGATACTTGTGTCCCAGTCATTTGCAAGATAAACATAATACAAAAATAACCACAAGCTGAAGTTCCGACTGACTGAAGCTGATTTGAATTATATTTTATTTATAGTTTATTTATATGTATGTTTTAAGATGTACTGTTTGATAACATTACTCGGAGGAAGAAAAAACAAGTCAAGTAGTTCTTGTTGTAAAGAGCTACCCAGTTCGTACCAGATCCTTCGTTGAAATCTTGTACAATGATGACACAGCTTGTGGACCGCTCGTGGTCAGCGCCAGCTATTGTATCTGCTGGTGATCTGTTTGCAAGTTCGTCTTTGGAAAATACTCTGATGAATCCGCTTATCAGCGATCTCAAAAATATTTAACGCGGACGATTTCATCGTCTGGTTCCAGGAAGCATTAAGCCTCCTCACCGAGTCCTTCTTGTCATAGGGTGCGATTGCAGTCCGCGTTCTATTTCAAGCAGATTTAGTAACCGATGTCCTGCTTCCCATGCTTGCAGAAGACCAATAAAACCCGCCTTTCAGAGCGTTGCGGTTCGTTCTAGATTGTCTTTTTCTTGTTGTTGTTGTTGCTGTCCTAGACTCTTTTTGTGCTCGTATTGTCGGCATTGTTTATAATTACTGATGAGATAAAATTAGAGTGTAATGTGTTCCATTGCTTTTGCAATCTGCACGTTGCAGCAACTGTTTTATACCATCGCCGGATACAGCTTTTTTGCCCCTGATATTGCACCTCATGCTGTAGCCAAATCTAACGTTCCTAGCACAGGCAGTATCTTTGGCAATAATTTCGTGCTAAAGTACCTATGTTTCTTCCGATTGATCCACCAAGAATCGCCTTTGATCTGGCAAATGCTGTTATTTGTGCCACTGACAGATTGAGTATAAAAAGTTTGTTTTTCAGAATTATGTTTATCGTTGTCCTTGTGTAAGAAGTAATTTTGTTAATGTTCCAGTGGTGTTTTAACTCCAAAATCTATGTTTAGTGAAACCGCTTTTCATTTAGCTATACCTCGTGCTAGATTTTGTATTTGTCATTGTGCCAGGTTAATCTCATGTAAAATATATTTCATTTTTATTACATCGTTTGTTTTTATAAAATTAAATGTTTCTTTAACATTACACTCGCACTGTCATTCTACCGCGTACGACGTCAAGTGTTCTGTATCGATCAGATGTTACAAGAGCATAAGCATACTATATGTTATCTGGAGCAAGAGGAACCACTCCTAATGTCCATGTTACTTCGAAGTCAGCTGTTGATCCAATAGCTCGTTCGCTGTGCTTACTAACATCAAAATGAAATATCTGGTAAAGAGATCGAAACTCTTCGGCAGATATTTGAGATCCAGTATCATCGTCCTGGTACTTATGCATCTCCTCCATCAGATACATATATGCTCGAGATACTTTTCTATTAACATTATTTCTTAATCTACATTCGATCTCTCGTTCAGGATATTGCTTAGAGTTTATTCTAACAAATATTCGTCTGACGTCAGCGTTACCGAAAATCGAATTGTTTTGTACTTGA
This sequence comes from Sinohyriopsis cumingii, assembly GCA_028554795.2. Taxonomy (NCBI): domain Eukaryota; kingdom Metazoa; phylum Mollusca; class Bivalvia; order Unionida; family Unionidae; genus Sinohyriopsis; species Sinohyriopsis cumingii. The sequence continues at coordinate 28,033,721 of CM068832.1, read as the reverse complement.
TTATTACGTTTATTTTGTCTCCGAAAAACGCTAAATACATGACGCGGTAATTGCTCATCGGCGCTGATGTTGTTAGCTATGTGTTATTTGCTGAATTTGGCACAACTGTTTTGTTAACCTTGTGCTGTTCAAAACAGATTGTTCTGCTGTACACTGTTAACATTGTCTCAAGTTCTATTCATTTTGAGACAGATATAACAACTCGAGGAATCCATAACGCCAATCGTGAAATCACAAACTGACGATCCGCAATAGCAGCAGTTCTTATCAGACATCGCTCTGATCAGCTCGGACAAGTATAAGAGTATGTTTAATGCCACGAAAAACTGTATTGAAGTCCCTGCAAAATCAGAATATTTTGCTTAACGGAAGCATCATTGCGATTGAACGTTACTGACATATGTATTTGCTTCTTTAAACAAACCCATCATTCTATTCTCAAAAATTGATTACAGAAATAATACTCTGAGCATTGGTTACGAACGCTGCTGTATCAGCTGAAGATTCTGGTAGGATTATTCCAATTGCATTAAAAGAGCTTTCATGGCATTTCCCACATTTACTATTGCATTATCAGCTGCTGTAGCCTCTCCGTATTGATCATGAAGCCTAAAAAAAAAGTTGTTTTTGTTATTGCGAGTGCCATCCTCATTTGCACCAGCAACTGCTAATTCACCAATTTGAAAAAGATCCAGATCAGCAGTATTTCCTAGTGATGTATCCTTGATCCATAGCATATTTGTTGCAACCGATCTGGAGTAGTCGTCGCTGAACGATACAATCTAAAGTATAGTGTTTGCTATCGGCAAGTGCATGGACATATCTTCTACTTTTCGATGGACGAGTTGATATCTGGCGCTTTTAAACAAGCTGCAGTCGTTATTTGCTAATCTGATATTTGCATCAGCATCAATATCACCATCTGCTGATGTTCTTATACTCCCTCGGTGTTCAAGAACAGCTTTGTGCGGCAGTAAACATACATCTTCGTCTCCCTATTAAATGTTTTGATTCCCATTTTGGTAGACTTATTAGAGTTCTCGTCGAGATATTCAATATACTCGAACTCCGTTGCAGAGTCATATATGGTTATCTCGCCGGCAAGGTCAAGATAACTTTTAATAGACCTATTTTAGTAATCATCAGTCAAGATCGTAATTGTTGTACAATTACCTAAAACGCAGCAGTGTCTGGTTTTGTTCTAGCTCGTGAAACTACTTTCCTAACAATCTCTTCGCCAGCCTGAGACAATATTTTTTTTTGTCGTTGTTTCCATCCACGTGTTGTTTCTTGATGATGGAGCTATTTCAGAAATACCATGTTTTATATCTTTACCACTTGCCACTCTACCTTTGATTTTATCAGCGATCTTTTTTCATACCGTTGTTCCGGCTGTAGATGTGGCTCCTTTTGCAAAAGCTTTTGACGCATCTAACGCGATTGGAGCTATTTTTTGAGCTATTCCAGATATATTGATTTTTAGAAGATATTACCAAAAAAGACCACTACGATATGTCTGTGATATATATTTCGTCGTTCCGTCTTGTTATACAAACTGTCTGATAAAAATTGACTTTTCGTTAACTAGCTAACCACCATCGCTTAACCGACACGCAGATGAAGCTAGTAAGTCACATTTTATTTGTAAAGATCAATCTGATTGGTCAGTAATTGTCATAGTGATAGATGATATTTAATTTTCAACACTGATCGCATAGTATATTATCTGTCTCGGATTTACTTGCATTAATGAACCAGGTGGAACATGAGGACTAAACGAATAAATTGTCTGTCCTTGGCTGTCTCGTGCTGTGTATGACCCATTTATAATAAAACAGTTGATTAGGATTGTATTTACATATGTGATGCTGACGGATGACTCGCTGTCATATGATATTGACTCAGATGTGTCAGATCCGTAATGTTGTTTGTTTAATCCGAGTAATGATCTTGTTGTGTATTGGCCGCTAATATCAATAAACATTTTGTTTTTTTAATGTCATTCTTGCTCGCAACATGTTATAATTCGGTATGATCTCACAATTTTTAGATGATATGCCGCTGCTGCCAGTGGTAATAAGATATTGTATCGTTTTGTTGATATCTGTGATGTTGTACGCATGTTGCTGTATCTTAACAGACTTCCACTCGATGATGCCAATGATCTTTAGGCCAAATGTAAAATCGTCATTGAAGTTAGTTTTAAAATTTCCCATAGAGTGCCAGACAGTAGCAGATACAAATCCGATCTCATAGTGATCAATTCCAAGTTCAATAACAGGGTTATAAAACCCTGAAAAGTTGAATTTGATGTTCTATGAACATTAGGTGTTCGTTAGCGAATCAGGTCGCTATGTAACATAATACTCGTCAGCCATTAAAGAGCCGTTTGATCGAAGAAGTACAAGTATTTCAGCTATTTCATTGTCTATTTCTTTTCTAGTGTTTACAGCTACCTTCGATGAGATTAGCAGCATCAGTCGATCAACGATATCAGCTGGTGAGATAAAGAGCTTTAATCCTTTACCAGATAATATATGTTTCTCACGGCATTTGTCATACAGTTCGAACAATCCAGCAAAATTCAATGATTTGTCCTATGGTTGTGGTCTTGTCCTAAAAGCTTCAGCTGTTATAATCATAAGATTAGCAATAATTCCGTAACGCATTGCTGTAAAAATTCCCATCATTTCCATTTCTTCTTTTACTTTTGAAAAACAATTTTTTTTACCATATTTATCAATTTTTTGCATTTTTTCTTTAAATTGTTTATATTGTCCACGTTCCCACGCGTTAACATTGTTACGATTTCAGTGCTTCTCACCAACATTATCTATTACACAATTTTTAAGTTCTTCATCTGATATTTTTTCCTTTCATTCTTTAAGGACATTTTATTTATTTTCAATGTCCAGTCCTGAAATGTAAACTTCGGAAATATCTTTATTTTCTTTAGCAATTTCCTCTTGAAGTAATCGTAATTTCATCAATTATCCTTTCTATCAATATCCTTTCTATTTCTTCAGGATCACCAATTCGCTCAACAATGTCAGCAGCAACATTAAGTTGTCCTTCTTCAAGTAGTCTTCGCAAACCTTTTTCTTTTAATTTTTCTATATCATCCGGTAATACTTTGTAAATGCCGGCTTGTTTGGCAAGTACAGACTCGGCGATCGGTTTGAAGACTCCTTCTGTTTTTTGTTGTTCTCCAGCACGTTCTTGGTCAACGTTTTTATTAAACGCAGATCTTTTTGCCACATATTTCTTCACAAGATTTATCCGCGTCTTGTCCATTATTGTGAATAACACATTAATTGTATACTTTTTACAATCTAAGAACTTGTCAAGTCCACGTCGAAACATATGCTTGGTATCTCTGGCAAGTTTATTGAATAAGAAAAAACTAATTTCCATTAGCTGCCTCGTGATACAGCTCAACAAATTTGTCTCCAGAAATATCTCCGCATTGTTCTCGTGATATATTCTGCACATCAATGTTTTCAAGTCCGTTAAACAATATAAAACAACCCGTATTTCTTCTGATAAAACGATATGCACTATAAAAAAATACTGGCAAGATAAACCGCATTACATCGTCGATTTCTCGACAATGAAAAGTAAGATTTGATCTTGTCCAATACTCAGAGGAAGATGATCAAAAACGATAATCTTATGTTCATCCGAGTCTAGCTCAGCAGCAGGAACAAAATCTTCAGGTGTCATTATAACAAATATATCTTCGCCTAGCGCCAAGTTCATGTTTTAGTTTCTCGTTGTATTTGTCCTGCTACTTGATCATAGTTGAATATGTCGTTGAGTAGCAAATTCATTAGCAAGTTTGTTTCGACAGATCCAGTACGTCCAACTATCGGGTAATGACAATCTATTAACTCAAAAATGTGTTTATTTGTTATTACTCGTTCTGAGTCAAAGTTTATTATGCTCATCATATCACATGTGCACAAACCTTTATCCTGATAATTTTATCGGCAGCATACATTACACATGAATTACTACACAAAGTTTGGTATGTTAGTAAGTGTTTCATCCGGCGAAATAACAGCAACTACAACATATGTTGATCTAACAAATTATCTCAAGAAATCTGGTGACATAATGACCGGCAACCTTATCATGTCAGGACAATGAGTGTTAACTCTAGAAATAACATCTCTTCCTGTCAACGTCAATAACACACACGCGGTAAGTTTGGCACAACTTAATGATATCAGTAATGGTAAGTTATCGTTGTCGGGTGAAACGATGACCGGTAACTTAAGTATGTCAGGTCAGCAAGTACTAAACCTTGAAACAACATGTCCACCTATCGACGCATGATAGCTGACAAGCAGTAAGCTTTGCACAACTTAGTGTGGTCAGTAATGGTAAGATATAGTTGTCAGATGAAAACATGACTACAAATAAAATTGTAAATCTTGAACCTAAATACCCTCACTCACATAAATAAATCACAAGCGGTACGTTACGCACAACTTAGCTTGATAGATATTAATAAGTTGTCATTGTCTGGTGGGACGATGGATGGAAATATAGATATCGATGGGAAACTAATTAATACTCAACTTGATAACACAACTTTGACCAGTAACGATTGTATAACAAATGTCGCGTTTGTCAAGGGCAACTTTGCGATAGAATCTGGCGACATTATGGTGGGAAATCTGGACATGGGATCAAACAATATAACAACTACGGAAATTCTATCAGCGGTATCAGATTTAACAAACGAAATTACGTCGAAGATAACGCTGCTACGAATATTGCATCACGAGTAGCGAAATCCGGTGATACCATGGCAGGTATGTTAAGCAAGGGCTCGAATAAAATGACAACGACCTATAATCCAGTTGCACGATTTTGTTCTTACAAATAAATGTTAAGTGAACGCTGAAATAGGTGTAGCATCAGCAGGTACAATTACTTCTTAAGATGCCAATTATCTTAAAAATTCTGGAGATACGGTAGCAGATGCTATCAATATGGCTGCAAATAAGAAAACTTATACGCATGTTCCCGTTTCTATATCCGATCTTACCAATAAACAGTATGTGGACAGTGTTAGCAATTCGCATGCGATTGGTGATAGTACAAAACGAGCTCAAAATAGTGTCCATCACATTCCACATATCGCTGATGCCAGTCTTATTTAATCGTTGGTGTTTTACTGCAACTGCGTCAAATTATTATTCGGAAAGAAAGCCAGATTATGTGTTTGCGTTTAACAGTCCTCTATCGGACGGGTTAGAGTGGATCACATACGGAGAAACAAGTAACTTTTGGATGAAAACTAAGTGTCCAGAGGCTGTTGCGATTTGGAAATTTCAACTACGAGGTCGAATAAATGCTAATGTTGAGTCATTTATAGATGGATATTAGAAGGATCGTCTGATGATTTAAGATGGACTACGCTGTCTTCTGCAATATATGCTGGTGATACTTTTTCTCGGCAATTTATACTTAATCCTGAAGTAACCACAAACAAGTACTCTTATCTCCTGACTTATGTTGAGGAAGCTGAAGGTTCTTACCCAGGTTTGACTATGTTTCAGATATATACAGGTAACGTTTTAATGTAATTGCAATATATAATGTCTATTGATCCTGAATCGATCAGAGTCGCAAATGAGTTTTATAATTTTATACGCAACCCGAAAACGGAGATTGAACTAGTTGATTTTGCTCAGCAAGACCCAGAACGTGTTTTGGAAGCAAGAGCGGTTGATATAATTGCTCGAATGAAAAAAAATATCTTTACATTCCCCCCGTTTAACTGAGAACAGTGACCACTTTGTTAGAGTTTCAGGAATTAGAGGCCCTCATGTGAGATAACCAATCAGAGACTGTGATATAGTTAGCAAATACTGTCCTGAAGTCAGTGTGAAGAAAGGCGATTAAAAGTTGACAAATATTTGACAAATACACTGCTCAATATAACGACGATCGATACATTTGTAAAAACAAAATGTCTTGGTGCTAAGAAACCAGAGCAAGAGCAACAACGAAGATTCACGACGAGCTTGACAAATTAGCTGAAACAAGAAAACACAAATTTCTTAAAAATCGTACCGTCAAGGACACATATGTTAAACGTTTAGTATTTCGTGTACTCGGTATGGACTAATATGATAAAAAGACTCCGTTAGAAATAGTAGATAACAGAGCTGACGATAACATGCTAACAAGAGCATATCTAGTTTTGATAGACTTTCTCGCCGGCGATTAAAACAAGCATGACGTATATCACATTACTGCTGAACTGAACATAGTATCAGAAATTAAGTCTAGAATTGAGTTAAATGATGATGTCGAACGAGACATATTTTATCAAGAGCTTGGCAATATTACAATGTAAAACCCATTATTAGTAAACATTATGAAATAAATAATACTTCTTAAAAAATTGTGTTGATAAAACTATACAAAAAAAGCTGGAAAGTTACTGACAGAAACAAAATATAGAAATATCCAATAGCTGATTGCTGGGCACCTAAACCTACCCGCCATAGATATAGAGTAAGCTGATATTCACTGTCTTTTAAGTTTTGCAACAGCATATGTAATTCTCAGGCAGTATCTAGTACTTAAATTTTATTAACTGGGTCAGTTATCATATGTTGTTAGTAGTAACGACGAAACAGAAGATATTTATCGCGATAGAGTCAATTATATTACTGAAATACCAGCACATGTTGATCCTCCATTTTCATCCTCATCTTTAACAGATATTAGATATGATGATATCTCTTCTGAAGTGTATGATAAGTACAGAGAGTCTCTTGCCGATCCTGACAATACAAAATTTAGTACTTTGTTCGATAAAGCTTATCCTGAAAATAATGTTACTGAAATAGTTACCGAAACAGTTTCATAATGATAAAAAAATAACCGACTTAAATCATATTTCATCAGGTTTCCAAGACAATGATAGAGACGAGCTGATGAAATATTGCAAGTAATACCATAAAAAAAAAACTATTATATCATACGCGCCAGCAAATGTTACAGCAGTATCATAAGCGTATTCCACTATATCCAGATTGTGTTAACAACAGCAGGAATATCATCAGCAGGAGGAACAGCAAATCCACTATTGCTGACAGTGTCAGGAGCAGGTATTGCGCTATCAGCGATCAACAACAAAACACAGAGCCAACATATGAGAACAAGAACGCTTATTGTAAGATAACAATAGCGACTTACAATAAAATATTAAATCAACTTCGAGCTTGTCACAGAGGTGAAAAGTTCCTTATGTTAGACCTGATACAAGAATTACGAGTCACACACGATTTACTTGTTGAGATGATAGCAAATAGATCTTTGAAATATGAGAAACATTATTCGGCAAATTTTGTGTGAAATAAAAAATACAATGGAAGATATTGCAGTGGAAGATATCACATTAAAGATGAAGATAATTATATTTCAGGGTAAGCATATGACGAGTATACTTAACAACGAGAAGTATAGCACGTATTCAAAAAATAAAAATAAAATAAAGTTGTCTCTGGTTTGCAGTGATTATTCTGAATATTTTGATAAACATGCTATGATCACAAAAGAGCTCGTTAAAACTGTTGACAATCTTTATAATCCAATATCGCAAAACAAATACACAAAATTACAGTAGATAATGAGCTTAAAATGTTACGTTAAGAAGACAATAATTTCTCATGGACACTTGATCAAAATGTTAGAACCTGATTCACTTATCAGCAGTAAAATTAATTTGTACTTGTTCTGTCATGATGATGAGAATTATAAACGTTAAAAATATCTTAAGAAGTCTCTAACAATTGTATATGAAATATTAAAAAATAGATGCAGCAAAATTGCTAACAACTTCATAGTAAAATTTTATGTAAAATACATGAACAGTCTTATATAAGTGGTGTTTATGGATCAAACCCCTTTTTAGTGTGACGACGGCGACGATTCAGGAATGTCCTCGTTTGGTAATCAACTTTAAAATAGACGCTGTTGCCTCAACATGGGGGGGTCACATCATATTGCTATCAGATTCAAGATAGGGTTTTGGGACATAAACACCTTTATTAAAGACTACTATCGTTTAAATATGATTTAAAAATTCAGATACGTAAAATAATTTTGGAATTATGCCCTCAAGGCGGTGTCGAGAGCAAATGTACTTTATCATTTGAACACTTGAAGTGATTTTTGTTGAAACTTCAGAGAACACAAGGCATAGAAGATCTTTCACTTCTACTTCGTTTTGCCCCATCAATGTCTCAGATTTGAATGTTTACTTTGGAATGAATGGATTTTTAACGAAATGTAAATTGAAATACGTTCTTCAGGTTAAAGGAATAAATTGAGAAAGTTTACATTTAAATATAATAGACAGAACATATATAAATGTGTTTTCAATTCATAGGTCACGTGCTTCGTTTTGTGCACAAAGTTCACAGCTTGTGATACAAGTAAGCAGACGATCTTCATCAAGGGTGAAGGACATACGAAAAGAGCCCCATGAGATGACTGAGTATGTATTTCAAGAACTTGAACACAAAATTGCATCATTTCGAATCTTCGAAACTCGCTTACAATATGTTATGTGCCCCATCCGGATTTAGAGGGTTCACGGGCGTCAGGCTATCCTGTTTTAATCGTTGGCCTGCGTATTTAATAGCTAGTAATATTTTACCATTTACACAATTCTATTAATTTTCCACCAACCGTCCCCACCCAATCTTTTTCACAATATGACCATTATACTGGCACAAATTCCACAAATTCCATGAACTCCGAGCACCTGTCTTAAACTGTAAAAACATAGCCCTGCTTTTGAAACGTTGTTTTTTTTTTCTTCTCACAATTGAACAACACTCTGCATGTGAAGTCCTTATATAATATGATTTTTATTACCTGTAGTAAGCTAGTCCTTTGCTCACGCAAATGCCTTCGTTGCAAAAGTGCCTGTAGCTTGAAAAAGAAACTAAACTTTACGAACAGGTGCCACTTGTACACCCTCTGTCTAATCTTATGTTACTACCCACTGTCATTTGACAGCCACGTCTGGTTCCAATAGCTATTTTCGTGAATCCTACGGATGACGAGCGAAGAACTCCAAAATTGAGAACATCGTATTTCATAGAAATCTTGAAAATAAAATCAAGACTTGACTCACAATAGAAACATTATTGCTTATCGTGTTCCTTACAACTCTTTAAATGAACATGTATTATGGTTTAAGATTTCAAAATGAGGTTATATGAACTTTTTGGACTTACTTAAAAGCTGTGCCAACGTGTTCCCTATCAGTATCTTTAAAGGGTAAACAACTTTAATACGTGCTGCCAAATTCAACAGTATTGCTTTTTTATATACTTGTTATGCTATTGTGTCTCTTATTCGAGAGTTGAGGTCATAAATAGCTTCTAGGTTATGTCTCCAATGGCTTACCATATATATATTATTCTCGACAAACTCTTCTAGCGTCAAAATACCACTGTTAGATCTTCTGTTATCGATTAATCGTTTTTTTTTTAAATCTCCAAACAACTAGTGTATGTTTGCCTTTAGGTGCTTTGGCAATTTCATGTTCTTTATTTCTTTTTCTTTTTTTTTCAATTTATAGTGCTGTAATTTATAACTTTTCATAAATCTTCACCACAGGTACAAAATGAATTCCAATTTTATTTTACCACTTCCGTCCTATAACGGGCAGCAGCTAGCGTCAACAAAAACAACAACATTATTAAAAGTAATAATAATAATGACTACAGAGACATACTTTAAGAGACGGTCTATCTTCATTTCAACAAAATATAGAGAAAAAATATTTTAAAAAGTGCAAACTATTGTTCGCTTATTTAATTTAACATAACATGTACTTTTTTGTGATCGCAGACCTTACTGGTTGCCTTCAGAAATAAATATCAAGGAAAATAACTCCTACAATAACGACTGTACAAATGCTTACGTGTTGCTTCCCTTTAAACATATCGACGCTAATAAGGATTGCCTAGGTCTCACTGGACGGTTTATCTTATGAATTTTCATCCGACATTGGCCTGTTGCAGAAAAATGAGAATAATTTTACACTGAAGATACAAACAAAAACAAACTAATTTTGTTTTGTAGAAAGCATACATGTAAGAGTTTGATTGCGGCAATCAGGTTAATTCCTAATGCAACTGGTGGCTTTTATACTGAACCAACACTACCACCAACCCCTCTTTTTTGCAATCATTTTTTGCAGGAAAGAGCTATTTTGAATATTTTCCTGTGACAAGGCAGCTAAAAGAATCAGTATGTGCCTTATGTATGAATCAAGTTCACTAGTACTATAACAAATTAGCATACTTTTCATCACCCCTTAACCATCCAGATTTTTAGATATTTACCTCTGTAGCAGACACATGTAACTACGTAAGCCAAGTCGGCTGCTCATTTGCAGCCAAAGTTACGCATTTGATCTCCAATGCTCGTCTAACTGTGACAGGCAGTCACTAACAAGCCAACCCATTTCCAAGCCTGACTCAAAGTAAATCTCAACCACATTACAGATTTAGCTTCTGTGTGAATTTATAAATGCTATGCTTGTGATAATTATTTTCATGCCTTCTACCTTAAAAATTAGGTGTCAAAATACGAAATTATCCAGTGAGACCTTACCAGCAGGGGTGCGAAATACAGCGCTCACTCACCGGATCATGCTCTTGGCCGGGTTTGATAAATTCATTTAGATTTATACGGCCCGCGCTTTGGAGGAAGTTACACGCATTATAGAGGCAACATAGCATGCGACCAGAATATTGACGACATAAACAACAACATTAAAAATCAGGTAAACATAATATCAGCGAGACGTTTATCACATGAACAGGAAGAAATCGAAACACATAGATCGGTGATTCAACAGTAATTCAGAGTATCACTTGATAATCGACAGAGTATCACGTGATCAGCGCAACAATATCACTTAATCGGCGCCTTACAGAAACAGTTGAATACCTTACAATATCTAACAGTGTGAATACTTCTGACATATTTACTGCAACACAACGAAATCAATACAATATTATGATGGTCACAGAAAGACCATTAAAGCTATCTCAGTGACAATAATTTTAACATGGGCACTGCACGCATGGATGCGCTACAAAGAACTTTAGGGTGACCACAAATATCTTGTCAAAATATCATCCAAGTCCACATTCAAAATCTTTAATATCGCTGTCCAAAAATTCAATTCTGTACCGTCCATCAGCTTTTAGTATACTCAGTTTATCTTCTCTCCATCAAAACACATTTTTCTGTACTATTTATATGTAGAGTTACCTACCTTGGACTATGTAAATGTAAAATATAACCAGTGAGAAGTTAATGATTGTAATTTATTTCTGAATATGACTTGGCGGTTTTTATGGACTGAAAGTGCAAAGAAAGATAAATGAAAAGATAAACCCAGAACAGATTTACAAATGATGAGAACATTGCCAAGGTCTCAATAGTTGCTCAAGCTCGATAAAGAAATTTGCAGTTCTTTGACAAAACTGCAAGTGTGTGGTCACCCTGAAATTCGTTCTTATATTGGCGCTTATTTTGAGCACAAATTGTCTTTTATGAAGCTCCAATAAGGTTTATCTATCTTATTTTCTCAATAAATTGAGAAACACGTAAAAAACCAAAGAGGACCTTTAGCTTAGTTTTCTTCTACCATTCCGTAAATATGCGACACTCATGACAGTGCAGGTGCTTCAGCTGGGTTGTTATGTTCCATAATAATAATAAAAACTTATTAAGTAGATACTTTTTCTCTGAAATAAACTGGTTTCTAGGGTATTCATTCAAAGAGTATTTCTATGATGCTCAGTCAAAAATAGTTTATATGATATTCAGTCAAAAATGGTTTATATTGTGTTCAGCTAAAAGCGGTTGCTATGGTATTCAGTCAAATATTGTTTCTATGATATTTAGTCAAAAATGGTTTCTATGGTATTCAATCAGATAAAGAAGAGATATCTACATTAGACATGCGCTACGAACTCTTGAACTTTAACAAAAATAAAACAACTCAGTTTTTCCTCTTTACTGTAAAGGACACGTTGGGGGGTTTGCTTTTGTCGGGGGGGGGGGGGGCGGGGGGCCTAAATTTGTAAAAGAGAAATATACTAATATTACGAAGCTAAAATACCGATTGAGCATCGATTGTTATTATTTATGAGCATTCATAGTATATTTTCTTATTTACTAGTAATCGTTCATTAAAGTTACAGCCAATTTATTTCTTATTAACTTATGACAGCACAAGAGCATATTGTGGTGATGACATGAAGCCGATAAGATATATCTGACAAATACTTTTTGAATGTTAGACGTAACCTCATTACGTGATTTGTCAAAGATGGTCAGTTAGGTCACATAATGCCACGTTGTTGGAAATGTTATGAAACGGCTTCGGTACGATTTACGCGGTACGTAAAAATGAAACGGCAGCATCAGAAGCAAGCATCCTCCATCATTCAGAAAACTTCAGCACAAACCACGTATTTCTAGACACAACAACCATAGCTGTAGCAAACAAGGTCCATGCAGAAATCGTCTGCACAATGTCAATTGACAAACACTTAAGTCTTCTTCTGATCCGTTGTCATTTAATACATTGCAATCGGAATATCAAGTATAGACAGACCATTAGGATACACAACATTGCCTACTGTTATGAAATATTCCAAAATGACTTCACGAGTTTTCTGAACATTTCATGAACCTAGGCAAGAACAAAGGCATTAATAGCAGAGGCAATACAGGTGGCTATAGCGAGGGGAAAACATACTAATTTCTTAACCTATAGAAAAACGGAAAAGGTTGATCGGACACCATTTCTAGAGACCTAATATCTAAACAACTCAAAACTCAAAATCCAGAAACAATGGAACCCTTTAGAAAAGTGTGGCACCTCACAGTTAATTCTCTAGAACAATCCAGTAAAAGCCTACCACATACCAATAAACCTCAGAGACATCCTAGTTAAAGCAATGTTGATGCCAACCACAAGGCAAAACCATATTAGAACACCTGAGACCTGTGATGATAAAAAGTGAAAAACCTGTTAACATATAACAGAGACCAACATTTATTTAGCTTGGCGAAATATGGAATACACGTGGTCCAAACAAACCTCAGAATGTTCTTTTTCTCATCACTTGTAAGATTTGCAGCCTTCAGTATGTCGGACACACACAAGGATCAGTCCTTACAGATTTGATTGGATGAAAATGAAGCTAGATAGATGTCCAGTATTAGAATGGTTTTCTTACTCTAGCAATACTTATAATATTATCATATTAGCTAAAATTAGCACAACCACGACTGGAATTGCGAAACCGGGACAGACAAGTAATCTTACTGGCTACGCCGCCCAAAAACAATGAAACCAAGCGGGTAAATGCATGCCCAAAATGGACGCCCATACGCAAATACATCATTACCTGCCTAAAGCCACACTTTTATATATATAAAAAATTCCTTCACTAAAATCCTCATTCATTCACTTACCTATAATTACTACTGTGTTGTATATGTTGATATTTTAGCAGTAGTACTGGTAATATTTAATAATAATAATAATAATAATAACAGTGTCATTACTGACATGTGAATTATCCAATTATATAGTCTACGGTTATGATACTATAGAATAAAAATAGATGGCGCTATTGCTCCATTTTTAGTAGATCAACACCAGCTATGTTACCATTTTATAATTGAATTCCACACCAATAAGGGCCAATGTTAACATGGACATTTTTCAAACAACACTTCCATTAGACATACAAGTAGGGAAAGTTGCGTCAATCCAACGCGTTATTTGGTGTTTATTGTTTGTAAATCAAAAAGTGCTAGATACATATAGAAGAACATAAGTTAGTACAGCTCGTTGTCTTGAATGAGTATGTTTAAGCCATCTGTATTGTGGATTGTTGGCAAGATTGTGAATAGCGTCAACGTTTATTTGAAGTTGGACTTTATTCCAGATATAAAACGCAAATCATGGTTATTTCAGTTGTCGCAATAATTGTCAACTGTGATTTATTTTTGAAGGTGATCCAGGAATCTTTAAGCTATCAGCAAAGCAAGCAAATCCCAGTAAAACTAAATTTCATAAATGAGGGTTGTGTTTGTCACCTATTGCAAAACAACATATCGACATTAATCAGACCAGGGTGTACGACGTCCGTCGAAATAAATGCACCACCCGTGTGTAAACTATTCAACACGCTGAATTGAACATTTCTGTTTGTTCTTCTTATTATTATTCGCTTTCTTAATCCTGTTAAAATAATATTAACTAGCACATGATTTAGAGACAAGCATATTTCGTGGTCAAACTACACCAGGTATAGTTCTGACAAGGCAAACCTTATGGTTGTCAAGAACAACTCCACCCTGGTCATGATTCGTTAAGAGAATTAAGGAGAAAAGTTTGACCAACAGTGCCATCCAATCCATAGTGAGTGTAAATGTGAACACCAATGACACTTGCATTACCTTCAAACTCCGTATTGAAGTATTGAGACCAAGAAAGAATGCATCTAATTAAGCTTATATTTTGCCATCCAGTTGATTTCAAAGACAGACTTTGGTGTGTGTTTATTTAATGTCAGTGTGTTTGTGCGTATATGCGTCTTTGCACCTATATGTGTATGTACATGATAGTATTTGACAATGCTAAGCATACCATATATTTATTTCTCTTTGTATATATGAAATGTTTTGAAGCAAGCAGACAAGTTATTTTCTTCTATTCAGAATTGAAGTTCCAATTATTTGCTTTAAGGTTATATGTATAGACTGCTTATTCTCAACTGGACGAAATAACGTCTTTGGATCACGCGCACTGGCCCCTTCCCACCCCACCCCTTAGGATCTCAAAACACTTTTTTATTCTAAACATAAAAACAACACTGTCTGGAAATATGGCAGATATTAATCTTACGGATTATACCTCGAAAGTATGTCAATAGTTCCCATCCGGAACACTCTGACTATTTACCAAATAAGGATTGACTGAGAAGTTGCCAAAGATATAGATATTTGTTTCCGTTCATAACATCTCGGTTAATCTTGCAGTCAATCCAATGGCAGAAATAACGTTGGTAGCCGTAACAGTTTACATTTTCTTTTTCTGCGGAGAAAGTTCTCGCGAACAAAATATACCACTATAATTTATATTGCCTCGACATAAATCCAGGGCGTATTTTAGTCTTGCAGAAATAGCTGAGGTAGATCCGAATGGGGTAGCATAGGGTAGCATCTGTATCTAGTTTAACGTCCCGGATACAATTTCTGCAAAGATATGAAAATATTTACATTGCAAAGGATATATTAATATTAATATCAATTATAATAATAATCATCACTTGATGTCATTGGCGGTGAGGGAAGATGAGCACACAATGCACACAAGTAAACAAATTAGTGCAAGTAAGACGAGTTCAATTATTACTCTCTACAATGTATCTATCTTTGATATCCTCATTACTTCCTTGATTATAGGGTCATATCTTCTTTTCAGACCGATATCATTTTCAGTTGTTTGGAGTAGAGTTGAATATTTAGTAGAGAAGATGGGTAAAAACTAAGCAACATGAGGAACGCATCACTTATATAAATTTAAGAACTTGAAAGAAAAAAACATAGAGTATAATAATAATAATAATAATAATAATAATAATAAAAGAACAAAAGGTATAACTTTACGCTGAAAGCATTAATGGTAGCCTGATTTCCAAAAACATCATGATTCGAAGAGAAATCGACCACACACCACACACACACCATACATACATACATGCATACATACATACCTCTGTGTGTGTGTGTGTGTGTGTGTGTGTGTGTGTGTGTGTAATGCTTACGTTGATCTTGACTGCATTCAGACTTCCCTTTCGTGTAATCTGATCTAATATTTGTGAAAATAAAAGCTTTTATAGCTTGTTATGCCTTATGCAATCGAGAACTCGGAACTCTACTTTTCAGTTTATATAGCTTGTTATGCCTTAGGCAATCTAGAACTTGGGACTCTACTTTTCAGTTTATATAGCTTGTTATGCCTTAGGCAATCTAGAACTTGGGACTCTACTTTTCAGTTTATATAGCTTATTATGCCTTATGCAATCGAGAACTTGGGACTCTACTTTTCAGTTTATATAGCTTGTTATGCCTTAGGCAATCGAGAACTTGGGACTCTACTTTTCAGTTTATATAGCTTGTTATGCCTTAGGCAATCGAGAACTTGGGACTCTACTTTTCAGTTTTTATAGCTTGTTATGCCTTATGCAATCGAGAACTTGGGACTCTACTTTTCAGTTTTTATAGCTTGTTATGCCTTATGCTATCGAGAACTTGGGACTCTACTTTTCAGTTTTTATAGCTTGTTATGCCTTATGCTCTCGAGAACTTGGGACTCTGCTTTTCAGTTTATATAGCTTGTTATGCCTTATGCTATCGAGAACTTGGGACTCTGCTTTTCAGTTTATATAGCTTGTTATGCCTTATGCTATCGAGAACTTGGGACTCTACTTTCAGTTTATATAGCTTGTTATGCCTTATGCTATCGAGAACTTGGGACTCTACTTTCAGTTTATATGGCTTGTTATGCCTTATGCTATCGAGAACTTGGGACTCTACTTTCAGTTTATATAGCTTGTTATGCCTTATGCTATCGAGAACTTGGGACTCTACTTTCAGTTTATATGGCTTGTTATGCCTTATACTATCGAGAACTTGGGACTCTACTTTTCAGTTTATATGGCTTGTCATGCCTTATGCAATCAAGAACTTGGGACTCTACTTTTCAGTTTATATAGCTTGTCATGCCTTAGGCAATCGGGACTCTACTTTTCAGTTTATATAGCTTGTTATGCCTTAGGCAATCGAGAACTTGGGACTCTATTTTTCAGTTTATATAGCTTGTTATGCCTTAGGCAATCGAGAACTTGGGACTCTACTTTTCAGTTTTTATAGCTTGTTATGCCTTATGCAATCGAGAACTTGGGACTCTACTTTTCAGTTTTTATAGCTTGTTATGCCTTATGCAATCGAGAACTTGGGACTCTACTTTTCAGTTTTTATAGCTTGTTATGCCTTATGCTATCGAGAACTTGGGACTCTACTTTTCAGTTTTTATAGCTTGTTATGCCTTATGCTCTCGAGAACTTGGGACTCTGCTTTTCAGTTTATATAGCTTGTTATGCCTTATGCTATCGAGAACTTGGGACTCTGCTTTTCAGTTTATATAGCTTGTTATGCCTTATGCTATCGAGAACTTGGGACTCTACTTTCAGTTTATATAGCTTGTTATGCCTTATGCTATCGAGAACTTGGGACTCTACTTTCAGTTTATATGGCTTGTTATGCCTTATGCTATCGAGAACTTGGGACTCTACTTTCAGTTTATATAGCTTGTTATGCCTTATGCTATCGAGAACTTGGGACTCTACTTTCAGTTTATATGGCTTGTTATGCCTTATACTATCGAGAACTTGGGACTCTACTTTTCAGTTTATATGGCTTGTCATGCCTTATGCAATCAAGAACTTGGGACTCTACTTTTCAGTTTATATAGCTTGTCATGCCTTAGGCAATCGGGACTCTACTTTTCAGTTTATATAGCTTGTTATGCCTTAGGCAATCGAGAACTTGGGACTCTATTTTTCAGTTTATATAGCTTGTTATGCCTTATGCAATCGAGAACTTGGAACTCTACTTTTCAGTTTTTATAGCTTGTTATGCCTTATGCAATCGAGAACTTGGGACTCTACTTTTCAGTTTTTCTAGCTTGTTATGCCTTATGCTCTCGAGAACTTGGGACTCTACTTTTCAGTTTTTATAGCTTGTTATGCCTTATGCTCTCGAGAACTTGGGACTCTACTTTCAGTTTATATAGCTTGTTATGCCTTATGCTATCGAGAACTTGGGACTCTACTTTTCAGTTTATATAAGTATAGTGTTTGAGGATACAGCAATCGCCGCAGTTTATAATGGACGATAGTTTTATATCTGCTTCTTTTAGCTCGGAAAACTGCACTCTTCCCTAAAGCATAATCTACCCAGTTTTCATTTTCTCAGTCTATCAATCACATTTGTGAAGTGTACTGCAAAGGATTCGCGTTGGAGTAGCTAAAACATTTGTAAAGCAAAATAGAAGCAGGAATCTAAAACGTTCGCACCAATATTCGTATGTTAATAAAATATGAAAAAGAACGAACACGTGAAATATTTTCATTGTCATGTCGTTTATTTCAAATGTTCAGGGTAATAATTTCTAATTGTTTCTTCGTGTTTTCCATAAGGCAGATAAAATAACAATCAAAAAGAAACATAGTATCTATTACCATAGTAACGACTTAGACAAAACAAGACAATCATTTAAACGAGGTTATCTTCCTTCAGCAAATTAATTCAGCATATGTGTTAGTGTTTCATTTTCCGGATTGTTCCTGTGTCAGTTTTGTATCCATACTGATGATTCTACCATGAATATGGGAGAACGAAACAGAGAGTTCAACATAAATATTTATGTTTCGCCATCAGAATAGTGATGAAGCAGTTTCTTTCAATTCCAACAAAATAAATTCCTTTGTAATTAACATTAAATATACATCCATCTTCTCAACTTGCTTTCCCGTCAATAAATTCATATTTAAATGTCTTCCTAGATTGCATAACGTATTTTTGTTAACCTAGTTAAGTGAAATATTATTGTTCCTCATTTTATGAAAAAAATGTTATTACCTTCAATCTGGACAAATGAATATATATATATATATATATATATATATATATATATATATATATATATATATATATATATATATATATATATATATATATATATATAAACATACATATGTACATATATATACACACATACAATAATATTTCACTTAATTGGGTTAACAAGAATACATTTTATATATATATATATATATATATATATATATATATATATATATATATATATATATATATATATATATATATATATATATATATATATAAACACATACATATATAAACACATACATTTATATAGGCCCTGGATCAAGAAGAATAGTATTAGTCAGGATAATAATCGACATGAAAGAACAATTGACAAAACTATAACGGAAAACTGGTGCGATTCCTTTTATACCGGTACAAAGCTACAATAGAACAATTACACAAACGACAACTTAACAACACAATAAACAGTACAAAAACACAAGTACTATACAAGGTCTACATTGTGTTTGCAGTAAAGAAGTACAATTATATTATATTATATTATATTATATTATATTATATTATATTATATTATATTATATTATATTATATTATATTATATTACATCTTTTGCCATGTAAAAGAAATACTAATACACGTTGTGATAGATAACCGTCGGTGCATCCTTGGATCGTTCGGTATGCACAAAGACCATACCATGTCAGTTTTGTCTGAAACAAGCTACAAGGGTATTCCTGAAGTTTTTGCTACATTACATCAAAATTGTGATTCCTCGATTCTCTACAAAAATTGGTTTTATTTGCCTGCAAATAGTAATACCAACTGCACAAGAATTATACAAGGAAAGTTGCAGTTCGTAGGAAAATTAATAAATAAAGTGTGTGTCAAATAGTTGCACTGTGAAAAATGTTTATGGAGTAACATGTGCAACTGTAGGCATAAAAGCAGTTATTGGTGTTTTTCATTGCGTCATTTAAACCTTTCCATGACTGTCGTTAGGATCTCATTTCATGTTAACATGCAGTTCAAAAAACGAAAGCTGCTGTAAAGCGTTCTGCTTGAAGTGGTCCTGACGATAAGTTATGAAAAACATAAAAGCAAATTCGCTGAGATGAAAATAACTAACCAGGCAAATTATTACGAGAGCTGTAGTTTTAACATTTTTTGCTTCTTTAACTCTTGCTCGTTATGTAGTATTTTAATTATGGATGAAAAATTGTAAATTGCGGAACAAAATCACTAATATCATCTTAGCAGGAATGAAAGTGCAGATGTTAAACATGCTGGAACCTTAATGATGTTCGTTACGCTTCTTTACAAAACCAAACCATACGCATAAACTGTGAGACTAAATGTATACTCACATTTTGAGTCACGCAACGGACGGTATGCGTATTTGAAACTGTGTAAGTACAGTTATAAGAAGCCACAGGAAACTGTTCATATAACAAACGACACGTACGAAATTAGTTATTAAAACATAAATGCGGAAGCTCACAAAAAAACTTCGCTCTTGCCCATGAAAATACAATAAGAGATAAAACTGTTACTGTTAAAATGATATTAGAAATTTTAACATTCTTACATTACTTTTGTGTTTCTGTCGGAAAACATGAAATTAATTGTAACTAGTGGCTAAGTTATCTCCTAACGAATCAGCTTTAAACTGCAAAAGTTAACAAAGTATGTAAACGAAATCATTGCTCTACGTGCTAATCAAAAGTTTTCTTTTGAGTTTACATTTAACTATACAGAAGAGCTGGAATTTTTGTTGTCCTCACAGAGTCATAGCTTTTTAGGGTCTGTCAGAAATCCAGAAATTAAAAACACACAAATATGTTTCTTACTATGACTAGCAAAACATTTGGTCTGTTTTCCACCACGCCATACAATGTGGTTTGTTATCTACCACGCCATACCATTTGGTCTGTTTTCCATACCATCTGGTTTGTTTTCTACCACGCCATACCATTTTGTCTGTTGTCCACTGTTCCATACCATTTTGTCTGTTTTCCGCCAAGCCATTCCATTTGGTCTGTTTTCCGCATGCGAAACCATTTGGTCTGTTTTCCATCACGGCATACCATTTTACTTGAGTAAAACGTGCTTTCAGCTACTTTCATTCTGTGCGATTATGTCCATACCTAACAAAACAAACGTATAATTACTACAGGATAAACTTTGACTTTTACCAAATATTATTTATCTAGTGTTCGTCAACATAATAGTGATACCATGCATCATATTAATGACCGTTTGATACCGTATATCCTCAATTATAAAAAGAGTCCTACAACAAACAACATAGACCCTGATCTGCCTTCGCATAATGCATCGCCAGCTCTTGGTCTCGGCAGTTTGATAAGAGCAATCAGTAGACCAAACAACATAGACCCTGATATGTTGGTGTATGCACTGGCATATCATGATCTGTGTTGTTTTGAAGTTGGTCTCGACCTATACGATAGGCATCATTACCTTGATTCGTGTCTCTCTGCCGTCACGCCCATTCACCTGTTGACATCAAGGTGCCCGAATACCCGATGTTAAGATAACAGCTAAACTTCACAATTGTTCGTACTTTTCCCACAAATTAGGGATAAAATGGACCACAGATGATAGAACACCGCCAGTGATAAGTACAAATCACTTCAATCCCACAGTATTATAAGGTTGTCTGTTGTATTGATTGCCCATATACGTCACTGAGATCGACCCCAATAAGACCCTTAAGGGTTTTCATTGTTGTCTGTATCTAATAAGTGTCGATAAGGAGATTTGGAGATTATTGAATCATCCATCATGATAGAATGATAACAGAAGAAAGTATGACCGTTCCCCGGGGCATATCAGTTTTACCACTGCTGGCAAAATTGTCGTTATGGTTGATAAGAAATCCCTTGGGATATATTAACAAGTTGCTTACTTCGTTATCCTTTATATATTGCTTCATACAATCAAGTTAATTTTTTATTACACATTTATATTCCTGATTCAGATATTTATGTTGCTAATATTACATATTTATGTTCCTAATTTCACATTTTTGTGTTCCTGATATCACATATTTATTTCCTGATATCACATTTTTATGTTCTTGATTTCAGATATTTGTGTTCCTAAGAAAATATAGTTATGTTCCTGACATTACATTTATGGTTCTGATATCACATTTATGTTTCTGACATCACATTTAAGTTTCTGATATCACATATTTTAATACACAAGTAACCTCACATAAAAACGTTTGTAAAGTGGACGTTAAAAAAACTCACGTGTTAGAAAAGCTGATTTCTTATCATCCTTAGAAAGGAGTTGCTCTCTATCATAGTGCGTTCGACGAAATGTCTGGTGGAAAGGATTTTGTCCAATAAGACGACTTCGTCGAAATTTCTAGAATTTGGTCAAATTTGTACGATTGACAAATTGTCGGAATGAGCAGTTAGATTTTCTCATTGAGAGAGGCTCTAACGGGGAATGAACAGATTGTATTCATTTTATTTTTAAGTGTGTCGACAAACGAGTATTCAAGAGCCTAATGCAATAGACAAACAGTCTTCAACAAGTACTGTGCACCAATACAAGTGAGGGGACGGATATTTGCACTCATTTCCCCCGAATGAATAATCGTCATGAGAGACTGTAAAACTTACTGGTACTATAGGAATTTGATTCACCTGTAATTTTCTGTAACCCTTACATAAGAATAAACAGGTCAAGCCATAGCATGCAGATAAACCTTCCATTTGAATGAACAAGTAAAGCAAAACGCATGAAGATAACCAATTTGAACGACGAACCGATCAATACATGAAAAAGACAAAATGCAAATTTGAATAAATGTTATGTAAAGCAGATAATCTGTTGCAACTAAGTCCTTAGTTAAATTTCAAATTTAATAGAAAAATGTGCTAAAAGAAACATTTCGTGGGAGGTTTGCAATGAAGACAGTAAATAACTGATTATTTTAAAATATTTCAACAAAAATCAAAAGTATAGTCCACGAACCCCACAGTCGTACATTAGAACGACACGAAACCTGCAGTCATACAATAGAACGACACGCACGGCACAGTCGTACAATGGAGCGATACGAACCCCACAGTCGTACGATAGAACGACACGCACGCACATTCGTACAAGAGAATGACACGTACCGCGCAGTCGTACAATAGAACGACACGAATCAATTGTAAATGAAAGCAGAAAAGCAAACAAATTCATAAGGGATAAAAGCTCTTCAATTATCCAACACAAGCTTTTGGTGGTAAACAATAGCTACATAAATTAAATCATGGTGAGGGAAAAAGAAACTCGGTAAGCATTTGCGTGTAGGTTAAAATGTCAGTATTTATCGGTTAATAATCTTAGACTGTATTGCCTTAAAACTAAATATAGTTCGATGTATGCAAATGTCTGAATAAAGTGCTAATCAACATCAAAATAATAATATTTTTAAAAAAGGCATTCATGAGATCATGATGTTTCCAATGGAATGTCCTCCGTGATCACAGGACATGAGAAATTGTAATGGAACGTCCGCAGTATTGAAAGGACATATGGAATTATAACGGAACGTCCACCGTGCTCAAAGAACATAAGAAATTGTAATGGAACGTACGCAGTACTTAAAGGACATATGGAATTCTAACGGAACGTCCGCATTGTTGAAAGGACATCGGGAATTATAAAGGTACGTCTACCTGTAGAAAGGACATAGGAAATTCTCAAGGAACATCAGCAGTGTTCAAAGGACATGGAGAACGCCCACAGCACTTAGGGAGACTAAAGTACCTAACTATACAATTTAAATGCCAACCAGTACTGTAACACACACACACACACACAGATATATATATATATATATATATATATATATATATATATATATATATATATATATATATATATATATATATATATATATATATATATTGTACTTTATATAATTTATATAATGGAATATATTGGGTTATGTGTTCAGTTTGTGTCTGAAACATTTTATTGCTCTTAATAACGTGCAAAACGTATGCCAACTCTTTAAGGAATTTAGTTTGTCAGGAAGAGAACATCGATTGAAAAAAGGGTAAAGCATGATGGAACATTCAACTTAATCAGTCCTGGTGTTCTCTCTGTCTCTCTGTCTCTCTCTCTCTCTCTCTCTCACACACACACACACACACACACACACACAGAGAGGCACGAGCGCGCATAGTACTTGCTTGCAACTTTGATCAAACCGTGAAACCTTCATGTATCAAGTTCTTTCTAATTTTACAGCAGACACATTGTTTTCATGTTAAAGTCGGAGTTACAAACTGTTTTCTGAATTTTTATAGTCAGTTTCTCATGACATGACATAAAGACATTACCATAACAACAGAAATGGGTATTTAAATAATTGCAGGTGAAAGCAGAGGCTACTGTTAACATTGATTATGTCTAGACTACATCAACTTTCGCGATTTGGTGCACGAATTTAGTTTTTTCATTATTCATTAAAAAAAAATCCTGTTTGTGGACAACGGTTTTTTTTAATCGAAATAATAACATGACGACAATGCCTTTGACCTAATAAACCGATTAGTATTGTCATTTTTCAAATAACATGAAGACAATTAAGAACAATAGTTTGCGTGCATTACGTGCGGCCTGTATCAGCGTTTCCAATTTACCGGAGAACATAGCTTGACAAACTCATAATGACGACCTTAGACCTGAAGCGCGGGGCCCCCTCAAGAGCTGGGCCTGGGGCGGTCACCCCACTAGCCACCCCCAAACGCCGTTCATGGGTAAAAGAAAAAATGAATTGCCCAAATATTTGTACATTGCATAGCCTCCAACACGTGTTGCAAGTAAGGTAACCTATATCGAAAGATCAGAAATTGACTTTCCAGGTAACTTCCCCTAGATTGTAGGAGATAATGGTCAATTTCTGTTCAACGTACAAAAGAGTGTCAATATACAAAACATAACGGGGAACGCAAAAGGAGCGACATATTCACCCCAAGTAGCAAAGAAAACAATTTAAGAGATACATGCAAACAATATAAAGTAGGTTTATGACAATAATATTATGTACGCATTCAATAAATCAACAAAAACTATTATTCTAAATATAAGCTTTATACAAGAAGTATGCTAGTCTACAATTACAAATGGATGAAGTTGTTAAAGAGATTTATACATTCTATACTGGAAATGAAACTATTGATTATACAATGAAAAATAACCTTTAATATGGGATTTATTTTACTATACAATCGTTCAATTGAAAAATAGAATGAACAAGAGTAAGTTTCGTAGATATTTCAGCCATTTTAACTAATTTTGGTCTTCAGTGTTAGCACGTACTCTTTTCAAGCAATGCAAATTGTAATCAATGCCAAGACTGACTTTCCTATATATTTCAGCTGTTTTAGTTGATTGCACAGTTTAGAAGTATGCCCACATTTTCTCCATTGTGCATGTTGCAAATACAAATAACTTCAACTTAAACATGTTGCTGTAAGATATCCGTAATATCTGTCGAGAGCCATCTTAATTAATTATGATCTTCGAAATTATTAGAGTAGTCTCTCTTTTCAAGAAATACAAATAGTAACACGTAAAATTCACCCGAAACATCTAGTATATACTGAAATTTGACACGTGTACAGCTCAAGCAGTTGACAGTTTCCAGCTCTGGTGTTAAGCACATCTGTTAATAATGGTCTGATGATACCGAGAATGTCGTCCGCCATTGACAACAAATGTTTTAGGTCGTATTGTTGAAATCAAAGCGAAATACTCCTTTCTATGACAATCAATTTATCAATAAACAGGTTAATCGTTTTTATATATATATAACAACTTAATGGCCTTATTTCCAGACAGCTATGAAAATATTTAAAGACAAGCAAAGTCACTAAATTTAAGAAGAAAAAATATTACATTAAATAAAACATCAGATACACAACGGCATCTATCTATCTATCTGTCTGTCTGTCTGTCTGCCTGCAAGTCTGTCTGTCTGTCTATCTATCTATCTATCTCTATCTATCTATCTATCTATCTATCTATCTATCTATCTATCTATCTATCTATCTATCCATATATATATCTATCTATCTATCTGTCTGTCTGTCTGTCTGTCTATTTATATGTTTGTCTGTATGTCTATCTATCTACCTACCTACCTATCTATCTATCTATCTATCTATCTATATATCTATCTATCTATCTATCTATCTATCTATCTATCTATCTATCTATCTGTCTGTCTGTCTGTCTGACAAAAGTAGTACCTTTCCATTTTGTTTTGGATATGATTCATTTGGTGCGTAAGTCGCAATCTTGTTACAAGTATTACTGTTAAATGTAGACCCACGTTTCCTCAAAACGTTGGAAGCAAATTGTTGAAGAGACCGTCTTCATTCGACAGATGGATCAGTAATTTCTTTTCCTGTGTTAATTATCTTAGTATCAGGTTGTGTTCTGATGATTTTGCCAGGATTGAAGAGCAAGAAAACTGCCACAAATGTTTATGTTTCACGGTCAAAGAACATTGATTAAGTAGTTTCAACAAAATTACCTGTTCCATGCCACCGGTGGCTTAATACACTTTTAATGAACGCCAATGTTTGTCTTTTATGTGCAGTGAGGCATTTAACTTTTCTTAGCGTCAATAAACGTTTAAACAACACTTCGGTGGATAGTCTAAAAAATAATTTAGACCCTTTTTTCTCTTCGTTCAAAACAATGGACATATTACTGGTAAATATTGCTTGTTATATATTGTCTCATAAATATTGTTACCTGTGTTTTAACACCGTTTTCGTCATCTTTAAATACACAAATCTACCTAGGAGTATTTTTTTTTAGAGACAGGAAATAATGGGTTTGATAAAGCGTACGGGATAAGTCAAGGACTTCACGTCGAGACATACGCAGACGTCATATCAAACGAGTTCTTTCTCTCTACTTAGGATAAAACACATATATACGGCTCTGCATTTATAAAATATCGTCTATTTCAAGATATCTAACGTTTTAGCTTCACATATGAATAGAAGTAAAAAAGAATTTTGATTTATAACACTTGGAATCAATGTATATAAAAATAATGATGCGCAGACAATGCGTGAAAACAACTAAATAGTTCCAAAATTGGTGTGTGATTCGGAAGATACGGATTTTATCATATGCATCAAACGCCGGATCAACCATGCAAAGAAAACAATTTTGCTTCTTTCTTTTTGCTTCTTTCACCGTTATTTCAAAACTGATTTTGGAAATGTTGCTAATAATAATAATAATAATAGTAAGTTAAGACGAACGTCTTTTGAATCGCGTTTTACTTCCATTGGTTAGTACTCGTGCTGTTCAGTTTTCAATCATGTAGTAGTAATGAAAGTTAATGCTATATAACCCTAACAAATATCATAATGCATGCATCTTGTACATATTAACAGTGCAGACGATATATTGAAGCAATAATAATAATAATAATAATAATAATAATAATAATAATAATAATGATAATAATGACAAATGCAATAAGTGGGGACAACGGCATTAGTAGCATAAAGAAGACAAGATCAAAGCAATCCAAGACATGTTCTACCGAATCTCTTACAGAGGAAGCTGGAAAATCATTATATTGGCTGATCGCTTGCCTGCCAATGTAGCTATCCTAGTCATTTATTTCTGGGCTTTTAAATCTACCGTTGAAGTCTTTACTACTTTGTTTATGTTTGTACAGACAGTCGGTTGATGAAGTGTTTCTAAAATGGAGTAGATTTGTCAATCATGCGAAACAAGCTTTCCAATCAAATATACACGTGTACGCTTGAGTCAACCGTGAAACGCAATTTTGTGAAGAAAGGATATTGATGTACTCATTTAAACCTCGTTATTTTTAAAAATAATAAATGGTTTCGATAGAAGGCGTGTTTTCACATGAAATCATGCTTTTACGTATAAATGCATGATTTATGGCAAAACTATTTTGTACCACTATGAATGGATGAAAGCTTTTGACCAATTTAGGAATGAAAAGATGACTTAAGGGTCAAAGAACACACCATTCTTTCTCTGCCGTATGTATGTGTATGTATGTATGTATGTATGTATGTATGTATGTATGTATGTATGTATGTATGTATGTGTGTGTGTATGTGTATGTGTATGCATGTGTATGTATGTATGTATGCATGTATGTATGTATGTATGTATGTATGTATGTATGCATGTATGTGTATATGTATACATGTCTGTATGTGTCTGTATGTGTTGATGTTGGTAATGATAATAGATACATAAACAGTGGCAGTTTTAGAACTATATTTGGCCTAATTAATGGGAATGTAGGTTATTATGAGGATGGTACTGGTCATAAATCTATTAAGAACTATTTCATTATTTTCGAGACATTTGTTCAGGTCATACTACATGGAGCAACTGTTGCATTGTTACTGCTAATTCGTGGGCAATTAAAACAGTACAAATCCGAATGAATTCGTTTCAAACTGCAGCCACCGTATGACAAAGACTAGTCAATATAGTAGTGCTAATAGGCATAAAAAAGCAACTCTAAGTAGTAACTCTTTGTTACATGATGATGGAGTCATAATTCAATACCCCAGACTACCTTTTCTCTTTGTGTGATTCTGTACACTATTGCGATTCAAACGAGTGTCACTTTTGATTGTTATCAGATTTCCCTACCTCATTCATAGCTGTTTTTTGACATTCGGAACATTTAAAGACAATTAATCACTGGCAATTTCAGGAATAAAGCCTTATCCAGCAAATAGCCAGCCCTAGGGGCACAACATAAGTTCTAGACCAGGAAGGTGATGAAGAATATTCACCCTGCAAAATCCATGAATGTGGTATAAAACGTGACCTCGTACATCCAGGGAAGCGAATGCGAACCATAAAATGCAATGATGTAAAATGCAATGATGTAAAATAGTGTTCGTTCTCGTCCAGGTGAATGATTAAACCAATATGGCCATTGGACAATATGTAAATTGTGGTCGTTAAAAAAAATTGTATGATCTTATTTCTGATATTTGACCTAGCTTTATTTTATCATTAACTTAACTCTAATATTTTATTGGAATTATGCAATAATTTCAGCTT